>JAYESA010000107.1:140000-525175 GCA_036927795.1 Iris macrosiphon | reverse complement strand
TGTAAATAAGTATGCGTGTGTTTGTGGTGGTGTACCGAATGTATCAGCGTGTAGGTGCAGTCCTGTCACTACCACTTTTCCATATAAGGGCATTTGTGTAATTTAGCTATTTTAAATAATTATGAATTTAATTAATTGCTGAGTTTGTAACTAATTATATTATTATTTGTAATGTTTAGTTTTAGGTCAAACCCTAGAACTCATTAGGTCAGACCCTAGTGAGTCAACCCTAATTGTAAGCCAGTTCTAGTGAAACCCTAGAATTCTAATTTTAGGCTTGGACCTCAAACCCTAGAAGGCCTAAACCTGAGTTAATTAGGTTCTACATGAGAGGGCCAGGGGGTTTAACCTAAAAAGACTAGGCATGGAAACCCTAAACTTGCTTAATATAAAAGGGAAGCCATTCTTCTTATAGAGAGAAGAAACCCTAGCCTCCACAAGAGAAAAACCATCTCCCCACCTCCATATTTCAAAATCCTAACCCTAGGGTTTCCATCTTCCTCCTCCAAGCGAGGAAAGCAAGGAACGTGGGTCAGGAAGCCTTGAAGAAGAAGAACCTCAGTGAAGAAACCATCCCTGCAGGTAAAAACCCTATTTCTATTCCTTTAATTCTGTTTTCTGTTGTTCATGGCCATTAGGAACCCACCCTTGCTGTGTAGTTCGATTTTTAGGGTTTTATTTTGGGTTTTGGTGACCAACATTTGGTTTTCCCCTAATTTCGTAAACCCTAACCCTAGGTATTGAAGGTAGACTGATTTCATCTCATAGGGGGTGGGTTGAACTCGATTTCTTAGGGTTTTTGGTTGAGGATTCATGGGTTATAGGTATAATTGTTTTTCTGCACTGCATGTGTTTGAGGAAATGCCAAGATGGATGAACACCTATCTAACCTACTCTATTTTATCTAATTTGATGTATGATGTTGATGTATATATATATGCATAGGAGTAGATGTGTTATTGTTTTGATTTCCTGTGCAGTCGAGTGTTGTGGGCTGTGGTGTGCATCGATGGGGAGGGTTCTGTGGTTCTGTGTGTGTTGGGAGAAGTTCACTGTTCAGTCGGGTGTACAACTGTATGTTTTGGGTTTCCATTGTGCATCCAGGATTCTGTGGTTGGGTGTAGTGTTATGTGAAACCTGGGTACCTATCACAGTGTGGCTGTGTGAATCTTAGGGTATTAGAAACCTATGTGATTTGACTGTGTATCTTTAGGATATCAGTGTGTGTGTGTGTGTGTTGCAGTGCAGAACAGTGTGTGTATAGCCTAGGTGAATCAATGTGTAGATGAGTTCGTGTGTAGTGAGGACCTGAGTTTATGTCTTTGGGTGTTTTTGGCTGTGAAACTATGAGAGGAATACACCTGGGTATACAAATGTGTGTCCTAGGTTCCTTCACATTTCAGTGCCTGTGTGGTAGTATAGGAAGTTGTGGTATCAATGAATAGGGTTTTAATTGTTCAGTGTGTAGTGATGAACCAATGTGTGAACCGTAGCAGAATTAGTAATTTATGTATCCTGTGTGTACTGTGTCAGTTCAGAACTTGTGTGTGTGAGTTCTATAGAACCTAGTTTCCTGTGTGTCAGTGTAGAAGAACAGGGTATCTGTTAGTTTATAGGGTGCAGTGTGAGTTTCAGTGTGTGTCAGGGTGAAACTCTGTGTGTGGCTGGGTATTTGGGGAGAACTGTGGTTGTGTGTATCCTAGTTCCCTTAAGACTAGAGAACATGTGAGATAATGTTATGTAGAGTGTGCACCCTGTGTGTATTTTGAGAGGGAGTTAGAGAGGGAGCAGTATGCAGTGACTGTGTATGTGATGTCTGTGTGTGTGAGTATCCTTGTATGTGTTATTACCTGTGTGTATAAGTCAACCTACGGCTGTGCATGTCACTACCACTTTTTCATATAAGGGTATTCCTGTAATTTAACTATTTTAAATAATTATGTATTAAATTAATTGCTGAGTTTTATAACTATTATATTATTGTTAGTGATTTTGGTTTAGGTCAAGCCCTAGAACCCATTAGGTCAAACCCTGTTGACTAAACCCTAATTTTTAAACCAGTTCTAGTGAAACCCTAGAATTCAAATTTTAGGGTGAACCCTCAAACCCTAGACTGACTAAAACCTTAGTTAATTAGGTTCTACATGACCTAATCTAGGGGTTAAACCTAGGCTATACACTAGAAACCCTAACTGGGCCCTAATATATAAGAGGAACCCTTTCATTCTTCATGCAGAAGAAGAAACCCTAGCCTCCACAAGAGAAAAACATCTCCCCACCTCCAGATTTCGAAATCCTAACCCTAGGGTTTTTATCTTCCTCCTCCAAGCGAGGAAAGCAAGGGACGTGGGTCAGAGAGCCTTGGAGAAGGAGAATCGCCATTGAGGAAGCCATCTCCATAGGTAAAAACCTATTTCTATTCGTTTTGATTCTGTTTTTCAGATGTTCATGGTCATTAGGGAACCCCCTTTGCTGTGTAATTCGATTCTAGGGCTTTGGATTAGGTTTTGGTGACCCACATGGGGTTTTCCCCAATTATTAAGAACCCTAACCCTAGATTTGGTTTGTAGACAGATTTTTCCCCATTCATGTAGATATAAATTCGATTTTAGGGTTTACTTATCTAGGTATTCTAAATTCTGTGTATTGATGTATGAATCTATATGTATATATATATATTGTGTGATTTAGGGTTCATTGTTCAGCCGGGTTTGATTCCCGTGTGTATCATATTGGGGGAGGATTTTATACTGTGTGTAGATGAGAGGGAGAGGTGCCTGTGTGCAGTCGGGTATTGTGTTGGTGTTCTTGACCAATGTGAGTTTGGTGTGTCCCAGTATTTTTCAGACTCAGTGTAGTTCAGTTTATTGCAGGAAACCCTGTGCATCCCTGTGTCTACTTGTGTCCATGTAGCTGTGTTAGGTGTCAGTGTGTTTTCTGTGTGCCTGTGTGCAGCATGTGTGTGTGAGTCTCTGTGTTAGGGGGTAGCAGTTTTGTGAGTGTGTATGTGGGGTATTAGAGCTGGTGCAGAACTGTGTGTCAGTGTAGTGTACTTATGTGTATCAGTAGATAGGAATATAGAAATCATAGGGTAGGATTTTATGTTAGTATCAGTATTATGTGTATCAATTGGAACTGGGTGTTCTCAGTGTGCAGGGGGTTTCTATTCACTATGGGTGTAGTTCAGACTAGAACCGTGTGTTCTCAGTTCAAATACCTATTTGTGTAGAAATTGCAGTGAGGTACATTAGATTTCTGTGTCTGTGTAGCTGTGTCTACATGTATAGGTGTGTGTAGGGTGTTGTGTACATGTGTATTGTGGAAACTGTGGTTAAAGCAAACTGTGAGGTGTTCAGTCTTAGAACTGTGCAGTGTGCAGGATTCTGGGTAGGGGGTTGTGTGTGCAGTAGGGATAGATGGTACCTGCACATGTGTATACATTCATGCTAGTCTCAGTTATGAGACTGTGTTAAATGTTTGTGTGTATCAGATATGGGAAAGAGGATGTGCAGCAGAATGTATAGTGTGTATCCTATGAGTCAATGTGAAACAATATGTATGGTGTTAGAGGTCAGTGAGTGTGGCTGTGATTTAGATTTCTGTGTGTGCAGGCTGGAAGTGTCTGTGTGCATAGGTAATCTGGTGTCAGTATACTGTGCTAGGCATTGCATCCTTGAAGCAAATGTGTAAGGACTTAGTAGTGTATAGATTAGAGGGGGGGGAAAACCTGTGTCAGTGAAACCAATGTGACAGTGTGCTAAAACCTGTATGTTCAGTGAGCAGTATGGGGGTTATATGACTGTGCTGTGTACAGAAAACTGTGTACAGAAAACTGTGTGTTTTAGAAACTGTGTACATAGGAATATGTATCAGTATGCATATTAAAGGGTGTAGGACAGAATGCTAGGCCTGTGTAAACTGAGGAAGTTCTCAGGGGGTCTAGGAAGTTAGGTATCAGTGACTGTGTGCAGTGAGCAGGGGGTGTATCTAATGGGTATTAAAGTGAGTAGAGGATGGTATCAGGTATCTCAATGTGACTGTATGTGTGTGTGGGGTGGCTAATGAGTTTTAAATGTTAATGTGTGCTAGGCTAGTGTGTAGTGGGGATGTCAAGTTGGTGTTGAATATGGGTAAAATGTCAAGATATGAGATATGTTAAGGTATAAATTGGTTGGTGTCAGTTAAGGTATATACTCAGGATATAAGTGTAAGTTATTTACATACTGATAGCACATAGTATAAGAAATAGTAACTAGTTCCAGCAAGATACCAATATACCACACTATATGAATTATATATAATGATAATACCTAGTATATGAATATTAGCTAATATTAGTAAGTATAGAACATATAATATAGTGTATTAACTAGTATTAGTTAACGATAGCTAGTATGAACCTAGAAGCAAGGTATTAGCTAGTTTTGACCAAAAACCTAGAATTGACTTGGTTGGACCTAGTATTGACCAGAAAACCTTAGACATGACCTAGAAACCTCGTTTTTAAATTGTTAAGCATGTTATTCTTTTAATTCAATATCTGACATTGAGTTTCCATAAATAGGTCATTGTGATTCCATTTTGGACCTCGATCCTCACATTTTGCTCAGGACCACAGGCGAGTACATTCTCTGACAGTTTTCATGGTTGATTACTTCTATAAATTGTAGTGTATTTCATACTTGATTCCGACACTGTGAATACACGGGTTAGCACCCTAGATCCCCATCACGAGGAGTCGTGGTTGGAATCCATCGTGCTAGCTGGGGGATGGGGAACTATTAGTAGATTATGTGATCATATCCAAACATTTATATGCACCATAGCTCACCCCACTTCTCACGTCGGGTGCGGCCTGACCACTTATATGCTCCATAGCTGTTATATATGATTAGCCTGACCACTATATGCACCATAGCTAACCATGCGGTTAGCCTGACCTAAAAGAATCATAGCTAATCATATATAACCAGCCTGATCTAGTCCCAAGCCGATCACATGATAAACTAATAATTCAAACACTTAGCTAGATGTCTTATCTTTATTCAGATTTACTTGTTCTAGCATTTACTACTTATTGCTCATTGCTAGATGCCTACTGTCTATTTCATTTTCTCCAGTACTTCACATGTTCAGCTTTTATTTCCATCTTGTATCTCTTACACTGTTTATAGATTTTGTCAATTAATGAAACTGCTGTTAGTGCTTGTGCTTCGCTCCAATCCTGACTGGATAACCAACATTTTTCAGAGGACCTGGAGGACTTTTGCCCTACTCATTACGGTCCAGGAATAGAGGAGGATTTCACCCCAGAAATCCCAGAGGAGGTGCCTATCTTAGAGGAGAACTTGCCTGCCCATGCTTAGATTATTTTTTCTGCATTTATTGTTTTAGACAGAGACTGAGACTGAGATGTATTTATTTTTATTTGTGACTTTGTGAGGTCATTTGGACCCAGGATTTGAGTTGAACTTCTTGTGATTGGTTTAAATAGAACTCTTTTCAATTCTCATCGTGCCATTATGTTTATAGTTGTGATTGAGTATATAATAGAACTGTGATTATTTATCATTGTCCTCCGTACGGAGTTGAGACTATTGACAGGATATACTATGTTTGTGACCTAGACAGCGTTCTACCGCCGATGCTGCGGCGTAGGCTGGACGTACCCACGACTCATGCCCAATTTCCGGGTGCGGGTCGTGACACGTTTTTAGTGGTGGCCCATGCAGGTCTAGTCTCCAGTCATAGTCTTAGACTGTTTTAGGAAATAGGAATTAGGCCGAGGCATACTCAATCACAATTAGGGAATTCTGATTCTTATGATACTATCCTTAATGATTAATTCCTTTAGAAATTTTCTGTCCTTCCTTGATATCATATCTATTGCCTTAATTGAATCTTTCGATCTGTCTCCAGGATGCCGCCAAGAAGGTCCCAGAGACTCGGAGCAGCAGATTCAGAGAGGTCTGCCACCTCTCGCGCTGCCGGACAGACATCAGCAGCACCTCCTACATCTCCAGGACAGGTGGGAGTGTCTGCAGCATTCGGGGGTCCTCCACCACCAGTTCAGAGGGTCCCCACAGCTACGACGGCACCACCACCTCCACCACCCCCAGCTCAGCATCCAGGAGGTGTGCCCGTCGATGGGGCACAGATGTTCGCCTTGATACAGGGCATGGTCGATGCCCAGAGGACGTCGGCAGAGGCCCAGAGAGTGCAGGCTGAGGCACATCAGGCCCAGACAGAGATGATGAGGGTGAACATGGATAATGCTCACCAAGTGGCTCTCCAGGCTGTGGAGAGAGTCGCTCAGCAGCAGCAACAACCTGGTCAGCAACAACAGAGGCCGGGCACCATTGTGGACTTCAAGAGGATGATGCCTCGGGAGTTCAAGGGGACAGAAGGGATACTCTACGCCGATGACTGGCTAGAGGACATCGAGAGGAACTTGCGTTTGGCGCAGATTCCAGAGGCGCTCCAGATCGAGGCCGCTGGCAGCCAGATGTTCGACATTGCCTTGACGTGGTTTCGCACGGAGCCGAGACTCTTGCGCGGGGGACTCACTTGGGAGGCTTTCAAGGAGCTCTTCAAAGAAAAGTTCTTTCCTGATGTCGCACTGGGAGCTTTGGAGAGTCAGTTCCATGACTTAGCCCAGGGGAGCTCGTCCGTCGACGAGTATGCCGCGGAGTTTAGCCGTCTGAGCCGCTTTGCACCATCGATGATTAGAGATCCGGGGGACAGGGCCCGGAAATTCAGAAAGGGGCTGACAAGAGAGATCAAGTCTCGCACGTCGGGACGTCGCACAGCTACCTACGAGGGCATATTGATGGATGCCCAAGTAGCCGAGGATGACTTGGACCTCAGACCCAAGAGGGGACGCGATGTTTCCGGAGGGGCAAACAGTAGTGCGGGAACAGGCAAGCGTCCACACTTTCAGCAGCAGCAGAGACCCTTTCAGCAGCAGCATCAGGCACCAGCCCGAGGGCAGGTCCAGCAGCAGCAACAGAGACAGAACCAGCCCGCCATCCAGTGTGCGTACTGCGGAAAGATGGGACATACTAGAGATATCTGCAGGCATAGATTGGGCTCATGTTTGTCCTGCGGATCGACGACACATCAGCTGAGGGATTGCCCTACCATTCGGACTCGTCCAGGTCAGGGTGGAGCAGCCGCCCAGAGAGGACCAGGCAGGGTACCTACCGTACCAGGAGGCCAACAACAGAGGGGACCACTTCCACCGCAAAATCAGAAGTTCGCCCAGCATCAGCAGCAGAGAGGTGCACCCCAGGGGCGAGCATACGCCATGGCAGTCGAGGAGATCGAGCCAGCAGGAGACTTGATCACAGGTTCGGTTCTTCTCGATTGTATTCCTGCATTTACCTTATTCGATTCTGGCGCTTCCCATAGTTTTGTGTCTGTATCATATGCACTTCGACATCATTTAGACACAGAACCATTAGCTAGGACTTGCAAGATCATGACTGGTGGAGGTATTATCCTAGTCTGTGATCACTGCAAGGACCGGAGAGTGTCAGTAGGAGGCCGAGACTTGAGCGTGAGCATACTTGTTATGCCACTTCCGGGGTACGATATTGTACTCGGAATGGACTGGTTGAGTAGGCATCATGCTACTATAGATTGTTATAGAGGCAGAGTATTGTTTAGACCACCAGGAGAGCCGGAGTTCGAGGTCGTCAGAGGAACAGCGGAACAGAGAGGGAGCACATTTTGCGGAGCCAGGACAGAAGAAGAGGAGTTGCCACATCCTCTGATAGCGGAGTTCCTGGATGTATTTCCAGAAGAGTTGCCAGGCTTGCCGCCAGACAGGGATGTTGAATTCTCTATAGACTTGGTTCCAGGAGCGGAGCCCATTTCACAACATGTCTATAGAGTTAACAACAGCGAGCTGGCAGAACTGAAGAAGCAAGTCGAGGAGCTGCAGGACAAAGGCTTCATCAAATCCAGTTCATCACCATGGGGAGCTCCGGTACTGTTCGTACCGAAGAAGGACGGCACGGTGCGCATGTGCATTGATTATAGAGCTTTGAACAATATCACTATCAAGAATAAGTACCCGCTGCCGAGGATAGATGATCTTTTCGACCAGTTAAGCGGGGCGAGGGTGTTTTCAAAGATTGATTTGAGGTCAGGCTATCACCAGGTGAAGGTGAAGAAAGAAGACACGCCGAAGACAGCTTTTCGGACCAGATATGGCCAGTTTGAGTTCATGGTAATGCCATTTGGTTTAACCAATGCACCGGCAGTATTCATGAACCTGATGAACAAGGTGTTCCACCAGTACCTTGACAAGTTCGTGGTGGTGTTCATTGACGATATTCTTGTGTATTCCAAGACCCCGGAGGAGCACGAAGAGCACCTGAGATTGGTCTTAGAGACTCTCAGGAGGGAGAAACTGTACGGGAAACTCTCTAAGTGTGAATTCTTCCTTGACAAGGTCGAATTTCTTGGGCATGTGGTATCGGGTGACGGAATCTCGGTAAACCCAAAGAAGATCGAGGCAGTGGAGTCGTGGGCTACCCCCAGTTCGGTAGCCGAGATCAGGAGTTTTCTCGGGCTAGCAGGATACTACAGGAGGTTTGTACAAGACTTCTCCAAGATTGCAGCGCCGATGACCAGACTGACTAGGAAGGATGTGGATTTTGTGTGGACGGAGGAGTGCCAGGCTGCATTTGATGAGCTGAAGAAGAGGTTGACAACAGCTCCAATTTTGACGTTGCCAGCAGGGACAGGTGGTTTCACCATCTACAGTGATGCTTCAGGGAAGGGTCTGGGATGTGTTCTTCAGCAGCACGGGAAGGTAATTGCCTATGCTTCCAGGCAGTTACGCCCTCATGAAAAGAATTATCCCACCCACGATTTAGAGTTGGCAGCAGTTATCTTCGCTCTAAAGCTGTGGAAACATTACCTGTACGGAGAGCGTGTGGAAATCTTCACAGACCACAAGAGCTTGAAGTACGTATTCACACAGAAGGAGCTGAACATGAGGCAGAGGAGGTGGTTGGAGTTGATGAAGGACTTCGACATCTCATTGCAGTACCATCCAGGGAAGGCTAACGTAGTCGCCGATGCCTTGAGCAGGTATCCGATGGCTATGTACTTGACTACTGATAGACATTTGTTGGCTGATTTGGAGAGTTTGGAGATTGAAGTGTTAGTTCCCGGTACAGAGATTCAGATGTGGGGATTACAGATACAGTCCGAACTGATGGACAGGATCAGAGCTGCGCAGTACGATGATGAGACCCTGAGGAGTATCAGAGCACAGGTTCAGATGGGATTGTCGGACGATTTCACTATCGCAGATGATGGTTCCTTACGGCACGGCACAAGGATATGTGTGCCTAGCGGGGAGCTGCGCGAGGAGGTTTTACAGGAGGCACACCGCTCTCAGTACTCGATGCATCCCGGTGCCAACAAGATGTATCGAGACTTGAGGGAGCACGTATGGTGGTATGGAATGAAGCGCGAGGTAGCACGCTTCGTATCTCGGTGTCTAGTGTGCCAGCAGGTAAAGGCAGACCGGCAGAGGCCAGGAGGTTTGCTTCAACCTTTACCGATTCTAGAATGGAAGTGGGAGCACGTGACCATGGAT
This sequence comes from Iris macrosiphon, assembly GCA_036927795.1. Classification (NCBI taxonomy): domain Eukaryota; kingdom Viridiplantae; phylum Streptophyta; class Magnoliopsida; order Asparagales; family Iridaceae; genus Iris; species Iris macrosiphon. The sequence goes on along the minus strand of JAYESA010000107.1, from coordinate 515,559 downwards.
TTCGTTTCAGGGCTTCCCCGTTCTCCAGGAGGGAAAGACGCGATTTGGGTCATCGTGGACAGGTTGACCAAATCAGCCCATTTCTTACCTTTCAAAGTGGGCATGTCGACAGAGAAGCTAGCAGAGATGTACGTGCGACAGATTGTTAGGATTCATGGAGTTCCTGTGAGCATCGTCTCAGATCGGGATAGTCGTTTCACTTCCCACTTCTGGAGGAGTCTGCAGGCTAGCTTGGGCACTCAGCTCAAGTTCAGTACCGCATATCACCCCCAGACAGACGGGCAGTCTGAGAGGACTATTCAGACTCTCGAGGATATGCTACGTACTTGCGTTCTAGATCTCGGAGGTTCTTGGGAAGATCATCTGCACCTGGTAGAGTTCGCTTACAACAACAGCTACCAGGCCAGCATCGAGATGTCACCATTTGAGGCTCTTTATGGACGGAGGTGTCGTACACCGCTATCATGGGACGACGTTGGAGAGAGAGCCTTGCTAGGACCAGAAATGGTCGTGGATGCAGCAGAAAAGGTGAAACTCATCAGAGACAGACTGCGAGTGGCGCAGGATAGACAGCGGCATTGGGCCGACAGCCACCGTAGACCCCTTGAGTTTCAGGTATAGATTGTTATTTTTCTGGTTTGTGTTGTTGTTTAGACTGCGTGTTGAGACTGTTTGTTTTAGGTTGGCGATCTAGTTTTCCTACGGATTTCTCCGACGCGTGGAACGATTCGTTTTGGTAGAGGCGGAAAGCTTAGCCCACGCTACATCGGACCCTTCGGTATTCTGGCGAGGGTAGGTGCAGTGGCGTATAGACTGGACTTGCCGCCTGCATTGGAGGGAGTGCATAATGTGTTTCACGTGTCGCAGCTGAGACGGTACGTGGCAGACCCTAGTCACGTACTTAATCACTCGGAGATTGAGGTTGGTCCGACGCTCAGCTACCCTGAGCAGCCCGTAGAGATCTTGGACCGCAGAGAGAAGGTGTTGCGGAACCAAACTATCCCTTTGGTTCGTGTTGCATGGAGACATCACTCTCCAGGGGAGTCGACCTGGGAGAGAGAGGACGAAATGCGCGAGCAATACCCTTATCTCTTCCAGACTTGAGGTATATTTCCTTTTCTGATTTCATCCTTGTTGTAGTTCAGTCCAATTTCGAGGACGAAATTTCTTTTAGGAGGGTAGACTTGTCACTACCACTTTTTCATATAAGGGTATTCCTGTAATTTAACTATTTTAAATAACTATGTATTAAATTAATTGCTGAGTTTTATAACTATTATATTATTGTTAGTGATTTTGGTTTAGGTCAAGCCCTAGAACCCATTAGGTCAAACCCTGTTGACTAAACCCTAATTTTTAAACCAGTTCTAGTGAAACCCTAGAATTCAAATTTTAGGGTGAACCCTCAAACCCTAGACTGACTAAAACCTTAGTTAATTAGGTTCTACATGACCTAATCTAGGGGTTAAACCTAGGCTATACACTAGAAACCCTAACTGGGCCCTAATATATAAGAGGAACCCTTTCATTCTTCATGCAGAAGAAGAAACCCTAGCCTCCACAAGAGAAAAACATCTCCCCACCTCCAGATTTCGAAATCCTAACCCTAGGGTTTTTATCTTCCTCCTCCAAGCGAGGAAAGCAAGGGACGTGGGTCAGAGAGCCTTGGAGAAGGAGAATCGCCATTGAGGAAGCCATCTCCATAGGTAAAAACCTATTTCTATTCGTTTTGATTCTGTTTTTCAGATGTTCATGGTCATTAGGGAACCCCCTTTGCTGTGTAATTCGATTCTAGGGCTTTGGATTAGGTTTTGGTGACCCACATGGGGTTTTCCCCAATTATTAAGAACCCTAACCCTAGATTTGGTTTGTAGACAGATTTTTCCCCATTCATGTAGATATAAATTCGATTTTAGGGTTTACTTATCTAGGTATTCTAAATTCTGTGTATTGATGTATGAATCTATATGTATATATATATATTGTGTGATTTAGGGTTCATTGTTCAGCCGGGTTTGATTCCCGTGTGTATCATATTGGGGGAGGATTTTATACTGTGTGTAGATGAGAGGGAGAGGTGCCTGTGTGCAGTCGGGTATTGTGTTGGTGTTCTTGACCAATGTGAGTTTGGTGTGTCCCAGTATTTTTCAGACTCAGTGTAGTTCAGTTTATTGCAGGAAACCCTGTGCATCCCTGTGTCTACTTGTGTCCATGTAGCTGTGTTAGGTGTCAGTGTGTTTTCTGTGTGCCTGTGTGCAGCATGTGTGTGTGAGTCTCTGTGTTAGGGGGTAGCAGTTTTGTGAGTGTGTATGTGGGGTATTAGAGCTGGTGCAGAACTGTGTGTCAGTGTAGTGTACTTATGTGTATCAGTAGATAGGAATATAGAAATCATAGGGTAGGATTTTATGTTAGTATCAGTATTATGTGTATCAATTGGAACTGGGTGTTCTCAGTGTGCAGGGGGTTTCTATTCACTATGGGTGTAGTTCAGACTAGAACCGTGTGTTCTCAGTTCAAATACCTATTTGTGTAGAAATTGCAGTGAGGTGCATTAGATTTCTGTGTCTGTGTAGCTGTGTCTACATGTATAGGTGTGTGTAGGGTGTTGTGTACATGTGTATTGTGGAAACTGTGGTTAAAGCAAACTGTGAGGTGTTCAGTCTTAGAACTGTGCAGTGTGCAGGATTCTGGGTAGGGGGTTGTGTGTGCAGTAGGGATAGATGGTACCTGCACATGTGTATACATTCATGCTAGTCTCAGTTATGAGACTGTGTTAAATGTTTGTGTGTATCAGATATGGGAAAGAGGATGTGCAGCAGAATGTATAGTGTGTATCCTATGAGTCAATGTGAAACAATATGTATGGTGTTAGAGGTCAGTGAGTGTGGCTGTGATTTAGATTTCTGTGTGTGCAGGCTGGAAGTGTCTGTGTGCATAGGTAATCTGGTGTCAGTATACTGTGCTAGGCATTGCATCCTTGAAGCAAATGTGTAAGGACTTAGTAGTGTATAGATTAGAGGGGGGGGAAAACCTGTGTCAGTGAAACCAATGTGACAGTGTGCTAAAACCTGTATGTTCAGTGAGCAGTATGGGGGTTATATGACTGTGCTGTGTACAGAAAACTGTGTACAGAAAACTGTGTGTTTTAGAAACTGTGTACATAGGAATATGTATCAGTATGCATATTAAAGGGTGTAGGACAGAATGCTAGGCCTGTGTAAACTGAGGAAGTTCTCAGGGGGTCTAGGAAGTTAGGTATCAGTGACTGTGTGCAGTGAGCAGGGGGTGTATCTAATGGGTATTAAAGTGAGTAGAGGATGGTATCAGGTATCTCAATGTGACTGTATGTGTGTGTGGGGTGGCTAATGAGTTTTAAATGTTAATGTGTGCTAGGCTAGTGTGTAGTGGGGATGTCAAGTTGGTGTTGAATATGGGTAAAATGTCAAGATATGAGATATGTTAAGGTATAAATTGGTTGGTGTCAGTTAAGGTATATACTCAGGATATAAGTGTAAGTTATTTACATACTGATAGCACATAGTATAAGAAATAGTAACTAGTTCCAGCAAGATACCAATATACCACACTATATGAATTATATATAATGATAATACCTAGTATATGAATATTAGCTAATATTAGTAAGTATAGAACATATAATATAGTGTATTAACTAGTATTAGTTAACGATAGCTAGTATGAACCTAGAAGCAAGGTATTAGCTAGTTTTGACCAAAAACCTAGAATTGACTTGGTTGGACCTAGTATTGACCAGAAAACCTTAGACATGACCTAGAAACCTCGTTTTTAAATTGTTAAGCATGTTATTCTTTTAATTCAATATCTGACATTGAGTTTCCATAAATAGGTCATTGTGATTCCATTTTGGACCTCGATCCTCACATTTTGCTCAGGACCACAGGCGAGTACATTCTCTGACAGTTTTCATGGTTGATTACTTCTATAAATTGTAGTGTATTTCATACTTGATTCCGACACTGTGAATACACGGGTTAGCACCCTAGATCCCCATCACGAGGAGTCGTGGTTGGAATCCATCGTGCTAGCTGGGGGATGGGGAACTATTAGTAGATTATGTGATCATATCCAAACATTTATATGCACCATAGCTCACCCCACTTCTCACGTCGGGTGCGGCCTGACCACTTATATGCTCCATAGCTGTTATATATGATTAGCCTGACCACTATATGCACCATAGCTAACCATGCGGTTAGCCTGACCTAAAAGAATCATAGCTAATCATATATAACCAGCCTGATCTAGTCCCAAGCCGATCACATGATAAACTAATAATTCAAACACTTAGCTAGATGTCTTATCTTTATTCAGATTTACTTGTTCTAGCATTTACTACTTATTGCTCATTGCTAGATGCCTACTGTCTATTTCATTTTCTCCAGTACTTCACATGTTCAGCTTTTATTTCCATCTTGTATCTCTTACACTGTTTATAGATTTTGTCAATTAATGAAACTGCTGTTAGTGCTTGTGCTTCGCTCCAATCCTGACTGGATAACCAACATTTTTCAGAGGACCTGGAGGACTTTTGCCCTACTCATTACGGTCCAGGAATAGAGGAGGATTTCACCCCAGAAATCCCAGAGGAGGTGCCTATCTTAGAGGAGAACTTGCCTGCCCATGCTTAGATTATTTTTTCTGCATTTATTGTTTTAGACAGAGACTGAGACTGAGATGTATTTATTTTTATTTGTGACTTTGTGAGGTCATTTGGACCCAGGATTTGAGTTGAACTTCTTGTGATTGGTTTAAATAGAACTCTTTTCAATTCTCATCGTGCCATTATGTTTATAGTTGTGATTGAGTATATAATAGAACTGTGATTATTTATCATTGTCCTCCGTACGGAGTTGAGACTATTGACAGGATATACTATGTTTGTGACCTAGACAGCGTTCTACCGCCGATGCTGCGGCGTAGGCTGGACGTACCCACGACTCATGCCCAATTTCCGGGTGCGGGTCGTGACAGTGCATATGTGTATGTGAGGTTAGAGACATACCTATGTGAGTTTCAGTTCTGTTATGGGTTTAGAAACTGTGCCAGGATGAGTGTGTGAGTGAGATGGCTGTTTAGGTGCAGATACTACAGATATTACATGTGTAAACTGTGCATTACCTGTGCATTACATGTGTAAACTGTGCAGATACTACATGTGTGTGAGTGTATCCATATGCACCCTGTGTGTTTCTGTGTAGGTTGTGTATTGGTGAAGTGCTTGTGTATATGTGTATTAGATTGGGTGAGTTATTTGTGTCAGTATGTATAGCTGTGTGTTCTTAGTAAGGTTAACAGTGTGGGTGTGTAGTATATCAGTGTGTACAAGAGTTCCCAGTGTGGGTAATTCCCAGTCAGTGTTAGTCTAGAGTATCAGTAAGTGGCAACCTGTGTGAACATCAGTGTGAGTATGTATTGTGTGCAGTGAGGTATTGAGTGTCAGTATGTGTATGAGGTAGGAGTTTAGTATAAGATATGGGTAATAGTATTGGTATAAGTTTGATGAGATACTAAGGTATATGTTATGGTGCAAGGTATTGGTCAAGGTATTCAAGATTAATTGGGTTATGAGAGATATTAGAGTGATATAATAAGTATAGCTAAGATATTAGAGATAGTAATTATATAGAGTCTATATTGTAAGTATAGAACATATAATATAGTGTATTTAACTAGTATTAGTTAACAATAGCTAGTATGAACCTAGAAGCAAGGTATTAACTAGTTTTGACCAAAAACCTAGAGTTGACTTAGTAACACCTAGTATAGACCTAGAAATGGCCTAACACCCCATTTCAACTTAGCTAATCACTTTTATTATTCCAAACACCATTTTAACTTTGATATCTTATATATAGGTCATTGTGATCCCACTTTGGACATCGATCCTCATATTTTGCTCAGGACCACAGGCGAGTACATTCTCTGACAGTTTTTATTGTTGATTACTTCTATAAATTGTAGTGTATTATATACTTGATTCCGACACTGTGGATACACGAGTTAGCACCCTAGATCCCCATCATGAGGAGTCGTGATTGGAATCCACCGTGCTAGCTGGGGATGGGGAATTATTAGTAGATTATGTGATCATATCCAAATCCTTACCATGCATCATAGCTCACCCCACTTCTCACGTCGGGTGCGGCCTGACCATCATCATGCTTCATAGCTGTTATATATGATTAGCCTGACCATTATCATGCATCATAGCTAACCATATGGTTAGCCTGACCTTCAAGAATCATAGCTAATCATATATAACCAGCCTGATCTAGTCCCAAGCCGATCACATGATAAACTAATATTTCAAACACTTAGCTAGATGTTTTATCTTTATTCAGATTTACTTGTTCTAGCAGTCACTGTTTATTGTTCATTGCTAGATGCTCTATTGTCTATTTCATTTTCTCCTGTACTTCTCATTTTCAGTATTTATTTCCATCTTGTATCTCTTACACTGTTTATAGATTTTGTCAATTTAATGAAACTGCTGTTAGTGCTTGTGCTTCGCTCCAATCCTGACTGGATAACATTTTTCAGAGGACCTGGAGGATCTTTGCCCCACTCATTACGGCCCAGGATTAGAGGATGATTTCACTCCAGAAACCCCAGAGGAGTTGCCTAGCCTAGAGGAGAACGTACCTGGCTGCTCTTAGACTATTTTTTCTGTATTATTGTTTTAGACTGAGACTGAGATGTATTTATTATTTTGTGACTTCGTGAGGTCATTTAGACCCAGGATTTGAGTTGGATTATTGTGGTTGGTTTTATTAGAACTCTTTTCTATTCTCATCGTGCTATAATTTCTATTAGCTTGTGATTGAGTATATCATAGAACTGTGGATTATTATCATTGTCCTCCGTACGGAGTTGAGATTATTGACAGGATATATTATGTTTAGACCTAGACAGCGTTCTACCGTCGATGCTGCGGCGTAGGCTGGACGTACCCACGACTCATGCCCAAATTCCGGGTGCGGGTCATGACACGTTTTTAGTGGTGGCCCATGCAGGTCTGTAGTTGAGTCCTAGAACCGCATTAGAGCGATATCGTAGTGGTGCTCGCTTAGAGTATTACTACGAGCCTGTTTTAGGAAATAGGAATTTGGCCGAGGATATGCTCAATCACAATTAGGAATTTCCGATTCTCATAACATTACTCTTAATAATTTTTCCTTTAGAATTTTTCTGTCCTTCCTTGATGATATCGTATCTATTGCCTTAATTAAATCTTTCGATCTGTCTTCAGGATGCCGCCAAGAAGGTCCCAGAGACTCGGAACAGCAGATTCAGAGAGGTCTGCCACCTCTAGCGCTGCCGGACAGACATCAGCAGCACCTCCTACATCTCCAGTACATGTGGGAGTGTCTGCAGCATTCGGGGGTCCTCCACCACCAGTTCAGAGGGTCCCCACAGCTACGACGGCACCACCACCACCAGCTCAGCATCCAGGAGGTGTGCCCGTCGATGGAGCACATATGTTCGCCTTGATTCAGGGCATGGTCGATGCCCAGAGGACGTCGGCAGAGGCCCAGAGAGTGCAGGCTGAGGCACATCAGGCCCAGACAGAGATGATGAGGGTGAACATGGAGAATGCTCACCAAGTGGCTCTCCAGGCTGTGGAGAGAGTCACTCAGCAGCAGCAGTATCCTGGTCAGCAATAATAGAGGCCGGGCACCATTGTGGACTTCAAGAGGATGATGCCTCGGGAGTTCAAGGGGACAGAAGGGATACTCTACGCCGATGATTGGCTAGAGGACATCGAGAGGAACTTGCGTTTGGCGCAGATTCCAGAGGCGCTCCAGATCGAGGCCGCTGGCAGCCAGATGTTCGACATTGCCCTGACATGGTTTCGCACGGAGCCGAGACTCTTGCGTAGGGGACTCACTTGGGAAGCTTTCAAGGAGCTCTTCAAAGAAAAATTCTTTCCTGATGTCGCCCTGGGAGCTTTGGAGAGTCAGATCCATGACTTAGCCCAGGGGAGCTCGTCCGTCGACGAGTATGCCGCGGAGTTTTCCCGCCTGAGCCGCTTTGCGCCATCGATGATTAGAGATCCGGGGGACAGGGCCCGGAAATTCAGAAAGGGGCTGATAAGGGAGATCAAGTCTCGCACGTCAGGACGTCGCACAGCTACCTACGAGGGCATATTGATGGATGCCCAAGTAGCTGAGGATGACTTGGGCCTCAGGCCCAAGAGGGGACGCGATGGTTCCGGAGGAGCGAACAGTAGTACGGGACCGGGCAAGCGTCCACACTTTCAGCAGCAACAGCAGAGACCCTTTCAGCAGCAGCATCAGGCACCAGCCCGAGGGCAGGTCCAGCAGCAGCAACAGAGACAGAACCAGCCCGCCATCCAGTGTGCTTACTGCGGAAAGATGGGACATACTAGAGATATCTGCAGGAAGAGATTGGGCTCATGTCTATCCTGCGGATCGATGACACACCAGCTGAAGGATTGTCCTACCTTTCGTTCAGGTCAGGGTGGAGCAGCCGCCCAGAGAGGATCAGACAGGGTACCTACCGTACCAGGAGGCCAACAACAGAGGGGACCACTTCCACCACAACATCAGAAGTTTGCCCATCATCAGCAGCAGAGAGGTGCACCCCAGGGGCGAGCATACGCCATGGCAGTCGAGGAGATCGAGCCAGCAGGAGACTTGATCACAGGTTCGGTTCTTCTCGATTGTATTCCCGTATTTACCTTATTCGATTCTGGCGCTTCCCATAGTTTTGTGTCTGTATCATATGCACTTTGACATCATTTAGACACAGAACCATTAGCTAGGACTTGCAAGATCATGACTGGTGGAGGTATTATCCTAGTTCGTGATCACTGCAAGGACCGGAGAGTGTCAGTAGGAGGCCGAGACTTGAGCGTGAGTTTACTCGTCATGCCACTTCCAGGGTACGACATTGTACTCGGAATAGACTGGTTGAGTAGGCATCATGCTACTATAGATTGTTATGGAGGCAGAGTATTGTTTAGACCACCAGGAGAGCCGGAGTTTGAGGTCGTCAGAGGAGCAACGGAACAGAGCAGGAGCACACTTTGCGGAGCCAGGGCAGAAGAAGAGGAGTTGCCACATCCTCTGATAGCGGAGTTCCTGGATGTATTTCCAGAAGAGTTGCCAGGTTTGCCGCCAGACAGAGATGTTGAATTCTCTATAGACTTGGTTCCAGGAGCGGAGCCCATTTCACAACATGTCTATAGAGTCAACAACAGCGAGCTGGCAGAACTGAAGAAGCAAGTTGAGGATCTGCAGGACAAAGGCTTCATCAAATCCAGTTCATCACCATGGGGAGCTTCGGTATTGTTCGTACCGAAGAAGGACGGTACGGTGCGCATGTGCATTGATTATAGAGCTTTGAACAATATCACTATCAAGAACAAGTACCCGCTGCCGAGGATAGATGATCTTTTCGATCAGTTGAGCGGGGCGAGGGTATTTTCAAAGATAGATTTGAGATCGGGCTATCACCAGGTGAAGGTGAAGAAAGAAGACACGCCGAAGACAGCTTTTCGGACCAGATACGGCCAGTTTGAGTTCATGGTGATGCCATTTGGTTTAACCAATGCGCCGGCAGTATTCATGAACCTGATGAACAAGGTGTTCCACCAGTACCTTGACAAGTTTGTGGTGGTGTTCATCGACGATATTCTTGTGTATTCCAAGACTCCGGAGGAGTACGAAGAGCACCTGAGGTTGGTCTTAGAGACTCTCAGGAGGGAGAAGCTGTACGGGAAACTCTCTAAGTGTGAATTCTTCCTTGATAAGGTCGAATTTCTTGGGCATGTGGTATCGGGTGACGGAATCTCGGTTAACCCAAAGAAGATCGAGGCAGTGGAGTCGTGGGCTACCCCCAGTTCGGTAGCTGAGATCAGGAGTTTTCTCGGGCTAGCAGGATACTACAGGAGGTTTGTACAAGATTTCTCCAAGATTGCAGCGCCGATGACCAGGTTGACTAGGAAAGATGTAGATTTTGTCTGGACGGAAGAGTGCCAGGCCGCATTTGATGAGCTGAAGAAGAGGTTGACGACAGCTCCAATTTTGACATTGCCAGCAGGGACAGGTGGTTTCACCATCTATAGTGATGCTTCAGGGAAGGGTCTGGGATGTGTTCTCCAGCAGCACGGGAAGGTAATTGCCTATGCTTCCAGGCAGTTACGCCCTCATGAAAAGAACTATCCTACCCATGATTTGGAGTTGGCAGCAGTTATCTTCGCTCTAAAGCTGTGGAAACACTACCTGTACGGAGAGCGTGTGGAGATCTTCACAGACCACAAGAGCTTGAAGTACGTGTTCACACAGAAGGAGCTGAATATGAGGCAGAGGAGGTGGTTGGAGTTGATGAAGGACTTCGACATCTCATTGCAGTACCACCCAGGGAAGGCCAACGTAGTCGTCGATGCCTTGAGCAGGTATCCGATGGCTATGTACTTGACGACAGATAGGCATTTGTTGGCTGATTTGGAGAGCTTAGAGATTGAGGTGTTAGTTCCCGGTACTGAGATTCAGATGTGGGGATTGCAGATACAGTCCGAGCTGATGGACAGGATCAGAGCTGCGCAGTACGATGATGAGGCTCTGAGGAGTATCAGGGCACAGGTTCAGACAGGATTGTCGGACGACTTTACTATCGCAGAGGATGGTTCCTTACGGCACGGCACGAGGATGTGTGTGCCGAGCGGGGAGCTGCGCGAGGAGGTTTTGCAGGAGGCACACCGCTCTCAGTACTCGATGCATCCCGGTGCCAACAAGATGTATCAAGACTTGAGGGAGCACGTATGGTGGTATGGAATGAAGCGCGAGGTAGCACGCTTCGTATCCCGGTGTCTAGTGTGCCAGCAGGTAAAGGCAGACCGGCAGAGGCCAGGAGGTTTGCTTCAACCTTTACCGATCCCAGAGTGGAAATGGGAGCACGTGACCATGGATTTCGTTTCAGGGCTTCCACGTTCTCCAGGAGGGAAGGACGCGATTTGGGTCATCGTGGACAGGTTGACCAAATCAGCCCATTTCTTACCTTTCAAGGTGGGCACGTCGACAGAGAAGCTAGCAGAGATGTACGTGCGACAGATTGTTAGACTTCATGGAGTTCCTGTGAGCATCATCTCGGATCGGGATAGTCGTTTTACTTCCCACTTCTGGAGGAGTCTGCAGGCTAGCTTGGGCACTCAGCTCAAGTTCAGTACCGCATATCACCCCCAGACAGACGGGCAGTCTGAACGGACTATTCAGACTCTCGAGGATATGCTACGCACTTGCGTTCTAGATCTTGGAGGTTCTTGGGAGGATCATCTGCACCTGGTAGAGTTCGCTTACAACAACAGCTACCAGGCCAGCATCGATATGTCACCATTTGAGGCTCTTTATGGACGGAGGTGTCGTACACCGCTATCTTGGGACGACGTTGGAGAGAGAGCCTTGCTAGGACCAGAAATGGTCGTGGATGCAGCAGAAAAGGTGAAACTCATCAGAGACAGACTGCGAGTGGCGCAGGACAGACAGCGGCATTGGGCCGACAGCCATCGTAGACCCCTTGAGTTTCAGGTATAGATTGCTATTTTTTGGTTTGTGTGTTTGTTTAGACTGCGTGCTGAGACTGTTTTGTTTTAGGTTGGCGATCTAGTATTCCTACGGATTTCTCCGACGCGTGGAACGATTCGTTTTGGCAGAGGCGGGAAGCTTAGCCCACGCTACATCGGACCCTTCGGTATTCTTGCGAAGATAGGTGCAGTGGCGTATAGACTAGACTTGCCGCCTGCATTGGAGGGAGTGCATAATGTGTTCCACGTGTCGCAGCTGAGATGGTACGTGGCCGACCCTAGTCACGTACTTGATCACTCGGAGATTGAGGTTGGTCCGACGCTCAGCTACCCTGAGCAGCCCGTAGAGATCTTGGACCGCAGAGAAAAGGTGTTGCGGAACCAAACTATTCCTTTGGTTCGTGTAGCATGGAGACATCACTCTCCAGGGGAGTCGACCTGGGAGAGAGAGGACGAAATGCGCGAGCAATACCCGTATCTTTTCTAGACTTGAGGTATATTCCTTTTCTGATTTCATTCTTGTTGTAGTTCAGTCCAATTTCGAGGACAAAATTTCTTTTAGGAGGGTAGACTTGTCACTACCACTTTTTCATATAAGGGCATTTGTGTAATTTAGCTATTTTAAATAATTATGAATTTAATTAATTGCTGAGTTTGTAACTAATTATATTATTATTTGTAATGTTTAGTTTTAGGTCAAACCCTAGAACTCATTAGGTCAGACCCTAGTGAGTCAACCCTAATTGTAAGCCAGTTCTAGTGAAACCCTAGAATTCTAATTTTAGGCTTGGACCTCAAACCCTAGAAGGCCTAAACCTGAGTTAATTAGGTTCTACATGAGAGGGCCAGGGGGTTTAACCTAAAAAGACTAGGCATGGAAATCCTAAACTTGCTTAATATAAAAGGGAAGCCATTTTTCTTATAAAGAGAAGAAACCCTAGCCTCCACAAGAGAAAAACCATCTCCCCACCTCCAGATTTCAAAATCCTAACCCTAGGGTTTCCATCTTCCTCCTCCAAGCGAGGAAAGCAAGGAACGTGGGTCAGGAAGCCTTGAAGAAGAAGAACCTCAGTGAAGAAACCATCCCTGCAGGTAAAAACCCTATTTCTATTCCTTTAATTCTGTTTTCTGTTGTTCATGGCCATTAGGAACCCACCCTTGCTGTGTAGTTCGATTTTTAGGGTTTTGTTTTGGGTTTTGGTGACCAACATTTGGTTTTCCCCTAATTTCGTAAACCCTAACCCTAGGTATTGAAGGTAGACTGATTTCATCTCATAGGGGGTGGGTTGAACTCGATTTCTTAGGGTTTTTGGTTGAGGATTCATGGGTTGTAGGTATAATTGTTTTTCTGCACTGCATGTGTTTGAGGAAATGCCAAGATGGATGAACACCTATCTAACCTACTCTATTTTATCTAATTTGATGTATGATGTTGATGTATATATATATGCATAGGAGTAGATGTGTTATTGTTTTGATTTCCTGTGCAGTCGAGTGTTGTGGGCTGTGGTGTGCATCGATAGGGAGGGTTCTGTGGTTCTGTGTGTGTTGGGAGAAGTTCACTGTTCAGTCGGGTGTACAACTGTATGTTTTGGGTTTCCATTATGCATCCAGGATTCTGTGGTTGGGTGTAGTGTTATGTAAAACCTGGGTACCTATCACAGTGTGGCTGTGTGAATCTTAGGGTATTAGAAACCTATGTGATTTGACTGTGTATCTTTAGGATATCAGTATGTGTGTGTGTGTGTGTTGCAGTGCAGAACAGTGTGTGTATAGCCTAGGTGAATCAATGTGTAGATGAGTTCGTGTGTAGTGAGGACCTGAGTTTATGTCTTTGGGTGTTTTTGGCTGTGAAACTATGAGAGGAATACACCTGGGTATACAAATGTGTGTCCTAGGTTCCTTCATATTTCAGTGCCTGTGTGGTAGTATAGGAAGTTGTGGTATCAATGAATAGGGTTTTAATTGTTCAGTGTGTAGTGATGAACCAATGTGTGAACCGTAGCAGAATTAGTAATTTATGTATCCTGTGTGTACTGTGTCAGTTCAGAACTTGTGTGTGTAAGTTCTATAGAACCTAGTTTCCTGTGTGTCAGTGTAGAAGAACAGGGTATCTGTTAGTTTATAGGGTGCAGTGTGAGTTTCAGTGTGTGTCAGGGTGAAACTCTGTGTGTGGCTGGGTATTTGGGGAGAACTGTGGTTGTGTGTATCCTAGTTCCCTTAAGACTAGAGAACATGTGAGATAATGTTGTGTAGAGTGTGCACCCTGTGTGTATTTTGAGAGGGAGTTAGAGAGGGAGCAGTGTGCAGTGACTGTGTATGTGATGTCTGTGTGTGTGAGTATCCTTGTATGTGTTATTACCTGTGTGTATAAGTCAACCTACGGCTGTGCATATATGTATGTGAGGTTAGAGACATACCTATGTGAGTTTCAGTTCTGTTATGGGTTTAGAAACTGTGCTAGGATGAGTGTGTGAGTGAGATGGCTATTTAGGTGCAGATACTACAGATATTACATGTGTAAACTGTGCATTACCTGTGCATTACATGTGTAAACTGTGCAGATACTACATGTGTGTGAGTGTATCCATATGCACCCTGTGTGTTTCTGTGTAGGTTGTGTATTGGTGAAGTGCTTGTGTATATGTGTATTAGATTGGGTGAGTTATTTGTGTCAGTATGTATAGCTGTGTGTTCTTAGTAAGGTTAACAGTGTGGGTGTGTAGTATATCAGTGTGTACAAGAGTTCCCAGTGTGGGTAATTCCCAGTCAGTGTTAGTCTAGAGTATCAGTAAGTGGCAACCTGTGTGAACATCAGTGTGAGTATGTGTTGTGTGCAGTGAGGTATTGAGTGTCAGTATGTGTATGAGCTAGGAGTTTAGTATAAGATATGGGTAATAGTATTGGTATAGGTTTGATGAGATACTAAGGTATATGTTATGGTGCAAGGTATTGGTCAAGGTATTCAAGATTAATTGGGTTATGAGAGATATTAGAGTGATATAATAAGTATAGCTAAGATATTAGAGATAGTAATTATATAGAGTCTATATTGTAAGTATAGAACATATAATATAGTGTATTTAACTAGTATTAGTTAACAATAGCTAGTATGAACCTAGAAGCAAGGTATTAACTAGTTTTGACCAAAAACCTAGAGTTGACTTAGTAACACCTAGTATAGACCTAGAAATGGCCTAACACCCCATTTCAACTTAGCTAATCACTTTTATCATTCCAAACACCATTTTAACTTTGATATCTTATATATAGGTCATTGTGATCCCACTTTGGACATCGATCCTCACATTTTGCTCAAGACCACAGGCGAGTACATTCTCTGACAGTTTTCATTGTTAATTACTTCTATAAATTATAGTGTATTACATACTTGATTCCGACACTGTGGATACACGAGTTAGCACCCTAGATCCCCATCATGAGGAGTCGTGATTGGAATCCACCGTGCTAGCTGGGAATGGGGAATTATTAGTAGATTATGTGATCATATCCAAATCCTTACCATGCATCATAGCTTACCCCACTTCTCACGTCGGGTGCGGCCTGACCATCATCATGCTTCATAGCTGTTATATATGATTAGCCTGACCATTATCATGCATCATAGCTAACCATATGGTTAGCCTGACCTTCAAGAATCATAGCTAATCATATATAACCAGCCTGATCTAGTCCCAAGCCGATCACATGATAAACTAATATTTCAAACACTTAGCTAGATGTTTTATCTTTATTCAGATTTACTTGTTCTAGCAGTCACTGTTTATTGTTCATTGCTAGATGCTCTATTGTCTATTTCATTTTCTCCTGTACTTCTCATTTTTAGCATTTATTTCCATCTTGTATCTCTTACACTGTTTATAGATTTTGTCAATTTAATGAAACTGCTGTTAGTGCTTGTGCTTCGCTCCAATCCTGACTGGATAACATTTTTCAGAGGACCTGGAGGATCTTTGCCCCACTCATTACGGCCCAGGATTAGAGGGTGATTTCACTCCAGAAATCCCAGAGGAGTTGCCTAGCCTAGAGGAGAACGTACCTGGCTGCTCTTAGACTATTTTTTCTGCATTATTGTTTTAGACTGAGACTGAGATGTATTTATTATTTTGTGACTTCGTGAGGTCATTTAGACCCAGGATTTGAGTTGGATTATTGTGGTTGGTTTTATTAGAACTCTTTTCTATTCTCATCGTGCTATGATTTCTATTAGCTTGTGATTGAGTATATCATAGAACTGTGGATTATTATCATTGTCCTCCGTACGGAGTTGAGATTATTGACAGGATATATTATGTTTAGACCTAGACAGCGTTCTACCGCCGATGCTGCGGCATAGGCTGGACGTACCCACGACTCATGCCCAAATTCCGGGTGCGGGTCGTGACAAGTCCACATATGGTGAGTTATGTAAAGGATGGAATGGTGTACAGACAGTGTGACAGTCGGGTGTTTAGTTTCTGTTAACAATAGTGTTTGAGTTGGGGGTTCAGTGTGGTGTGCAGTATGCAGCAGTAGGTAGTTGATACTTCAGTAGGTATCCCTCGACTTGGTGTCAGTTGGTTCTTATGATGCCTATCTGCATATTTAGTTTCAGTTTTGACACTATGAGATACTAGAGTGTGTGCATGTATCTGTGTTGGGGAGAAGGAGACTCGGGTAGTGTATCAGTTTTCAGTATGAGCTATGTGTGTGTCAGTCGAGTGAGAGTGTGTGTGTACCTGTGTTGGGGAGAAGGAGACTCGAGTAGTGTATCAGTTCAGTGTCAGGGGTTCCTTTATGTGGGTATCAGTAGCAACTTTACATTATTTGCAGATTTTGCCTTGCCTATCTGCATATTTCAATTTCAGATTTGAGGTGTTGGATACTTAGTGTCAGTTGGTTATTTTGTGGGCATCATACATTTTTTTATGTTGTTTCCTAAGTTATATATTTTTCCAGTGTTAGTTAGTTTAGATGGGTGTGTAGGTATGTTGTGTATGTGTCAATGGTTAGATAGATAGGTATCCTATGATAGCTAAGTATTAATGTGATTAGAGTCAAGATATTCATATAGATAGGTATAGAGTTGTATTTATGAAATAGATTCAGATAACCACAATACTAGAGAATAGTAGTGAGCCTTGATCAACTTAGTTACGTAGCGCCAATAGGATACCTTGATACCAAAAATACCTATACATAGCTAGTTAGATATTACCAAATAGGTGTTGACTAGTCTAAATTGATATCTATCTGGTATAAACCCTATTAACCTAGAACCCTCAAAACCAAATAGTTGAGATTATTTTGATTCATTTTTACTTATTGACATTGTAAATTCATAAAATAGGTTGTTTGGACTTGGACTTGGTATCAGATCCACATCACCAGCTTTGGACGACAGGCGAGTACATTCTCTGACAGTTTTTATTATGTTGATTATTACTATGATTCTAGTTGTAGTGTATACTTGATTCTGACACTGTGGATACACAGGCTAGTATCATAGATACCCGTCATGAGGAGTCGTGATTGGAATCCATCGTGCTAGCTGAGAACGGAGAAATATTAGCAAGATTATGTGATCATACCCTACTTTACATGCATCTTAGCTCACCCACATATCATGTAGGGTGTAGCCTGACCATTTAATTGTCTCATAGCCTGTTATATATGATTAGCCTGACTATTGCTCGCATCATAGCTAACCAAATGGTTAACCTGACCTCACATGTATCATACCAATCATATATAACAAGCCTGATCTAGTCCCAAGTCGATCACATAATAAACTAATATTTTTATTTCTTTATTCTAGTTCACTCATTTCTAGCATTTATATATATATGTTCATTGTTAGTTACTACTATTGCTGATTACATATTTCTCCAGTATTCTTTATTTCTAGTATTCTTTATTTCCAGTGTTCCTTATTTCCAGTGTTTCTTCATCATGTATTTTCTACTGTCTTATAGTTTTTGTCAATATAAATGAAACCGCTGTTTAGTGCTTGTGCTTCGCTCCAATCCTGACTAGATAACATTTTCCAGAGGACCTTGAGGACTTCTGTCCTACTCACTATGACCCAGGAGTAGAGGGAGACAACATACCGGAGATTCTAGAGGAGTCACTCTCCTTAGAGGAGACACCATCCGCAGTCGTTTAGACAGCTTCTTGGTCTAGATATCTCTGTATTTATTTGTTCTAAACTTGAGACTTGGTTTGTATTATTGTTGAGACTATTTATGTTGGGATAGCTAGACTCTAGATTATTGTTGTATTTGGGTTGTTGTGCTTGACTTATGTCGGTACTTCCTTATCTTTTTATATCTTATCGTGCCATCTACTTTCTATAGTTACTGTGATTGAGTATATTATGAATTATTGATTAATGCATTATTCATTGTCCTCCGTATGGAGTTGAGATCATTGACAGGTTATCTTGTGAGTTATGTTTAGTATTATTGAGACTTAGACATCGTTCTACCGCCAATGCTGCGGCATAGGCTGGATGTACCCATGACTCATACCCAAATTTTGGGTACGGGTCGTGACAACATGGAAGCGGTATATTGATCTATTGGACCGATATACTGGTTTTTTGAGATAGGCATGTAGGGAACTAATATATGTCACGCTCCGATTCCGTAGAATCGATAGTCATACCCCAGGCGTGATGTCGTACGTGCCTAGGTTACGCAGCGCACAAGGCTAAGGTATTTGATATAACGAGCACGTATTCAGAGTACGCAGATAATTAAACACTATTAAAACCAGAAAAAGTTCTCTTTATTGATATTGAACATCATATTACAACCTCTTGAACATGTACAAAAGGTTGTCGCACGGGCTTACAAAAGGGGACGCAAAATGAGATAGTCGTATAATATATTACATCCCTTTACTAAAATATCAAAGCTATAGACACCTTCGAGCAAAGCTATCACCTTGCCACGAGCTGTATAGGATATGTGCACGAGTTCCTAAAACTTCAAATATGCTTCAAAGGGCACGAACAGGTCGCGCCGTAGATGGACTAGATTGGAAAGTCGCCTTAACTCCTTGCAGGGTCACCTTGGCACAGAAAAACTGTTACATTGAGGGTCAGTACATCGAAATACACTGGTGAAGGCAAGGTAACCTAACTATACCAATCAACACGTTATTTATATAAAGCATGCAAGTTATTATGTGGTATTTCTATCTCGTCTTAGTTCAAGTTACAAGCAAGCAATGGATATAGAAATTGACTAAAATAAATATGCCACCGTTCGGTGACTTTTACCTGCCTGTCTGAACCACCGGCACAACACATACCATGACCTTCCCTACCACGAAGACATAATTAGATTGTATAGTTTAAATATACATGGGGGTCACTGGCATTATGCCATAGAGTACGAATTATAGTCTTGGACGAGAATAGTATGCCCTACTAGGAACTTGAGGCATCGTATGCCATTTTGCCCGCTCGAGAGACTATCATGATATTTCATCCGGATCAGATCGATGCCAATTTCCCAGTGATCGTCCGCAGAAACTAGGAAACCTTGTGCACAAGTTGTCCGTGACCAAGTGAAGTCTAAACTAAGTTATCAAACGATGCAGTTCAAGGCAACACAAGCACGAGGCAAGTAACATGGCATGATCTATTTTGTATAGTCTCCCTGATCAATTAATTCCATATTCAAGTGTGTTATATACATAACACAATAAAAGAAGAATATATTTTAACTAGAATTGAAGTATGATGAAAGAATATTCTAAGCAAACTAGCCTACAGCAAGGTAACCGTTCACAAGTTCATTGACAAGCATAAAGTAATCCAAGTATATTCTATTTTATCTTGACATATTTTAGTTATTATGGAATCGTTTGATTGGAACAATCAAGAGCAAGATTTATTTGGTGTGAAGACTTAGAAGAAGGATCAACTAATTGAAGTATAGACACTCATAAGTTGGTAAAGAGAGAAAAGAAAAGAGGTACTTCAAGACTCCACTCGCACGACGCCTACTGCACGATCACCTACATTGCCATAAACAGATGATCAATACCTCCACTTCCCTTTTCTAAGCTAAAAAAAAAGTGCAAATCAATGAATAAAAGCAATAAAATCCATCAAATCATTCAAGAACTCGCAACTCGAAAACCAACTCGAAAGCATGAAAGCTACAATGCGACAACAAAAACTAGGCAAGAAAACTTACAGTAGAGAGGTTCCTCTTGACTCTGCCGCTTAGTCCGTCCTTGGGACAAGGTCCACTGAATATGGAAATCAATTCCAAAGAAGCCAATCCATAACGAGAAAATTGTATTGATTCAATCTATCCCGATCGAACGATACTGAAAGTATTTCTTAGCCGCGCTCCCGAATAGGGGGAACGGGGCACCACATCCTAACAAACTAATAGGAAGTTTCATCCTTGAAACTTAGGATTAGGGCCTAAAACTAAGGAACAATGAATGAAAATTTTTCTTTATCTCACACTCAAGCTCCCACGTCGACTCTTCGACCGAATTATTTCTCCAAAGCACACGAACGAGAGGAACTGAACGGCTACAAAGCAGCTTCTCCTTTCGATCCAAGATCTGTACAAGCTGTTCGACATATGACAAGTCCGCCTTCAAGTCTAGATGGCCAAAATCTACTATATGACTCGGATCATACACGTACTTCCTAAGTTGCAAAACGTGAAAGATATCGTGCACCACTGATAATGATTGTGGCAGGACAATTTTAATTACGACTGGGGCGACTCCCTTGAGTATTTTAAACGAGCCGACAAATCTCGGACTTAGCTTTCCTTTTGCTCCAAATATGGTAACTCCTCGTACTTTGAGAAAAACACGATCGCTGGTGCTGCATCGGGATAGTCTGAGAAGTCTGACCCTCGTGCTGCTGCAAATATATACATCTGTATCGCTCCGAAGAACGTGGTATCTGTATAAAGGAAGTCATTAGATCCGTGGCTCCTTCGGATACTACAGATTCCAATGTGTGTATCCCATATGCCTACCAGTTGTCTTCCCCGCCCAATACAAATATACAAGTTGAATACACGATGTGCATACCACGTAACTATATGCCAAGTCTCAATTAATTAGATAACCCTGATTACGTACTAAACCGTGATGCATGTCACACGTACCGATAGCTAGTCGGGTACGCAAACCCTCGGACGATCCAGTACCTGCAAGCAAGTAAACTGTTAGTGGGTCAGCACTTTTATAAGTACTGGTGAGAATAAACAACTGAACTGAATCAAGCATTCACTAAAACCAATACTAAGTAATCATGTTATAAAATATTACATTACTAGTAATCTTTCTAGTTTTACCTATGTTCATTTCATGTAGTTCATAGCAGAGTCATATTACTTTGTTTATGAAAACATCTTTTGGAAACAGAGTTTCATATGCGATATTAAGCAAGCAAGCAAGACAAGCCATTGTTCTGTTTAAGGGTGTGCGCAGCGTGTCTCGTGATCTATACTCAAAGACTCGAGTGTCAAATGCACATCTGACAATAATGCACATCATAGGGGCGGTCCTCTATCCAAGCCAACACGATGAACTATCTTATATGCAGTACGGTCCCCGAGTATCTCAGGATCAGCAGCGGTTGGTCCAGCTTACCAATGACTAATTTATATGATGCTATTGGCAGCTGTGACTCAAGGTTGCTTTCCACTATCTCTTTAGCAGCCGTGACACATGCAGTTCATCTCTCCACCAATAGCCATTGTCTGACTGATGCAAATGCATGGAACACTATCAAATAAACTCTAGGATACAGATGAGACAAACCATCAGATGATATATCATTATTACGGGGCAAGCCGCCTTATCTTTGAACATATTCAGGCACACGATAGGGTTCTCTCGGAGCATAGGCGATAGTGGAACATGTTCATGCAAACACATACTTTTAGACAAGCGTTTCAATGTTCATTTCATAGACAAGCTAGGTGAGTTCATTAGCATGCAAGGCAGGTTCTATCATTCTCTTTAAGCATTCAAGCATTCAAAATACTCAGGTTATAATTAAGACGTGCAAGAATCAGAGAACGAAGTTCTGCCCATTCACCTGATACATAATGCCGATGCAGAGCGGGACATTACATACTTACCCACCAACAAAAAGTTTTGTCCTCGAAACTTCAAGGATAAACTTCTTGATATTCTGATCAGCGATAGTCCACATCCCTCGCCGTACTCAATCGAAACAATCAAGCAAATTAAGTCCAGAAAATATTTGTACTTTGAGAATATCTATGGACTTATTATATGGAACGCTCTATTGCAATACCATATCGAGCAAATCTCAGAGTCATAGCAACGGATTGGGCCAATAAATCGAATCCGCTCTGATACCATTATGTCACGCCCTGGCCCCGAAGGTCGCCGACCACCGCCTATCCCCCGCCGGTCCGAACATGAATCACGGTGCCTCGGTGCTCCCGACAGGGTGCGTATGGCCGTTTGATACCGGGACGTGATGCCATACGAGCTTGGGGTTGCGCCCACATAAGGCAACATCATTTAATTTGTGTTTTGGCTATCATAGCATCAATCAAGTAAGCAACGGAGGGATATTGTTGCAATGCATTTATGCATTTAGCCAACTGAGTATTCGGGGCAAATCGAGGGACTTATGTTTCCCTTAGCAAAGGCATCGTTCCATACATTATGCCCCTTTATATGATAGCAACTCGAGGAATCAAAACACGAATTTTGGGTCTTGGGGATGAGGCACGCCTATCGCTCCCTCAGATGATCTAGTACTTGCAAGCAAGTAAACTGTTGGTTGGTCAGCACTTTTATAAGTACTGGTGAGAATAAATAACTGAACAGAAGCAAGCATTCACTAAAACCAACACTAAGTAATCATGTTATAAACATTACATTACTAGTGATCTTTCTAGTTTTACCTATGTTCATTTCATACAGTTCATAGCAGAGTCATATTACTTTGTTTATGAAAATATCTTTTGGAAATAGAGTTTCATATGTGATATTAAGCAAGCAAGCAAGACAAGTCGTTGTTCTGTTTCAGGGTGTGCGCAGCGTATCTTGTGAGCTATACTCAAAGACTCAAGGGTCAAATGCACATCTAGACACAAATGCATATCTTAGGGGTGGTCCTCTATCCAAGCCAATATGATAAACTATCTTATATGCAGTACGGTCCCCGAGTATCTCAGGATCGGCAGCGGTTGGTCCAGCTTACCAGTGACTCATTTATCTGATGTTATTGGCAGCTGTGACTCATGGTTGCTTTCTACTATCTTTGTAGTAGCCGTGATATATGTAGTTCAGCTCTCCACTAATAGCCATTGTCCGACCGATGCGAATGCATGGAATACTATCAAATAAACTCTAGGATGGAGACGAGACGAACCATCAGACGATATATCATTGTTGCGGGGCAAGCCGCCTTATCTTTGAACACATTCAGGCAAATGATATGGTTCTCTTGGAGCATAAGAGAGAGTGGAACATGTTCATGCAAACACATACTTTTAGACAATCGTTTCAATGTTTGTTTCATAGACAAGCTAGGTGAGTTTATTAGCATGCAAGGCAGGTTCTATCATTCTCTTTAAGCATTCAAGCATACAAAATACTCAGGTTATTATTAAGGCGTGCAAGAATCAAAAAATAAAGTTCTGCCCACTCACTTGATACATAATGTCGACATGGAGCGGGGCATTACAGAGGTTGTGTCTCCAATTTTGATTGGAATGGACAAAGATGCAAAGTTGGATTTATTTGGATTTAAACATGGACGTTTATAACAAATATTGTGCGACTAAAATAAAGCATAATATAGAGTATTTATGAGTTACACAAAGGTCAGAATGGAAGGTTGGCTTGTCTAGGAAAAGTGTGTGAAATTTGTTTGAAGGTAGATGCTAGTGTAGCGCTCCAAATATCGAAGCATTGGTAAGGTGCACAAAGTGATACAAATATTGCACAATAAATCTAAAATACTGTGTTCTAATTCTAATTGGATTCAAACTAACCCTAGTCTCTCTATCTAAGCTAAGTAGACCTAAATTTGGTCGAGGGAGTTTACAATCTACCCTCCTTAGAGCATTCTGTCCTCAAAATTAAAACATACATATGGTAAAAACTACTGACTAAAATTAAATGCTACTACATACCTAGGCCTTCGAAGATATGGGGAAAACACTGTCGAATGTCATCCTCACATTCCCAGGTTGACTCATCTGGTGCATGATGCCTCCATGCGATACGAACTAGAGGGATAGTCTGACCTCGCAATACCTTCTCGCTTCTGTCCAGAATCTCTACAGGCTCCTCCTCAGTCACTGCTAGTGCAAAGGCCTGCCTGTGCCTTTGTCCTTCGACCTGCTATCTGGCTCGATCAAACTGTGTCTCTTGTAGGGCCAAGGGTGGTCCCCTCTGAAATCCTCCGGGTGCTGGTGGGCGTTGACCTCCTAGCGGGGGTAGTATCCTCAGGACTGGTGTTGTTGGCCTCTGTCCTGTCAGCGGTGCTGTATCCCTGCGCTGTGGGCAATCTCTGGCAAGGTGCTGACTCGCTCCACATATCATGCACAATCCAAGCTTTTTTCGGTAATCTCTGATAATGTGTCCCTTCTTGCCACAATGGTGACAAGTCGAAAGATCCTTGTGCTGGTATAGAACTGTCCTCTGCTGTGTCTGTGCTCCTGGACGACGGATCGGTCCTCCTACTCTGGGCTGAGCTATGGCTGGTATGGCCGTGCTGGAATGCCTCGCTCCTCTGCCAATTGCCTCCTGGATCCTAGCCTCTGAAAGAACCTCCTCGTAAGAGATCCTTGCCTAGGTGGTGGTGTACCTCTGCAGCTCGAAAGTAAGGCCGTGATGAAATCTCCTGGCCTTCTCCAGATCATTGGTCATCAAGGTGGCACCAAATCTGCTAAGTCGACTAAAGTCTGCATCGTATGCGTCTACGGTCATATTTTCTTGTTCCAGGTGCATGAATTGGGAGTATAGGGCATTTCTGACTGTAGCCGAGAAATACTTCGCATTGAAGTACTCTAAGAACTACTCCCATATCTGTGTCTTGACGATGCTGCGCTCTGTAGAATCCCACTAGTAATGGACGTTGCCTTTCAGTTGGGCCCTCACTGCGGTCATCCAAAGGTCTGGATGTAGCTGAGAAGCCTCCAGTAGAATCTCTATGTTGGCGACCAAATCAGGGATCTCCTCTGCGGTCTCGCTGCCCGAAAAGGTATCCGGGCCCATCTGGCAAAATCCTCTAACAGTACCAGCTGGCTGAACTAGTGTAGGTGATGGTACGGGTGCTGGGGCAGGTGTCCTCTCTAGAACTGCCATCAAGCTCTGTCTCAACATCTCGGTCTGATGCCACTGCGCCTGCATCATAGTCTGGAAGAACTGGAACATCTGCGACTGTCCCTCCGGATGTGGCATCTGAGATGGAAAGGATGGAGGTGGTGGCAATGGGACCTCCGACTGCGCCATAGGTGTCTCCTTCGATGTTGGCCTCTCGGGCTGTGGCATCGGCATAGCCCTCAAAATCTGGCCCTCGAAGTACTGCATCGGGATAGTCTGAGAAGTCTGACCCTAGTGCTGCTGCATCGAGTCATCAGGAGAAGTCTGGTACCAATGTATCGACGGGGCCTGTGGGATCACCGGGGACTGGGATGGTGTTTGCTCTCCGGGTGGTCCCTGGGATGTCTCCTCCCTCGGTGGGGTGGCGGTTGGCACTATGGCACTGTATGCCCCGCATCCGCTGTGCAAGTTTATCTTGCTGCAAGAGATATAACTTTATTAAAAGAGTACGGAAACAAGAAACATGATACAGATGTTCAAAAATACGAAGGAGATTCAAAGGCATAATCAAAGTGGATAAGATCTAGTAATTTATATCCTATTGAGGCTCGTTGGGCGTGTTACCATACCACAAGCGACAAACATAACCTACATGGGCCACCACTGAAACCATGTCACACCCCAGTCCCAAAATACACGGGACCAGGCCATGTGGCAATGGCCAGCTAATACGTCTCCGAGGGATTACCCAATTTAATAGACCCAACAAAACGTACTACGCTGTCCTAAAATACTAACAAGTCCAATACTATCATAAAAATGGTAATATCTAATCTCATCCACAATATAAACAAGAAGTACTAAAATAAATACAGAAAAATAAGTGCTAGTCTAAAATATTATAGTACAATCCAAAATATGTCTGATGGGAACAAACCCACTATAATAACGAAATAAGAGTACTGAAAAACAGATAAGAGAGTGCGAATAGAGCATCGGCTAACTAGATAAGGATGCTCCAGCCCTAGGCGGAAGGCCAACCAATGATCAAGGAAACTCTGATGGAAGCACCTCTAGCTCCTCCTCGGATACGTACCTCGTCTCCTGCCCGAGTCCGTACACGGTCGGATAGTAAGCCTCATCCAAATCTGGAAGAGAACCAGGTCCTCAGAGGGACGTAACAAGATACAAAAATGCATGCCATATATAAATACCGAATAAAATAAAGGGGGTGTGCTAACCATCTAAGTGAATGCAATATGAGGACAACCTTGGTACATATGGGTAGGTGTAAGCATAACATCCATACTCTGAAGAGTGCGGTATCTGTACATGTAACGTCCATCACTCCGAAGAATGAGGTATCTACAAATATATACGTCCGTATCGCTCCAAAGAATGCGGTATCTGTATAAAGGAAGTCATTGGATCCGTGTCTCCTCCGGATACTATGGATTCCAATGTGTTTATCCCATACGCCTACTAGTTGTCCTTCCCGTCCAATGCAGATATACAAATCGAATATACGACGTACATACCACGTAACTATATGCGAAGTCTCAACTAATTAGATAACCCTGATTACGCACTAAACCGTGATGCATGTCACACGTATCGATAGCTAGTCGGGTACACGAACCCGCATCCCAATATGAGTTTGTCATCGTGATGCGTATAAAAGTGTTAGGGTCTAGAAAGATATCAGAATACCCTCACTATGGTGGGTGAGTCTGCTAGTGACTAAGTCAATTACACTATACATCGACGTACTCGTCGATTGCACCCGAGTCAATCTCGGACGCGTACAGTTTATATGTAATATTGCAATAAGATATCATGCAATAATTTATAATTTAAATTAAATAGTAAATATGGCAAGGTATACTTGCTTGGGTCTTCAAGCTGTGAGTACCAATAACCTGCTCCTGAAGTCTCACCTGAACGGTCCAGCGACCCTATATATATAATATAATATGATATAATCATCAGTCGTTAAGCCAGTACGCACAGGAGCACTACGATGCAATTAGGAACTGACACAGGGGGGTCATGACTGGTCATCTACCAGGGTTGCGTGTGCACACAACTAAGACGTACACGTGTCATATCCTCAAGATATGCTAGAAAACTAAATAAGTATAATACAGAAATACCAGTCCTAGCTATCATGTTAGAGTGCATAAGACCAATGTCTCAACTTTTAGGTCAACACAGTGTTCATATTAAAATTGTCATATTTATTATGAGTAATTACAAACATAAATTTTTATTCTAAAATAAACACACACACACACACATATTGCACTTAGGGTTTCACATTACCCGTGTCCGTTCAACGATTCATCGACATATCAACACATGGAGAAAAGAATGCAATAAGTATGTTTACCTAGTTCTTTCGTGGCCGAGGGGGCTATGGTTCGTCGGCAGCCTATCTCCGGCGAAGGAGGGCGGAGCTCCGGCGAAGACAACGTATAACAACAGCAGTAGCATCTCCTACAGCAGCTTGCAACAACGACAGCAGCTTTGGCGGTAGAGGCGGCGGGTTGCTGGAGGTGGGGGATAACCGTGGTGAGGTGGTCAGGGTGGTGGTGGTCTAAGGTGGCGGTGATCGGGCTGTGGATGGTGCGGGTGATGGTGATGATGGAGGTGGTGATGATGATGATGGTGTTGGTGATGGCGGTGCTAGGGATGGTGGCGGTGGTTGTTGATGGTGGTGCTGGGGGCAGTAGAGATGGTGACGGGGTCGACGGTGGCAGAGGTAAGGATGCTTGTGGTGGAGGAGATGACGAAGAGGGTGGTGGTAGAGTTGGGTTGAGGGTGCGGGTTGTTGATGGTGATGGTGATGATGATGAACGGAGATGAAGGAGGAGGAGGCTGGCAGCTGGTGGTGGGTTGATGTCGAGGGGGTGCAGAAGGAGGAGGGAGGAGGCTGAGGCAGTGGCTGTGCAGTGGGTGATCGGGGAAGGGGGGAGGCGGTCGGGTTGGTGATGTGAGGTTTTTGGCTAGGGTTTTTCTAGATGATATAGGCTATAGATTTTAGGTTTTTAGCAGAGAGAAAGAGTTGTATATATATATATGAGAGAGAGGGAGAGGGGGATGTCCTCGGGAATTGGGCCGACTGGGTATTATTCTAGGGTGAGGGAAAACTCTTCATGATGAATATGGCTAGGATGGCTTTGGTGATAGGTCCCTAACAATTAGGAAATTGTCCAAATGATGTGTTACGCCCCAGTCCCAAAAATACACGGGACCAGGCTGTAGAAGCATAAAAAATACGCTGGGAAGATCTACGCAGCACCTCGATGCAGAGCAACGTAAGCAGAGGCCTTCAAAGCCATCCTGCGTAAAACAGGGTTCTTCATCGCCTCCATGGCGTAAAACCCAGCCGCTCTCAAAGCAGCATTAAAGCGTACGAGGAACGTTTCGTATTCCCGAAAAGAAACTGTCTAGTCACGCAGTAAACCTGACCTCTGACTCCTGACAGAAAGTGCTGCACGGCTACCCAGACGATGGCTGGAAACGATCGCAGACCACTCGGGACACGCCCCGCAGTAATGATAGCGGATCTCTACATTTAATACAGAGGATTTGGTTAAAATATCACCAAACCGGCGCTTACTAAAATCCCCCGGCGTAAACCGCTCTTTTCGCGTGCAAAGGGAACACGCTGCCTTGTTTTACACAGGCAAACATGGGCTGTTTTACGCTCCGCAGAAGACAAACCGCCTGCCACGTCAAAAGCTGCGCTTCGTACAGGGCTCGAGGCACGTCCCTCCGTCAAAGCGCACAGAGCGGTGACAGTTTCCCCTCAAGGCACGTCTCTACGTCAAAGCGCACAGAGCGGTGACAGTTTCCCCTCAAAGCACGTCTTCGCATTTAATGCACAGGATGATGGCAAAATCTCTGTCAAAGATTTGATTATATCTCTAAAAGCCGTGACTCCGGCTAAAGATGTCCACATCAGCACCCTGGCACGGTACGCAGCGGCCTCTACGCCCATTCAGGATTTGTGCTCTCTCGGCTTCTACGCCCATTTCAGTCTCTACGACCTATCGGCTTCAAATGCCCATTCAGTCTCTATGACTATTCGGCTTCTACGCCTATTCGGCTCCTATGCCTATTCGGCTCCTATGTCTATTCGGCTTCTACGCCTGATCGGCTTCTATGCCTATTTGGCTTCTACGCCAAGGTGACAGTCATTTGGCTCCTACGCCAACCTCTTTTACACAAGGGATACCTACCTACGTGGCTTCTACGCCGTGATCTTCGCAGCAGATATACGCATTTCGTCCCCTTAGTTGGATGTGCGTCACTTGCTCACTCAAAAGGTCATTATTACTTAGGCATTGGTTACTTTAACCGTTGTGTAAAAGGGTGCTATACTGTCCACTCCTCGATTGCTACACCAGCAGAGTGGTCACTGTCACCAAAACTCTATAAATAGAGACCCCTATCAATGGGGAACAAGGTGGGGAAAAACTTCCAACCAAAAGGTCAAAAAATATCCAACTAAAAGGGAGAGGTCGAAACTTTGGAAGAAGAATCGAACAAGGTCCTCGAACCGGAGATCAAGAGGGAGAGATAGAGAGAGAGAGAAGAATACAGAGCTCAGGCAAGTAATAGGGAGCGACGACCTTCAGCATCACGCATCCACCCTCCTTTGCAACCTCCGAAGCTGCATCCTGTCTTCCACGGCACTTCTTCAACATCGTGTAGTCCAAGGGCTAAAGTGATCCACCGCAGATCAGACACCTATAGCAATTTATACCCAGATTAAATAAATTGTACTCCCACATCCTAGCATAGGATCAAACTGTACAAGTTTGTTTGTAAACCGAAAGGGCGCGGGCCTCTTATAAACCCCGTCATTTGAAATACACTTTCATTCCCTTTCTCTTTTCCGTTTAAATACGACGCAAACAAGATGGCGACTCTGCTGGGGATGTCTTTCTCTTCTGATGAGGAAGTAATTTCTCAACACGATACGGTATCTACAGGAACCGTGAAGAAGACACTGGTCGTTCATTTCGACCAGTCTGCCTACGAAGACATGCTTCGGACTGGGGGTAGCTCTCACTCTCTCTCCGCCCAAGACAACAGGAAGCTACGCAAAGTGTGGATGCCCAAGACATCCTCCCCCGTTCCTGTGGACTCTCCGATCTCTCCGATCTCTCAGATATCTCCGACCAATGAGGTGGTAGCATCGCTCCCTCCGTGCCCCGCATGTAAAATTCAGTCTCCCGCTACGCGTGGTAAAGACAAAACTTCTGGCAAAGCCTCAGCGTTAACCCAGGAGTATCCACTGCGCTACACGCACAGAAATCAGTCTCCCGCTACGCGCGGTACAGACAAAGCTCCTGAAAAAGCCTCAGTGCTAACCCAGGAGTATCCACTGCGCTACACGCGCACAAATCAGTCTCCCGCTACGCGCGGTAAAGACAAAACTTCTGGCAAAGCCTCAGCGCTAACCCAGGAGTATCCACTGCGCTATACGCGCAGAAATCAGTCTCCCGCTGCGCGCGGTACAGACAAAACCTCTGATGGTGCCTCAACGCCAAATCAGAAGTACAGATCATGCTCCACGTGCAAGACGACATCTGACCTCTACGGTGAACCAGATGAGCGCTGTGATCTCCGTAAGGGGAAGCAAGCGGGCGAATACTCAACTTCTCGGCCTTTACGCCAGCGAGGGAACAATCTGCCTACCCTCCGGATTATGCGAGAAGCCGATGGCCGACTGAGGACCTCTTCAGCTTTATGCCAGTCTGAGCAAATCACCAAATTACGCCAGGCTAAGTCCCTCGGCGTAAAACAAGCTCAAGTTGCGAAAAGACACCCTCTCCGGGGGTTATCCTCCACCCAGATGGCCAATCTGTTGTATACGGGCGGCACAAGGAAGACTATGCTCCCCATCGTCCACATGCCTACCACGGCGAACCGAAGGAACGAGCAGTCTTCTTCGTCTTCTTCTGTAAATTCTCCTGACCTGCGGGATTATCTAATCCAGAAATGCAAAAACAAGTCTGGGGGTGGTCTCCCTCGACAAAACAGGACAACATCTAAAGCTGGGGGTAGGTCCTCTAAGTCTAAAGATGATGCAACGATGACGATCTTCCCGCAAGATCGTAAAACCCAGGTATCGGGAGCCCGAAGGCCAACAGGGACTTTCTCTTTCAATGAAGATGACGTTATTAAAATCTTCAGTATATTGATGGAGGAACACAAACTTTAGCTTCCCAACATCAGATACCCTGAGAGGGCTGGCAAAGTTGATGACCCAGATTATTGTCTCTTTCATCAGTACATTCATCATCCTACAAAGGCGTGCTATGTACTAAAAAGGAGAATTCAGGAGTTGATCGATGCCAAGGTCATCACTTTGCATCTATAAACGAGGGGACGATCACTGCAAATTGATTTCACTTTAATGTGACAATTTGCTCCCTCAAGAAAATACCAGATGATGAATCTCTAAAAAGTTTCCTTAGTGGATTCTTCAGGTCCATACTCCATAAGTTTGCCATGTTCATATTACCTCTGAACAAACTTTCCGAGTATTCGACTATCGATTATCATGTTCATATTACTTCTGATATCGATTGTCATCACAACTTAACACCCGTACTTAACTCTAAGTACGCCAGTGGTGTTGAGTCCACAAAAACTGCTACGTCCATATTACCTCTAGCAGGGCTTGTCTCAAACCTATTGCTTGCACTTAGGTGCACAAAAAGTAATGGGTCCACAAAATCAGCCATGTTCATATTACCTCTGAGCTGTAATCCCCAGCTAAGTTTGTTATGTTCATATTACCTCTGAACAAACCATCCTGGTCTGACTATCGATTATCATGTTCATATTACCTCTGATATCGATTGTCATCTCAACTTAACACCCGTACTTAACTCTAAGTACGCCAGTGATGTTGAGTCTACAAAAACTGCTACGTCCATATTACCTCTAGCAGGGCTTGTCTCAAACCTATTGCTTGCACTTAGGTGCGCAAAAAGTAATGGGTCCACAAAATCAGCCATGTTCATATTACCTCTGAGCTGTAATCTCCAACTGAGTTTGTCATGTTCATATTACCTCTGAACAAACCATCCTGGTCTGACTATCAATTATCATGTTCATATTACCTCTGATATCGATTGTCATCTCAACTTAACACCCGTACTTAACTCTAAGTACGCCAGTGGTGTTGAGTCCACAAAAACTGCTACGTCCATATTACCTCTAGCAGGGCTTGTCTCAAACCTATTGCTTACACTTAGGTGCATAAAAAGTAATGGGTCTACAAAATCAGCCATGTTCATATTACCTCTGAGCTGTAATCCCCAGCTGAGTTTGTTATATTCATATTACCTCTGAACAAACCATCCTGGTCTGACTATCGATTATCATGTTCATATTACCTCTGATATCGATTGTCATCTCAACTTAACATCCGTACTTAACTCTAAGTACGCCAGTGGTGTTGAGTCCACAAAAACTGCTACGTCTATATTACCTCTAGCAGGGCTTGTCTCAAACCTATTGCTTGCACTTAGGTGCACAAAAAGTAATGGGTCTACAAAATCAGCCATGTTTATATTACCTCTGAGCTGTAATCCCCAGCTGAGTTTGTTATATTCATATTACCTCTGAACAAACCATCCTAGTCTGACTATCGATTATCATGTTCATATTACCTCTGATATCGATTGTCATCTCAACTTAACATCCGTACTTAACTCTAAGTACGCCAGTGGTGTTGAGTCCACAAAAACTGCTACGTCCATATTACCTCTAGCAGGGCTTGTCTCAAACCTATTGCTTGCACTTAGGTGCGCAAAAATTAATGGCTCCACAAAATCAGCCATGTTCATATTACCTCTGAGCTGTAATCCCCAGCTGAGTTTGTTATGTTCATATTACCTCTGAACAAACCATCCTGGTCTGACTATCGATTATCATGTTCATATTACCTCTGATATCGATTGTCATCTCAACTTAACACCCGTACTTAACTCTAAGTACGCCAGTGGTGTTGAGTCCACAAAAACTGCTACGTCCATATTACCTCTAGCAGGGCTTGTCTTAAACCTATTGCTTGCACTTAGGTGCGCAAAAAGTGATGGGTCCACAAAATCAGCCATGTTCATATTACCTCTGAGCTGTAATCCCCAGCTGAGTTTGTTATGTTCATATTACCTCTGAACAAACCATCCTGGTCTGACTATCAATTATCTTGTTCATATTACCTTTGATATCGATTGTCATCTCAACTTAACACCCGTACTTAACTCTAAGTACGCCATTGGTGTTGAGTCCACAAAAACTGCTATATCCATATTACCTCTAGCAGGGCTTGTCTCAAACCTATTGCTTGCACTTAGGTGCGCAAAAAGTGATGGGTCCATAAAATCAGCCATGTTCATATTACCTCTGAGCTGTAATCCCCAGCTGAGTTTGTTATGTTCATATTACCTGTAACCTCCGATTTCCAAATTCCCGAAATATTTAGAGTTTAAATTATTTTAAAAATATCAAGTTTATAAAATATTTTCTCCTTGAAATTTTATTTGATTTTTAAACAATGTTTGATTGTAGAAGGTTATTTAAAAATCTTTTATAAAAATCATTTTTTCTAAATGTCGATGTATTACAAAATAAATAAATAAATAATAATATATATATTTTTCTAGTTTCAAATGTTTATTGGCTTGAAATCAAAAAATTATTTATTTGATGAAAGTATTATAGGACTAGTTGTTTTCATAATAAAATTTTATATCCATTTTGGAATAGTAAATAAACAAATTACATATTTTCTAGGGTTTTGCAAATGAGGTTAATTAGTAGCTAATTTAATCAGTTAGCCTTTGAAAGCCTCTTAAAAACATTTCTTAAATTTCTTTTCTATTTAATTTACCCGTTTACCGTCTCCCATTCACACCCTCATTTTTCCACATGAAAAACCCGTTTAATTATGATCTGGGCCATTCATTATTGGGCCAACCCGCACCCTTTAGCCCACAACTCTTTCCCTATTTAAGTCCCTCATCACAACTCCCTAGAAACCCTAGCTAGCCCTCACAAATCCCCACAAAGCCAAAGCCACCACCATTTTGTGTGCCCGTGTCCGTGTGTCCAGCATCACCGTGTCAGCCGTGATGGCCTCGGGTCCTACCCCGGGTGTCCCACCGTATCCATTCATTTTCTGTGTCCGGTTACAATATTACAACCAGATTTCCTGTGTCCTACACCCGGACACGTCCACAGTTCATTCAAACCCCTATGTCCAACACCCGGACACGCCCGCAGTACAACGAACCCATCGTGTCCAGCCGACACGATGCACCCCGACACACCCAAAACCTAACCCTAACCTAACTTCGACGAGCGCCGGTGGCCGCCCAGATCTCGATCGCCGCCCGGAGCCGTCGTCGCCGCCGCTGAAGCCGAGCACCGCCGCCGCAGAAGATCCGCCGCCCTCGAGTTCGATTGCCGCCGGCGACTGGACCCCCTCGGCGTCGAGCGCCTGTCGTCGAGCTCGCAGTGGCCGACCAGACGCAGCCGCCTCGAAGCCGCCGCCTCCTCGAACAGAGCGCCGCCTCCTCGAACCGAGCGTCGCCTCGAGCCGAGATCCGCCGCCGCCTCAGATCGGTCGAAGCCGCCGCCGCGGATCCCCTCCTCGCCGAGTTTCCGCTGCCGCCTCGGATCCGTTGACTGCCGGTTCCTCGAACCGCCGCCGCCGAGACAAACGTCGACCGACGACCACAGCAGATCCGCCGATCCGCCGTCGGGCTTCGCCGCTGCCGCCTCGTGCCGATACCCCACCGCGCCGACGCCCTGCCCGGCCCGACCTCGCCGGAAAACCCCACGTGAGCTCCCTCCTTCCCCTTTTTCCCCTTTCTTCGTTTCAGACTGAACCTTTAGAATTCAATTAGTTAGTTAAATAATTAATTAGTTTAGTTAATTAGATTAATTAGTTGAGTTAATTATTAGATTAGTTAGTTTAATTAGTTTAATTATAACAATTAGATTAGTTAATTTTTTTATTAATTAATTTAGTTTTAATTAGAAAAATTAGTTAATTTATATTAATTAGTTGTTAATTGTATTAGATTAGTGATTAATAATTAGATTAGTTAAATTCATATAACTAGTTGTTAATTGCATATAATTAGTTTAGTAATTTCCTATAATAAGTTTGGTAATATATATATATATTAGTTTTATTGTTTATAATTTAGTTATTTATTATGTGTATAAATTAGTTATGTATTATATATATAAGGATTTTGATTTTATAAATATATAATAAGTTTGGGTTGTAATATTAATTGAGTAATGGTTTCAACATTAAGCTTAGTTTAAAAATTAGTTTATTTTGACTGATATATATATATTTTACTATAGACATAATTGTATACTGGCTTTTACATAAATTCTAGTTTTTATAATTAAACTTTATTTGAAATTATTGTTCAAAATAATTTCGAAATGATTTATATATGTAAATACGTATTCTAGTGTTTGTAATTGATTAGGTATCTATGTATATATATTTTAGTATATGTATATAATTATTTTGGGGTATATACTTATATATATATATATACATGTATATATGTATGTATATTTTTGGTATAATTATACATATATTTAATTGGTATAATTTCATGTAGTATAAGTGTAATAAAACGTATTTTTATATATGAATTAATTGGCATCTGTATGTATATATATATATAGTATAAATTTGAATTGGTAATTTAATATTAGTATATTTTAATAATAACATTGACAATATACATATATATATATTGTAAATACATTTAAATTGGTGCATGTATATATATATTGTAAGTATTAATGATAATTAATAATATGTGTATTTATATACGTATCCCTACTAGATGACCCTAATTGACTAGTGCCCTGCCTGGCATAGCCCTGAGTTAGTATTTTGTTTGTGTGTTAGTATAGCATCTGATGCAAATGTGATATTGTGATATGTTTATAGGACTGTGGGTTCACCCAGGGGATACTCTGGAACAGGACATCAATAATTACCAGCTAAGGACCCAAGGCGAGTACATTCTCTGATTAGTTTCTAATTTATGATATCTCCTATGTTCACTGTATCTAGTTTAGATATACATGCTCTTGACTCGTTGGTTACACGGATTGGTATACACGGATCTCGTCATGAGATGTTATTCCTTATTCATGGTGTAGCTTGTACAAGACTTGTTTCCTTGATATCTTGTGCATGTACAGACACTGATTTCCGGGGAGACTTGCTACCTCCCTAGGGAATCCTGTGCCATAGCGTACCATGATTGGATCTACTATACCAGTCGGGGGTGGGGAGTATTTTAGTGTAGATATGTGATCATACCCAACTTTCCATGCATCATAGCTCACCCCACATCTCATGTCGGGTGCGGCCTGACCATTTACATGCTTCATAGCTATTACGTGTGATTAGCCTGACCTCTACATGCATCATAGCTAACCAACGGTTAGCCTGACCTTACAAGAATCATAGCTAATCACATGTAACCAGCCTGATCAAGTTTCCAAGCCGATCACATGTTAAAGCTAGTACTCAAACACTTAGTCATAGGTTCTTGCTCATGGACATATTGTTTCTTCTCCTGCGTTTACTTACAGTATTTCCAGCATTTCTTTTATTTCTCGTACCTATACATGCTTCTGGTATATTTCCATCTAGAACTGCTACATAGTTTATATCATTAATATAGAACTGCTATTTAGAGATGTACTTTGCTCCTTCCTGACTGGAAAATATTTTTCCAGACTGTGACCTTAGTAGACTGGTTCCGACACACTTGGGGATTGGAAGTAATGATTGCAGGTATGATTATGTTGTCTCTAGACTTGTGTTGTATTCTTTTATTTCTTCAAATTCCTATCGTGCTGTAGTTGTGATTGAGTATGTTGTGAATATTTTTATAGTATTATTCGAATCTCCTTATGGAGTTGGATACTAGCGTGAGATTGTTAGTTAGTACTCGACCTAGACAGCGTTCTACCGCCGATGCTGCGGCGTAGGCTGGACGTACCCACGCACTCGTGCCCCTAAACCGGGTGCGGGTCGTGACACGTTTTTAGTGGTGGCCCATGCAGGTCAGACTTCGCGAGTTGTGCGATGTCGTAGTAGTATGGCATCCTTGTTATACTACTGCGTACCTGCGATAGGATATAGGACATAAGATACTAGGATGAGAGAGGATACTCAATCACAAATTCTTGAAAGATTCCTGGGACGACCCCTTAAGAATCTTATTATAATTTCCAATTTAAATCTTTTCCTTGTTTCCGTCCGCTCTCGCTTGTTGTCACTGAACTTGATTCTTGTTGAGCAGTTATTAAATTAAATTCTTGGTATCATTGTTGAGTTGATTTCAAATTGAGGTGAATTTTACGGACTAAAATTTACGGTATCATCTGATGACATATATTGATGAGGACAGTGAGAAAGGTAAAAACGTCTACTTTGGTTATGGAACCTAGAGTTTATCGCAGCCATATTAGCTGTCGTGACGAGAACGTAGGAACCTAACTTGGATGTACATACTTTAGTTATGAGATTTAGAGTTTCTCGCAGCCATACCGGTTGGCGTGGCGAGTATTCTAGATGACATGATTATAGGGTTGCATACCTTAGTTACGGAACCTGTCGTTTATCGCATCTATGCTTACTGGCGTGGCGAGGATTCTGTGTGTCATGATTTCTGACAGACGTGTATGATTATCAGGTTGTATCTTAAATTGGTTCTTAAAGTATCATCTCAAGACTTAGCTATTTCTGTTATTCCAGGACTTTGTTCCATCGCTTCTTTTCTTTACTAGCAGTAAAGATACCTTCCGTCCTTGATCCAGTTCCTTTTGTGCTTATTTTCTTTGAGGATTCCTTGTTAGTATGATAATTAGTGACTTATAATTTTGTTGGTGTCTTGTATTAGTATTGACTGTGTTGCTAGTAAGTTGTAAGTGTTTCTTAGTTGGACATATGAGCAGTAGGCTTTAATCAAGAGTTAGCCCTTAGCATAGTACCTTGTACCAATGGTTCTAGGATAAGTGTCATTATAGTACTATAAGTAGAAGGAGAGTATAGAGTATCAGTGATATTTCAAGAGTTAGTATCAGAGCCCATTTACCCGTCCTGGATAATCATGATTATGTAATTGAGTGATCTATGTAAACAATTAGGTATCAAGGAATTGTGTTAAGAATTAATGGAGCATAACGTTCAATTGGATGATTGATATCGGGCGTGTTAAAGGTAAAGAAATTTATATGCATGAGGAGTTATAATGAGGTGTCATGAGTAGAGAAATATCGAAATCGGTAATGAAGATGGTGAAGCGTATCACAGATTAGTGTAACAGGCTATGAAAGGTTAAAAAGAAATACCTATACAACCATCGAGATGAGGAACCATATACATGCCCATGAGAGTAAAGAAACATGAGTGTTATAGTAGATACATGTAATCATGAGTTATACTGAGCTTGATGAATGATCCATTAATGAAGCTAGTGATATAATACCAAGAGTGCTAATGATTCTATATCAAGGATTTGTCAAGAATGACGTTAATAACAGTGATCACCCTGTATGATGATAATTAGATGATATACCAGTTGACATAAATTGAAAATCATGAAAGAAATTACAGGTGATGATAACTTTGATCATTGGAGGTAATGG
Source organism: Iris macrosiphon (assembly GCA_036927795.1). Taxonomy (NCBI): domain Eukaryota; kingdom Viridiplantae; phylum Streptophyta; class Magnoliopsida; order Asparagales; family Iridaceae; genus Iris; species Iris macrosiphon. The sequence goes on along the minus strand of JAYESA010000107.1, from coordinate 476,936 downwards.
TGCAAGTGATTCAGGCAGTACAATTTTAGTACACAGTTATAGACATTAGATGCATTGAGTGCACCTTGAGTATCAGAGACCGTGAGCACCGATATGTACACTGTGGAATTATAAATTAAAAGGTGAAAATAAGATTGTATTTTAGAATGATTGAGGAGTTGAGATTTTGTCATTAAATTTTTGAGGATTTCAAAATATGAATTCAATAAACATGGTTAAGACTACAAAGATTTTAGAAGTGATTAAAATTTTATTCGATGTTGAGTATTTGACTTTGAAGAGGCATATGCATTTATTTTAAGTTGATCGAGAAGTTGAACCTTGATGATTATTTTTGAGAATTAAATTTATGGTAAATGAGAAATATGAATATTAATATATGAGTAGATGATATACATGTGTAAGGATCTGATAACTTGAGCAGGATTGAGATGGCACCACAGACTGACTTGGGTGTCCATTTAAAGTTGTATTGGAAAGAACAGTATTTAGTATGATGTGTTACACTTGGCGTGCACTTGAGTGAGGAGAACGACTAGTATGAACAATTGTAGTAGGAACGGGAACTGACAGAGAGAATGGTACTAAAGAGATAGAGGTATCCACTTGGATGCATTATTGAATCATGGTTATATTAGAGATTCTTGGCATCAGATTTTGGTATTAATAAACAGGTGTGCAATACGGATGTATTCATGGATTTTGTGGATTAATGAGTAGTTGATATGGGTACCAGTGTACATGAATAGGAATTAGTTAGTGAATGTGCTAGAGTTAAGTGTTTGATAGCAGATACCGCAAGTAATATGTTAGCAGGTTCTTTCTTTTTCTCATGTTGTTTTTGTCTTCTGATTAATTGATTCCCTAGTATCGTGGTTTGTATTTGTGATTTTTGATTGATTGTAGCTAGTAGTACACCTTAACAGAGACTGAAATACCATGACAAGATACATGACCTATATTTTTTTCTTAAATTGCATGGCTGTAGGTAGAGTTTTCTTAAACCATGATCATTAGGGTTTTTGACCATAGCAAAGGTCTATGACAAGGTTATGACCGACAAAAAGGGACAAGATGATTAAAGTATGGATGAGCATTAATTTAAATAAAGAATTTAGGGGATGGTTATAACAGAGTAGATGGATCATTGATTTTGCGAAAATTGAGTTATGATTGAAATTCGAGAATAAACATTAACTTAAATGGAGAGTTAAGAAATTCACAAGGCAAAAATTTGAGGATTTATTAATTTTAGGAAATCTTGATATGATTTAATTGGTTAATCGAGAAAATTTAAGGAATTATCATTTTTCTATTTGATTGCAAGATAGAAATTTTATAGTGTATATTATGAATGTTGCGTTGAAGATTCTGAAAGTATCGCATCGTTGAGTATTTGAGGAAAAAAAAAAGGAAAATTTGGGAAATAAAATCGTTAATGGAATGGTGTCGAATTCAATTCTCGGAAAAGAATTTATATTTGAATAAGCATCAATTGAATTTGGGTTAGAGGAGTAAGATAAATGATGGATTAGTGTTTAAAATTTAAATTTGGGATACAGATTTTTAAATGTTATAAATATACATTGATTGGAATTCAATTGGAGGATAGGATATTAAATCCTTGAGTAATTAGATACGAACTTAAATTTTGGAGGAGATTATGAAAAAAAAAAAAAAATTTTTTTTGAAACTTGAAGATTTTCCGGAATATGATGATATAGAATTTTGAAAGGTTGTGAAATAGCAATATGGAATTACTTCATGATTAATTGGTTTGAAATTTAAATTTTGATAGAAATAATATGATGAGTAAAGGCAATTATTGAGAATCCTAAATTTCGAGGACAAAATTTTTCTAAGGTGGGTAGACTTGTAACCTCCGATTTCCAAATTCCCGAAATATTTAGAGTTTAAATTATTTTAAAAATATCAAGTTTATAAAATATTTTCTCCTTGAAATTTTATTTGATTTTTAAACAATGTTTGATTGTAGAAGGTTATTTAAAAATCTTTTATAAAAATCATTTTTTCTAAATGTCGATGTATTACAAAATAAATAAATAAATAATAATATATATATTTTTCTAGTTTCAAATGTTTATTGGCTTGAAATCATAAAATTATTTATTTGATGAAAGTATTATAGGACTAGTTGTTTTCATAATAAAATTTCATATCCATTTTGGAATAGTAAATAAACAAATTACATATTTTCTAGGGTTTTGCAAATGAGGTTAATTAGTAGCTAATTTAATCAGTTAGCCTTTGAAAGCCTCTTAAAAACATTTCTTAAATTTCTTTTCTATTTAATTTACCCGTTTACCGTCTCCCATTCACACCCTCATTTTTCCACATGAAAAACCCGTTTAATTATGATCTGGGCCATTCATTATTGGGCCAACCCGCACCCTTTAGCCCACAACTCTTTCCCTATTTAAGTCCCTCATCACAACTCCCTAGAAACCCTAGCTAGCCCTCACAAATCCCCACAAAGCCAAAGCCACCACCATTTTGTGTGTCCGTGTGTCCAGCATCACCGTGTCAGCCGTGATGGCCTCGGGTCCGACCACGGGTGTCCCACCGTATCCATTCATTTTCTGTGTCCGGTTACAATATTACAACCAGATTTCCTGTGTCCAACACCCGGCCACGTCCACAGTTCATTCAAACCCCTGTGTCCAACACCCGGACACGCCCGCAGTACAACGAACCCATCGTGTCCAGCCGACACGATGCACCCCGACACACCCAAAACCTAACCCTAACCTAACTCCGACGAGCGCCGGTGGCCGCCCAGATCTCGATCGCCGCCCGGAGCCGTCGTCGCCGCCGCTGAAGCCGAGCACCGCCGCCGCAGAAGATCCGTCGCCCTCGAGTTCGATTGCCGCCGGCGACTGGACCCCCTCGGCGTCGAGCGCCTGTCGTCGAGCTCGCCGTGGCCGACCAGACGCAGCCGCCTCAAAGCCGCCGCCTCCTCGAACAGAGCGCCGCCTCCTCGAACCGAGCGTCGCCTCGAGCCGAGATCCGCCGTCGCCTCAGATCGGTCGAAGCCGCCGCCGCGGATCCCCTCCTCGCCGAGTTTCCGCTGCCGCCTCGGATCCGTTGACTGCCGGTTCCTCGAACCGCCGCCGCCGAGACAAACGTCGACCGACGACCACAGCAGATCCGCCGATCCGCCGTCGGGCTTCGCCGCTGCCGCCTCGTGCCGATACCCCACCGCGCCGACGCCCTGCCCGGCCCGACCTCGCCGGAAAACCCCACGTGAGCTCCCTCCTTCCCCTTTTTCCCCTTTCTTCGTTTCAGACTGAACCTTTAGAATTCAATTAGTTAGTTAAATAATTAATTAGTTTAGTTAATTAGATTAATTAGTTGAGTTAATTATTAGATTAGTTAGTTTAATTAGTTTAATTATAACAATTAGATTAGTTAATTTTTTTATTAATTAATTTAGATTTAATTAGAAAAATTAGTTAATTTATATTAATTAGTTGTTAATTGTATTAGATTAGTGATTAATAATTAGATTAGTTAAATTCATATAACTAGTTGTTAATTGCATATAATTAGTTTAGTAATTTCCTATAATAAGTTTGGTAATATATATATATATATATATTAGTTTTATTGTTTATAATTTAGTTATTTATTATGTGTATAAATTAGTTATGTATTATATATATAAGGATTTTGATTTTATAAATATATAATAAGTTTGGGTTGTAATATTAATTGAGTAATGGTTTCAACATTATGCTTAGTTTAAAAATTAGTTTATTTGGACTGATATATATATATTTTACTATAGACATAATTGTATACTGGCTTTTACATAAATTCTAGTTTTTATAAATAAACTTTATTTGAAATTATAGTTCAAAATAATTTCGAAATGATTTATATATGTAAATACGTATTCTAGTGTATGTAATTGATTAGGTATCTATGTATATATATTTTAGTATATGTATATAATTATTTTGGGGTATATACTTATATATATATATATACATGTATATATGTATGTATATTTTTGGTATAATTATACATATATTTAATTGGTATAATTTCATGTAGTATAAGTGTAATAAAACGTATTTTTATATATGAATTAATTGGCATCTGTATGTATATATATATATAGTATAAATTTGAATTGGTAATTTAATATTAGTATATTTTAATAATAACATTGACAATATACATATATATATATTGTAAATACATTTAAATTGGTGCATGTATATATATATTGTAAGTATTAAAGATAATTAATAATATGTGTATTTATATACGTATCCCTACTAGATGACCCTAATTGACTAGTGCCCTGCCTGGCATAGCCCTGAGTTAGTATTTTGTTTGTGTGTTAGTATAGCATCTGATGCAAATGTGATATTGTGATATGTTTATAGGACTGTGGGTTCACCCAGGGGATACTCTGGAACAGGACATCAATAATTACCAGCTAAGGACCCAAGGCGAGTACATTCTCTGATTAGTTTCTAATTTATGATATCTCCTATGTTCACTGTATCTAGTGTAGATATACATGCTCTTGACACGTTGGTTACACGGATTGGTATACACGGATCTCGTCATGAGATGTTATTCCTTATTCATGGTGTAGCTTGTACAAGACTTGTTTCCTTGATATCTTGTGCATGTACAGACACTGATTTCCGGGGAGACTTGCTACCTCCCTAGGGAATCCCGTGCCATAGCGTACCATGATTGGATCTACTATACCAGTCGGGGGTGGGGAGTATTTTAGTGTAGATATGTGATCATACCCAACTTTCCATGCATCATAGCTCATCCCACATCTCATGTCGGGTGCGGCCAGACCATTTATATGCTTCATAGCTGTTACGTGTGATTAGCCTGACCTCTACATGCATCATAGCTAACCAACGGTTAGCCTGACCTTACAAGAATCATAGCTAATCATATGTAACCAGCCTGATCAAGTTCCCAAGCCGATCACATGTTAAAGCTAGTACTCAAACACTTAGTCATAGGTTCTTGCTCATGGACATATTATTTCTTCTTCTGCGTTTACTTACAGTATTTCCAGCATTTCTTTTATTTCTCGTACCTATACATGCTTCTGGTATATTTCCATCTAGAACTGCTACATAGTTTATATCATTAATATAGAACTGCTATTTAGAGATGTACTTTGCTCCTTCCTGACTGGAAAATATTTTTCCAGACTGTGACCTTAGTAGACTGGTTCCGACACACTTGGGGATTGGAAGTAATGATTGCAGGTATGATTATGTTGTCTCTAGACTTGTGTTGTATTCTTTTATTTCTTCAAATTCCTATCGTGCTGTAGTTGTGATTGAGTATGTTGTGAATATTTTTATAGTATTATCCGAATCTCCTTATGGAGTTGGATACTAGCGTGAGATTGTTAGTTAGTACTCGACCTAGACAGCGTTCTACCGCCGATGCTGCGGCGTAGGCTGGACGTACCCACGCACTCGTGCCCCTAAACCGGGTGCGGGTCGTGACATTACCTCTGAACAAACCATACTGGTCCGACCATCGATTATCATGTCCATATTACCTCTGATATCGATTGTCATCTCAACTTAACACCCGTACTTAACTCTAAGTATGCCAGTGGTGTTGAGTCCACAAAAACTGCCATGTCCATATTACCTCTAGCAGGGCTTGTCTCAAGCCTATTGCTTGCACTTAGGTAAGCAAAAGTGATGGGTCCACAAAATCAGCCATGTTCATATTACCTCTGAGCTGTAATCCCCAGTTGAGTTTGTTATGTTCATATTACCTCTGAATAAACCATCCTGGTCTGACTATCGATTATCATGTTCATATTACCTCCGATATCGATTGTCATCTCAACTTAACACCCATACTTAACTCTAAGTACGCCAGTGGTGTTGAGTCCACAAAAACTGCCACGTCCATATTACCTCTAGCAGGGCTTGTCTCAAACCTATTGCTTGCACTTAGGTGCGCAAAAAGTGATGGGTCCACAAAATCAGCCATGTTCATATTACCTCTGAGCTGTAATCCCCAGCTGAGTTTGTTATGTTCATATTACCTCTGAACAAACCATCCTGGTCTGACTATCGATTATCATGTTCATATTACCTCTGATATCGATTGTCATCTCAACTTAACACCCGTACTTAACTCTAAGTACGCCAGTAGTGTTGAGTCCACAAAAACTGCTACGTCCATATTACCTCTAGCAGGGCTTGTCTCAAACCTATTGCTTGCACTTAGGTGCGCAAAAAGTGATGGGTCCACAAAATCAGCCATGTTCATATTACCTCTGAGCTGTAATCCCCAGCTGAGTTTGTTATGTTCATATTACCTCTGAACAAACCACACTGGTCCGACCATCGATTATTATGTCCATATTACCTCTGATATCGATTGTCATCTCAACTTAACACCCGTACTTAACTCTAAGTACGCCAGTGGTGTTGAGTCCACATAAATTGCCATGTCCATATTACCTCTGGCAGGGCTTGTCCCAAACATATTATTTGCACTCTTGTGCGCAACAAATGATAGGTCCACAAAAATTCCCCTGACGAATGCCCGCGACGGAAAAGTCAGTTCACATCCATATTACCTCTGAACTACGTCTCTCCACAATCCCCGCAGAGTCCATATAACCTCTGCCAGGATTTGTCTCAAACCTATTACTTGCACTAATATGCGCAAAAGGTAATAGGTCTACTAAAAATCCTCCAGTGGGATACCCTCGACAAATACGATATCATCCTACGACGGACAGTCAGTAAATTCGAAAAGTTTCTTCGTGCAAGACGGTTCAGCGGGTTCTATGCTAAAAGAGCTTTCTTACGCTCGACAGCAACGGATCTACGGTTTTATGCTCGCAAGCTACAAGTCTATGGTTTTACGCCCAGATGCCTTTGTGCTCGGTAGCTTTTATGCTCGAGAGGCCACAAATCCACGACTTTACGCTCAGCAGATACCAAATCGACGATCTCACGCTCGGTGGCGCTCAGTTTACGCTCAGCAGCAACAGATCCGCAAACCTCACGCTCGAAGAAATTTTCTTTTTAGGAGCTACAAATCAAACAATTCTACACTAAAGGAGCTTTCTACGCTCGACAGCAACAAATCTAACGGCTTTACGTTCGACATCTACGAGTATATGGTTTTTCTTGCCCGGATGCCTTTGTGCTCGGTAGCATTCTATGCTCGAGAGGCAACAAACCTACAACTTCACGCTCAGGAACCACAGGTCTACGATTTCACGCTCGATGGTGTTCTACGCTCATAGGCTACAGATCTACAGTCCTACGCTAAAGGAGCTTTCTTACGCTCGACAGCTACGAATCTAACGACTTTACGTTCGACAGCTACGAGTCTATGGTTTTTCTTGCCCGGATGCCTTTGTGCTCGATAGCATTCTATGCTCGAGAGGCAACAAACCTACGACTTCACGCTCAGGAACCACAAGTCTATGATTTCACGCTCGATGGTGTTTTACGCTCAAGAGGCTACAGACATGATTTCCCGCTCCACGACTTTTCGCATATCCAAACAGTCCCCAATAAATCCGCCATAAAGTCAGCATTGACCATTTCAACGCTCCATTTAGAAATGTTTCGAGTTACGAGGGGCCGTTCATGCTTTATTCAAAGCGTTTCAAATTCCGAGGAATTTAAAAGCTTTGAAGGGGGTCTTGTAGAAGCATAAAAAATACGCTGGGAAGATCTACGCAGCACCTCGATGCAGAGCAGCGTAAGCAGAGGCCTTCAGAGCCATCCTGCGTAAAACAGGGTTCTTCATCGCCTCCATGGCGTAAAATCCAGCCGCTCTCAAAGCAGCATTAAAGCATACGAGGAACGCTTCGTATTCCCGAAAAGAAACTGTCCAGTCACGCAGTAAACCTGACCTCTGACTCCTGACAGAAAGTGCTGCACGGCTACCCAGACGACGGCTGGAAACGATCGCAGACCACTCGGGACACGCCCCGCAGTAATGATGGCGGATATCTGCATTTAATGCAGAGGATTTGGTTAAAATATCACCAAACCGGCGCTTACTAAAATCCCCCGGTGTAAACCGCTCTTTTCGCGTGCAAAGGGAACACGCTGCCTTGTTTTACACAGGCAAACATGGGCTATTTTACGCTCCGCAGAAGACAAACCGCCTGCCACGTCAAAAACTGCGCTTCGTACAGGGCTCGAGGCACGTCCCTCCGTCAAAGCGCACAGAGCGGTGACAGTTTCCCTTCAAGGCACGTCTCTACGTCAAAGCGCACAGAGCGGTGACAGTTTCCCCTCAAAGCACGTCTCCGCATTTAATGCACAGAATGATGGCAAAATCTCTGTCAAAGATTTGATTATATCTCCAAAAGCCGTGACTCCGGCTAAAGACGTCCACATCAGCACCCTGGCACGGTACGCAGCGGCCTCTACGCCCATTCAGGATTTGTGCTCTCTCGGCTTCTACGCCCATTTCAGTCTCTACGACCTATCGGCTTCAAATGCCCATTCAGTCTCTACGACTATTCGGCTTCTACGCCTGTTCGGCTCCTATGCCTATTCGGCTCCTATGCCTATTCGGCTTCTACGCCTGATCGGCTTCTATGCCTATTTGGCTTCTACGCCAAGGTGACAGTCATTTGGCTCCTACGCCAACCTCTTCTACACAAGGGATACCTACCTACGTGGCTTCTACGCCGTGATCTTCGCAGCAGATAAATGCGTTTCGTCCCCTTAGTTGGACGCACGTCACTTGCTCACTCAAAAGGTCATTATTACGCAGGCATTGGTTACTTTAACCGTTGTGTAAAAGGGTGCTCTACTGTCCACTCCTCGGTTGCTACACCAGTAGAGTGGTCACTGTCACCAAAACTCTATAAATAGAGACCCCTATCAATGGGGAACAAGGTGGGGAAAAACTTCCAACCAAAAGGTCAAAAAACTTCCAACTAAAAGGGAGAGGTTGAAACTTTGAAAGAAGAATCGAACAAGGTCCTCGAACCGGAGATCAAGAGGGAGAGATAGAGAGAGAGAGAAGAATACAGAGCTCAGGCAAGGAATAGGGAGCGACGACCTTCAGCATCGCGCATCCACCCTCCTTTGCAACCTCCGAAGCTGTATCCTGTCTTCCACGGCACTTCTTCAACATCGTGTAGTCCAAGGGCTAAAGTGATCGACCGCAGATCAGACACCTATAGCAATTTATACCCAGATTAAATAAATTGTACTCCCACATCCTAGCATAGGATCAAACTGTACAAGTTTGTTTGTAAACCGAAAGGGCGCGGGCCTCTTATAAACCCCGTCGTTTGAAATACACTTTCATTCCCTTTCTTTTTCCCTTTAAATACGACGCAAACACAGGCCACGTGGCAATAGCCAGCTGTCACATCTTCGAGGATATTCTAATTTAATGGATCCAAACGAAGAGTGCTACGCTGTCCTAAAATACTAACATGTCCAATTTCAATCAACAACAGGTAATCTAATCTCATCCACAATATAAACAGCAAGAAAGTACTAAAATAAATACTGGAAGATAAACGTCAGTCTCAAATATCATAGTACAACCAAGAATGTCTGGTAGGAACAAACCTACTACTATGACAAAATAAAATACTGAAAGGATAGATAAAATATAATGACTAGGGCATCGGCTGACTAGATAATGATGCACCCATTCCTAGCCAGAAGGCCTACCAACTGATCACGGAAACTCTGACGGTAGCACCTCTAGCTATTCCTCTGTAGCGAACCTAGTCTCTTGTCCTGGTCCGTACACTGTGGGATAGTATGCCTCGTACAAATCTAGAAAGGTACCAGGTCCTCAGAGGGACGTAACAAGATACATAGAAGCATGCCATATATAAATACTGAATAAAATATATACAATAAAGGGTGTGCTAACCATCTAAGTGAATGCAATGTGAGGACAACATTGGTACGTATGGGTAGGCATAGGCATATAACGTCTATACTCCGAAGAGAGTGGCATCTGCATAATATAACGTCCATATCGCTCCGAAGAACGTAGCATCTGAATAGTATATCGTCCATATTGCTCCGAAGAATGTGGCATCTGAATAGTATATCGTCCATATCACTCCGAAGAATGTGGCATCTGAATAATGAAAGTTATTGGATCCGTGGCTCCTCCGGATACTACGAATTCTAATGTGTGTATCCCATACGCCTACTAGTTGTCCTCCCCGCCCAATGTAGATACACAAGTCGAATAGTCGACGTGCATACCACGTATCTATATGCCAAGTCTCTACAAATAAAATAATCCTATGTTACGTACTAACAGTGATGCATGTCACATACACCGATAGCTAGTCGAGTACGCGGACCCATATCCCAATATGAATTTATCATAATGATAAATGTAAGAGTGTCAGGTCTCAAAAAATACCAGAGTATCCTCCCAAGGGGGTGAGTCTGCTAGCAACTAGGTCAAGTACACTACTCCTCGATGCATCCATCGACTGCACCCGAGTCAATCTCGGACGCGCACAGTCATATGAAATAAAGCAACAAGACATCATACAATATATGCATCATTTAATTTAAACAGTAAATATGGCAAGGTATCTTGCCTGGGTCCTTAAGCTGTGAATGCCAAAAGCCTGTTCCTACAGTATCTTCGGGCTGGTCCAGTGACCCTAAACATATAATATAATATAGAAATATAGTATCAGACACTAAAGTAATACATACACAAACTACGACGCTGCTCTTTGGTACTGACGCAAGATAACGGCTGGTCGACTACAGTGGCGCGTGTGTACGTAGCTAAAGTGCACACGTGTTCTGTCCTCAGTTATCGTGTCTCTCGCGATAATAAATTACCACGTTATGGGTTTTACGGAACTATTTATGTTTCGTACAATTACATGTCCTTCTTCCTCATGTTACTGTATGTTTGATCAAGGCCTAGGTTTTGGTGAATTATGAGTCCTTATAATAATTCACATTGTTAGGGTCATTTACTAGTTTATTAATTACTAACTCATTAATTATTATTCTAATCTAATTACATACCTACATATACAAATATATGGTTCAATATTAATTAACTTGTGTCCATGCTCGACACACGACACAATGACACAACGACAAGAAAAGGAAAAACGATGGTTAGCTAGGCGTGGTTGAATGGAAGAGGGCCTGTGCTCGTTGACTGTGCGTACTCCGGCGACGGGACGGCTCCGGTCGAGCGGCCAACAAGGAGCATCGGCTGTGGCAACAACTGTAGTAGGTGCATCAGCGGCAGCAGCGTTTGACAGCGGTGGCAACGACGTCTTGGCGGCGGGGGAAAGCGGTCATGGTCGTGGGGAGATCGGGGTTGGCCTGGAAATGGTGTTTGGCAGTGCCGGAGGCGACGGAGAGAGCTACGGGCAGTCGGCTAAGGGGTTCGGGTTTAGTGAAGGGTGTTGGGGTGGTTGTTGATATTGGAGAAGTGGATGGTGATGATGGAGGAGGTCCGGCGGGTGTAGGGGGTTGGGGTGGTGGTCCAACGTTGAGGGGGCAGTACAGGTGGGTGAGGTGGCTGTGGAGTCGTCAGGTCGGGGTAGGGGGATGGGGTGCTCGGGTGAGATGAAGGAGTCAGCTAGGGTTTATTTGGAGGTGGTGATGAAATTGATTTTTAGGGTTTAAAGTTAGGTAATATGTGTATTTATATGGGAGGGGGATTTATGGGCTGACCTCGGGACTTGGGCCGGCCAGGGCTCGTTGGGGTGGGGCTGGTCCACATAAAAGGGTGCTTGTGGGCTTGGTTAGGTCCTGTTTAGGGTAAAATTGGCCTCAAATTTAATTAAATTGAAACAAATACACTCGGCGTTCATTTGTCAATTGAGAACACATGGAGTTAACTTTGGGTGAAACATAAGAGTCATGAGCGTAGCATGCTCAGAGTAGGCTAGTACCCTAATTTGGGTTATAGGGAATTGAGTTGTGGTTGTGCATCAAATTCAAGTAGGAATGGATTTTTGTAACGAATACTGTGCAACTAAAATAAAGCACAATATTGAGTTTTTAGAAGTTACACAAGGGTCAGATGGGTAGTCTGGCATATCCAGGAAATAGGTATGAACTTGGTTTGAAGGTAACTACTAGTGTAGCGCTCCAAACATCGAAGCAACAGCGAGGTTGAATAAGTCACATAATTGTTGCACATTAATTTTAATTGTATCCAAATTAATCCTAGTCTCTCAATTTAAATTAAATAAGTCCTAAATTGGTCGAAGGGGTTTACATGATAGAATTTGGGATTTGATGAGGGAGAACACCATGTATGGGGTGAGGTAGTGGGGTAAAATGGTGTGTGGGGTTTAGTATGAACATTGAGAGTATGAGTGGGGGTTTGGGTTGGAGTTGGGTCTAGTTTTGGGTGAGGTTGGGTCCTTACACTAATTTAATTAAAACTAGTATAATTGGTGCTCTTTAATTAATTGGAAATACATAGTGTTAAAATTGGGTAGGGCACAAGTATTATGGACGTAGCAGACTCAGAATAGAATAATGTCATAATTTGGATTGTATAAACGGGTTGAGGTTGTGTCTCCAATTTCGATTAGAACGGACAAAGATGCAAAGTTGGATTTATTTGGATTTAAACATGGACGTTTGTAACGAATATTGTGCGACTAAAATAAAACACAATATAGAGTATTTATGAGTTACACAAAGGTCAGAATAGAAGGTTGGCTTGTCTAGGAAAAGTGTGTAAAATTTGTAGGGGTTGCAATCTTCGCGAAGTTCCAATCGAAATAAATCTTTGCGAAGTTCCAATCTTCGCGAAGTTCGGCTCTGCAATCATCGCGAAGTTCTCTACGAACCTCCGATAATATTCGGCAAGTCCTAGGAAACTCCTCACCTCTGAGACATTGGTAGGGGTCGGCCATGTCTCTACTGATGAAATCTTTGTCGGATCTACTGAAATACCATCTCCTGAGATAACGTGTCCAAGAAAAGTGACACGATCTAGGAGAAACTCATACTTGCTCAGCTTGGCATAAAGCCTCTCTCTCCTCAACGTGTCTGACACTAGTCTCAAGTGCTCTTCATGCTCCTCGTGGCTCTTCGAATACACCAAGATGTCGTCGATAAAGACTACCACGAACCGGCCTAGGTATTGGTGGAAGACTCTGTTCATCAAGTTCATAAATACAACAGGCACATTCGTCAGTCCAAAAGGCATCACTAAGAACTCGTAGTGACCATAACGAGTCCTGAATGCTGTCTTTTGAATGTCTTCTCTTCGCACCTTTACTTGATGATAACCCGATCTCAAGTCGATCTTTGTGAACACCACTGCTCATGTCAGCTGGTCGAACAAATTATCAATTTGTGGCAGGGGGTACTTGTTCTTGATAGTCAAAGCATTAAGGGCTCTGTATTCGATGCACATACATACTGTTCCATCCTTCTTAGGTACAAACAATACTGGTGCTCCCCATGGTGATGCACTAGGACGGATAAATCCCTTGCTCTACAACTCCTCTAATTATTGCTTCAGCTTATCTAGTTCCTTCTTTGCCAATCGGTATACATCAAAAGATACCGGTGTTGCTCCAGGTACTAGCTCAATAGTGAACTCTGCATCTCTATCTGGCGGTAAGCCTGACAATTCTTTAGGAAAAATATCCTCAAATTCTGCAACTATCGGTGGGGGTACCATCTCCATAGCCATGTAAGCTCCAGCTATCTGTCCTACTCCTTGCTCGACGGTCCCTCATATGTACTCGAACTTCGGCTGATCTGGCGGTCTAAAAGTGACCCTACCCTTCCAGCAGTCCAGTACAAAATTATACTGGCTTAACCAGTACATGCCTAGCACAACATCAAAGTATGGCATGTATAATACCAAGAACCGTGCTCTCATCTCTCTACCATATACGACTACCGAACACGTTCTAATAGTGCTAGTAACCGGCATAATATCTCCTCTGGTAAGAATCTTCCAACTCTTAGGTAAGGGGGAAGTAGCTACTCTATGCATTGCTACAAATCTACTAGATATAAAAGATAGTGTAGCTCCAGAATTAAATAATGCAGTTGCTAGTAATGATACAACTAAAATGGTACTTGTGATAGCTTCCCCTTCTGTTTCCTCCTCAGTAGCTGCTAATGCAAAGGCCTGTCCGTGCCTCTGCCCTCTGGTCTGTTGTCGGGCTCAATCAAACTGTGCCTGCTGTGGGGCCAAGTGTGGTCCCCTCTGAAATTATCCGGGTGCTGGTGGACGCTGGCCTCCTGGTGGGGGTAGTATTCTCGGAACTGGTGCTGCTGGCCTCTGTCCTGTCTGGGGTGCTGCGTCTCAGTGCTGTGGGAAGTCTCGGGCTTGGTGCTGGTTTGCTCCACAAATTATGCATCTCCCCAGTCTCTTCTGACAGTCCTTTTCGAAATGTCCTCTCTTTCCACAGTGGTAGCAAGTCGAAAGCTCTTTTTGTTGGCACGGTGCTGCCCTCTGCTGTGTTTGCACTCCGGGACGACGGATCGGTCCTCCTGGTCCGGGCTGGGCTCTGGCTGGTGTGGTCGTGCTGGAATGTCATGTTCCTCTGCCGATGGCCTCCTGGATCCTCGCCTCTGCAAGTACCTCCTCATAAGAAATCCTCGTCTGTATGGTGGTATACCTTTGTAGCTCGAAGGTGAGGCCATGATGGAATCTCTGGGCCTTCTCTAGATCGTTGTGTATTAGGACGATACCAAATCTGCTATGACGGCTGAACTCTGCATCATATGCGTCTACAGTCATATTCCCTTGTTCTAGATGTAAGAACTGGAAGTACAGGGCATTTTTGACTGTAGTTGGGAAATACTTCGCGTTGAAGTACTCTAAGAACCGTTCCCAAGTCTGGTCTTTGCCTATACTATGCTCAATAGAATCCCACCAGTGATGGGCGTTGCCTTTCAGTTGGGCCCTCAATGCGGTCATCCAAAGGTCTGGATGCAGTTGTGAAGCCTCTAGTAGCTTCTCCGTGTTGGCAACCCAATCGGAGATCTCCTCTACGGTCTCGTTGCCTGAGAAAGTATCTGGTCCTATCTGTCGGAACCATCGTACAGTACCACCTATCTGAGCTGGTGGAGGTGCTGGTACTGGTGCTGTGACAGGTGTCCTCTCTAGTACTGCCATTAAACTCTGTCTCAACGTCTCGGTCTGATGCCACTGTGCTTGCATCATAGTCGGGAAGAACTGAAGCAACTGTGGCTGTCCATCTGATTATGACATATGGGGTGGATAAGGTGGAGGTGGTGGTAATGGAACCTCTGACGGTGCAGTAGGTGTCTCCTCAGATATCGGCCTCTCAGTTTGCGGCATCGGTGTAGCTCCCGAAGTTTGACCCTTGAAATGCTGTATGGGAATTGTCTGGGAAGTCTGTCCCTCATGCTGTTGTATAGGATCGCCCTGGAAAGTCTCGTGCCAATGTATCAGCGGGGCCTGTAGTGGTGGTTGCCCTCCAGGTAGTCCCTGGGGTATCTCCTCTCTTTTGGGTGGTGTCGGTTGGTACCACGGCACTGGGTGCACCTCGTCCACTGCACAAGTTCAACTTGTTGCAAGAGACATGACTTCATTAAAAAGAGTACGAAATCAAGCAAACATGATGCAGATATTTAGAAGTAACATGAAGAAAGTTCAAGACGCAATCAAAGTGGATGAGACCTAGTAATTTTTATCCTATTGCAGGTTCGCTGGGCATGTTACCATACCACAAGCAATAAAGTCGACCTGCATGGGCCACCACTAAAACTATGTCACGCCCCAGTCCCAAAAATACACGGGACCTGGCCACGTGGCAATAGTCAACTGTGACGTCTTCGAGGATATCCCAATTTAATGGATCCAAACGAAGAGTGTTATGCTGTCCTAAAATACTAACATGTCCAATCTCAATCAATAACAGGTAATCTAATCTCATCCACAATATAAACAGCAAGAAAGTACTAAAATAAATACTGGAAGGTAAACGCCAGTCTCAAATATCATAGTACAACCAAGAATGTCTGGTGGGAATAAACCCACTTCTATGACAAAATAAAATACTGAAAGGATAGATAAAAAATAATGACTAGGGCATCGACAGACTAGATAATGATGCGCCCAATCCTAGGCAGAAGGCCTACCAACTGATCACGGAAACTCTGATGGTAGCACCTCTAGCTCCTCCGCTGTAGCGTACCTAGTCTTCTGTCCTGGTCCGTATAATATGGGATAGTATGCCTCGTCCAAATCTAGAAAGCGGTAGTGATATTACGAATTCTAATATGTGTATCCCATACGCCTACTAGTTGTCCTCCCCGCCCAATGTAGATACACAAGTCGAATAGTCGACGTGCATACCACGTATCTATATGCCAAGTCTCTATAAATAAAATAATCCTGAGTTACGTACTAATCGTGATGCATGTCACACACACCGATAGCTAGTCGAGTACGCGGACCCGTATCCCAATATGAATTTGTCACAATGATACGTATAAGAGTGTCAGGTCTCAGAAAATACCAGAGTATCCTCCCAAGGGGGTGAGTCTGCTAGCAACTAGGTCAAGTACACTACTCCTTGATGCATCCATCGACTGCACCTGAGTCAATCTCGAATGCGCACAGTCATATGAAATAGAGCAATAAGACATCATACAATATATGCGTTATTTAATTTAAAAAGTAAATATGGCAAGGTATCTTGCTTGGGTCCTCAAGCTGTAAATGTCAAAAGCCTGTTCCTGCAATATCTCCGGGCTAGTCCAGTGACCCTAAACATACAATATAATATAGAAATCTAGTATCAGACACTAAAGCAATACATACACAAACTACGACGCTGCTCTTTGGTACTGATGCAAGATAACGGCTGGTCGACTACAGTGGCGCGTGTGTACGTAGCTAAAGTGCACACGTGTCCTGTCCTCAGTTACCGTGTCTCTTGCGACAATAAATTACCACGTTATGGGTTTTACGAAACTATCTATGTTTCGTACAATTACATGTCCTTCTTCCTCATGTTACTGTGTGTTTGATTAAGGCCTAGGTTTTGGTGAATTACGAGTCCTTATAATAATTCACATTATTAGGGTTATTTACTAGTTTATTAATTACTAACTCATTAATTATTATTCTAATCTAATTACATACCTACATATATAAATATATGGTTCACCATTAATTAACTTGAGTCCATGCTCGACACACGACACAACGACAAGAAGAGGCAAAATGATGCTTACCTAGGCATGGTTGAACGGAAGAGGGCATGTGCTCGTCGACTGTGCGTACACTGGCGAGGAGACGGCTCTGGTCGGGTGGCCAGCAAGGCAGCAGCGGCTGTGGCAGCAACTGCAGTAGGTACAGCAGCAGGAACTTCGTCTGACAGCGGTGGCAGCGGCATCTTGGCGGCGGGGAAAGCGGTCAGGGTCGTGGGGAGATCGGGGTCGGCCTAGAAGTGGTGGTTGGCGGTACCGGAGGCGACGGAGGGCGCTCGGGGCAGTCGGCTAAGGGGTTTGGGTTTAATGAAGGGTGTTGGGGTGGTTGTTGATAATAGAGAAGGGGATGGTGATGATGGAGGAGGTCCGGCGGGTGCAGGAGGCTGTGGTGGTGGTCCGACGTTGAGGGGGCAGTGCAGGCGGGTGAGGTGGCTGTGGAGTCGTCCGGTCGGGGTAGGGGGGATGGGGTGCTCGGGTGAGATGAAGGAGTCGGCTAGGGTTTATTTGGAGGTGGTGATGAAATTGATTTTTAGGGTTTAAAGTTAGGGAATATGTGTATTTATATTGGAGGGGGATTTATGGGCTGACCTCGGGACTTGGGCTGGTCAGGGCTCATTGGGGTGGGGCTGGTCCACATGAAATGGTGCACGTGGGCTTGGTTAGGTCCTGTTTATGGTGAAATTGGCCTCAAATTTAATTAAATTAAAACAAATGCACTTGGCGTTCATTTGTTAATTGAGAACACATGGAGTTAACTTTGGGTGAAACACAAGAGTCATGAGCGTAGCAGGCTCAGAGTAGGCTAGTACCCTAATTTGCCCTATAGGGAATTGGGTTGTGGTTATGCATCAAATTCAAGTAGGAATAGACAATTAAGGGAAATTAGATTTATTGAAATTATTCATGGACGTTTGTAACGAATACTGTGCAGCTAAAATGAAGCACAATATTGAGTTTTTAGAAGTTACACAATGGTCAGATGGGTAGTCTGGCATGTCGAGGAAATAGGTATGAACTTGGTTTGAAGGTAACTACTGGTGTAGCGCTCCAAACATCGAAGTAACGACGAGGTGTAATAAGTTACATAATAGTTGCACATTATTTTTAATTGTATCCAAATTAATCCTAGTCTCTCAATTTAAATTAAATAAGTCCTAAATTGGTCGAGGGGGTTTACATGATGGAATTTAGGATTTGATGAGGGAGAACACCATGTTTGGGGTGAGGTAGTGGGCTAAAATGGTGTGTGGGGTTTAGTATGAACATTGAGAGTATGAGTGGGGGTTTGGGTTGGAGTTGGGTCCTTACACCAATTTAATTAAAACTAGTATAATTGGTGCACTTTAATTAATTGGAAATACATAGTGTTAAAATTGGGTAGGACACAATTATTATGGACGTAGCAGACTTATAATAGAATAATATCATAATTTGGGTTATACAAATGGGTTGAGGTTGTGTCTCCAATTTCGATTGGAACGGACAAAGGTGCAAAGTTGGATTTATTTGGATTTAAACATGGACGTTTGTAACGAATATTGTGCGACTAAAATAAAGCACAATATAGAGTATTTATGAGTTACACAAAGGTCAGAATAGAAGGTTGGTTTGTCTAGGAAAAGTGTGTAAAATTTGTTTGAAGGTAGATGCTAGTATAGCGCTCCAAATATCAAAGCAATGGTAAGGTGCACAAAGTGATAAAAATATTGCATAATAAATCTAAAACACTGTGTTCTAATTCTAATTAGATGCAAACTAACCCTAGTCTCTCTATCTAAGCTAAGTAGACCTAAATTTGGTCGAGGGGGCTTACACTCATGGATCAAACGGATCTTTTAGATGGTTTGCTGGATGAGTTTCGGGCCAAGAATTTATCGTTCGCCAACTTTATCCCAACAGATAGGGGATCTACACTTTCGTCCATATAATACATCATACAGCGCCATCTGAATACTGGATTGATAGCTATGATTGTAATATAGATTTGGCTAACGGTAGATGCATGTCCCAACTGGACTTCAAGTCCAAGGTGCAGAGCCGTAACATGTCTTCAAGGATCTGGTTTACCCGCTTTGTCTGGTCGTCTGTCTGAGGATGGTAGGCGGAGCTGAACTTTATCTCTGTCTCCATTACTGACTGAAGACTCTCTGAGAAGCATGATAAGAATCATCCATCTTGGTCGGACAATGGATACGGGCACACCGTGGAGTCGAACGATCTTATCGAGGTAGATCTGCGCCAAACGGTCAATACTCTAAGCAAGTTTGATATAAAGAAAGTGAGCTAACTTGGTGAGTCGATCGATAATGACCCAGACGACATCGTTCACTCTTTGCATCTTTGTCAAACCAGCAATAAAATCCATGGTTATGTGTTCCTATTTCTACTCAGGTATATTAAGGTTCTGCATCTCCTCGTCCGGCTTCTGGTGTTTGGCCTTTACTCACTAACAGGCCATGCATTACGACACAAACTATGCCATGTCCCTCTTCATGCCGTGCCACCAAAATATTATGCGAAAGTCTCGATACAACTTCGTACTTCCTGGGTACGAAGTGTAACTCGCATAGTGGCTTCAGTGAGTATCTCTTTTCTGAGGTTTGCATTGTTAAGAACACACAATCTTCCCTCTACCCATATTATTCCATCCTCGCTCACCACAAAGTCGGTCACCTTTCCTGCTGAGATAAGCTTGCGTATCTTTTCTAGGAATATGTCATCCTTCTGAGCGGACTTGAATTTCTCCAATAAGTCCGGTTCGAGGCATAATTGAGCCGACTGTGCCCATTTGTATCTAATTCGGAGTGTAATGCCTAAACTTTCCAAATTTCTTTTCAGCCTATCGTCGATAGCTAAGCTCCGTCCAAACACTCGACTTAGTGCATCAGCTTCAACGTTGTCCTTGCCCGGTATATATCTGATCAACAAATCAAAGTCGCTAAGGAGATCTAGACAACGTCGTTGCCACAAATTTAGATCATTTTTATTATAGAGGTACTTAAGGCTTTCGTGATCCGTGAAAATTTTACACAGTACGCCATAGAGATAATGTCGCCATAGCTTCAACGCGAACATTGCTGCTGCCAGTTCTAGATCATGAGTCAGATAATTCTTTTTGTGAGGATTTAACTGCCTAGATGCATAGGCTATCACCTTGTCCTTTTGTATAAGGACACATCCCAAGCCCTTTCCTGAAGTATCGCTATAAATCTGAAAATCATCGGGCCCGTCCGGGAGTGTAAGAATCGGTATTGAGATGAGGCGTTGCTTTAATTCTACAAATGAAGCTTCACATTAATTTGACCATGCGAACATTACCCCCTTCCGAGTGAAATGAGTCAGAGGTAAAGCGATCCTTGAAAATCTTTGATGAATCTTCTATAGTAGCCCGCTATACCAAGAATGCTTTGAATGTCACTGGCCGACTCAGGTCTCTTCCACTCCATGATGGCTTCGACTTCCTTTGAATCGACTGAGATGCCCTCCACCGAAATGACGTGCCCGAGGAAATATATGTTGTCCAATCAGAATTTGTACTTACTCAGCTTCGCGTACAACTGATTGTCTCGAAGAGTTTGAAGTACTATCTGTAGGTGTCTTGGGTGTTCTTCTCTATTATTCGAGTACACTAAGATATCGTCTATGAATACCACCTTAAATTTATCAAGGAATGGTCGGAACACACGGTTTATCAATACCATGAATGCGGCAAGAGCATTCATTAGTCCGAACGGCATGACTGTAAACTCATAGTGGCCATAACGGGTGTAAAATGCTGACTTTGGCACATCCTCTGGCTTGATCTTCAATTGGTGGTAGCCAGAGCGAAGGTCTATTTTATAAAAACACTGAAGCCCCTTACAATTGATCAAAGAGGTTGTCGATCCTGGACTGGGGGTATTTGTTCCAGATAGTGACCTTATTTAGTTCTCGGTAGTCAATGCAGTCTATGCAGAGTTGTAACGTCCTAATCCTTCTTAGCTATCTGGGATGAGATCCCTTATTTAGCTATCTGGGATGAGATCCCTTTCCCACCTAAATACAAACCACAGGCTATGGTTTTGTTTGGGGGAAAGATGTCACCAAGCCAGTACATGAACTACTTTAGCATGATGATGGTGTTGTTGCAAGGGAATGACGCCCTTCTCACTCGAGTGTTTAAAGGTTGTCTGTCTGGAGTGGCCTATCAGTGGTACCGTAGTCTTGTGGACAACTGCATTATTTCCTTTGAAGATTTCAAGACTCTGTTCTTTGCTCGATTCTACGAAGGAGGGATGGACATGGCTATGTCATCACTTATCAAAGTAAAGCAGAAGGAGAAGGAGAGCGTTCGTACGTTCATCGAATATTTTCGTCAGGCTACTTTGCAGATGCCTCCCGGAGTTCCGAATTCTGCCTTGGTGGATATTTGCAGGAAGAACCTCCTCCCTCTGATCTCAGTATTCACAGGACCATATCAGTTCCATGCTTGGCCCTCATTTATCATCTCAGCGGTAGCCGCTGAAAATAACAGTCGGAAGGCGCGTGACAATGGAATCATGATCTCTACCTCTGATAGAGGGAAGCGGTCATCTTCCAATAATGATCATGCTCGTAGATCCAAAGGGAAGGAAGCTCTGGTAATCAATATGTCCAGATAACACACTCCGGTGACTACGTAAACATATCCTGGGACTTCCTGGCCTAAAGAAGAGTATTCTTTTGACGACGACGATATTTCGAGCATATTCGATTGTCTAGTCAAAAGTGGCAAGATTGCTCTCCCCGAGGTAAAGCGACCAATTGAAGTCGAGAGTACCAATAACACTGAGTACTGCATTTTCTACAGATACATACATCACCCCACAAAGGCATGTTATGTATTAAAAAGGAAAATCCAGGAGTTGATTGACGCCAAGGCCATCACTCTGTGTAATATTGAGAAGGCGGTCACAACCAACATGATCTCACTCCAGTTTGGCAATCTGCCATCACTCTGTATCACCCATTATCCACAAATTGCTTGTCTCGTACAAAGCGTTGCACCCCATTCAGCAATTGATACTACAAAAATATTTGTCTTTTATGGCTATGCCAGCGACTCCTGTTCATATAGATAAGTTATCCTCGCTTAGCGGCAACCCGCGTGCGAGTCATTGCATCGCGCCTGAAAATCGGATACACCTGAACGAGTCTTGAGGATAACTTGTACATATGGAATACTTTAATATTTTTTGCAAATACCTCATAATAACTGTAAATCATGCACCCGAAACATAACCTCGCTTATGACACTCGTGTTTGCACATGTTATTGCCTTTTGATTCATTATATATGCTGCTTGTGCTTAAATTAACATGGTTTTCCTTGGACAAGGAAGGACAAATAGTAAGTTGGTAATTTCTGCCGTGTTTCCTCTAATATCGCACGACGCACTGTCACACGAGATAGGCTATTCATCTATGCCATGAAATTGATCCTAGGCAATACTAGAAAGATAACCTAATAGTTGGTGCATGGAACCTATTGAACGTGTTTGAATTTGTCGAGCGGGCGAGTAGCCTCCCCACCAGTGTTTTCATGTACTGATAACCCACCAGATTACTTGTAGGGTGTGGGGGAACCTCGTTCGGTGCGGATGCCTCCTTCGTGCGTGCTAATGCGTGGAGTTCACTCTGAAGCCTTGGAGCATTACGATCTGGAACTAAATCACATATACAAGACTTAATATTGGAACATCGCCTATGTATCATTTCACAAATGTAGCCACTTGGCACGCTTTTACTGTTTTAGAGAGAGAGGCTTGAGCGACTTGTAATCTCGGCTATACGTCGCTTGTAACACTTGTTCAATATTAATAAAGAGTTTTCTTTACTTATATACTCGTGTTATTCAATGCTTCCTCTATTGATGACTCAGTGAACTGCTTATCAATTGCCTATGCATTATAATTCCGCTACACTCGGACAAATCTGTACGACTCTGGGGCTTAGACCTCTTACCGCCAGCAAGACCACGGCCTTGCAAGGGCGCAGCCTACGCTCGTGCGGCATCACGTCCAGATGGGTCAAGCGATCATCCCACGGGATCGCTGGTGCGGTAATTCTCGCCTAGCAGGGACGGCCGATTAGCCTGCGGGAGATCGGGGCGTGACAATCAGTACATGAATACACTAGTGGGGAGGCTTCTCGCCCGCTTGATAAATCAAAACACGTTATATAGGTTCAGTGCACCATATATTAAGTTATCTTTCTAGTCTTGTCTTAGGATTAGTTTCATGGCATAATGAATAGCCTAATTCGTGTGGCAGTGCATCGTACGATATATAAGTAACACGGCGAGACTTACCAACTTACCATTCTTCCTTCTTTTGTCCAAGGCAACCAAGTTAAACCAAGCATGAATATATGTATATATATATATGATCCAAGGGCAATAGCATAAGCAAATACGAATGTCGTGAGCGAAGTTCTGTTTCAGGTGCACGTGTTACACGGATTATCCAGAAGTGTTGCGGAAGAAGTCAAAGTGTTCAAATATGTACAGATATCTTATATTCATAATATTTTAGGTGTTTCAGATCTTCTGGATGCGATGCAATAACTCGCACGCGGATTGCCGCTAAGCGATGATGACTTATCTATATGAACATGAGTTGTTGGCATAGCCATAAAGGATGGGTTGTAGTCTTGGGCAAGAATGGCGTGCAACGAAAGAACATGAGGCGCTACATGCAATCCTGCTCGAACACGAGACTACTTCGTCGTTGAGCGAGAATGACATGCAATGAAAGAATACGAGATGCTACATGTCATCCTGGCCGGACACGAAGACTAACATGAATGTTTCGTCCTGATCGGATCGGCCCCAGTGCCCCAGAGACCGTCCACAGGAACATATTTAATACCTTGTGCATAATTTATCCACGACATGCATGTTCTTGATTCTTTTTTTGAACAAGTTTTGCTCCACGAGCTGTGACTCTTGTTTTACTTGACATGATTCTCGTTCAGTGTTCAACTTGACTTGATGTATTCCCCTGGTTCGGGGACTAGCTTGGCGACCTAATAGTCATGAATACTTGCAGGTTCATGTTGCACAGAAGAACTATTTGATAGTCTTCTGGCTAACTAGATGCATGCACGATACAGATAGTGTTACTTGATTGTGGCATAAATTCATGTGGCAAGCATTGGAACAAGACAACGAGTACAAGTTATAATGTAACCAGACAAGCATGCATTTGTTGGAAACATAAGCATAAGGAACATATTGTATAGTCTACCTTAGGACGTATGTCTAGACTTTAAGTTTACACGAGTCCAAGAGGGTAGTACGAGGAGTGAAACCGTACAGGGACATATCGAGCGATATAATTCATAAGTCATGCTATGTAAACAAGTGAAACAGTGCTCTACGAAGGGTCCATAATGATCTACTCGAGGCATAGCGGGATCTACTTGCACGAAGCTAAGTTAGCATACAAGGGTCCAAGTTATAAGCCAAGTTTTATTTTCTTGTTCTAATACAAGCAATATAAGATGAGATTATTCCTTTAGCTAGGTGCGTTATATTCTTTAATAGCATGCAAGAGGTGATTCACCTAGCGACTAGCATATATCGTCCATATTTTAAGTGTGTCGGCTAAGCAAAGACAAGTTTACCGTAGCCGCCCACCTTAGTGATGATTCATCTCAGTCGAGCGATACTCTAAGAGAGCCTTTGAATGTCTAAGTCTTAACTCCTGAAGGGCCAAGTCTGGAATCCTTTGCCTCAAACGAGTCTTCTCGCTGAGCAAAGCGGGTTGGGTCGTTGCACTTGCGCCATTTGAATTGGCTGTCTGCTTGAACGGAATGAGTCATTACAGTTCTGATCTACTAAAATATGGTATTTTAGAAGATTAGTTTTTGTGGTTGATGGAGTACTTTATTTCGAGCATTTTGCTTTTGTTTTACTTTATTCGAATTTAAAATAAAATTCTTATGAAGAAAATAATTATCGAGTTTTAGGAACACCATATGCGGCCGAGACTTCCATGTGACATGATCCTTATGCAACTGGACTATTTGTCGCATAGCTAACCAGCATACGTCTATTTTGTTGGAAGCATGACTGACCATTACATAAAGTATTATGGAGCTAAGTGACAGAACTTCTTTTGTTTTGTTCACTGGATGAATGAGAAATTCACTAAGTTCAAAGATCAATATGCGGCCGAGTGACTTATTTGGCAAGCAGACTAATGCGGCAGCGACTATACGCCTATTCTCTTGTGGACGCATAACCCTATTTTGTTCTTGCACATCTTTCTATGATTTTGTCTTTTTCCTTTGATACTTTATGTCTTGTCACATCCATGACTTCAGTCACTTCTCTGACACATCACTTTGGCACATGTCCTAAAGAGTGGACTTTTGTCCAGAGTATGCGGCCTGGAGGAGCATACGGCCCGGGATAGTATGCGGCCTATGGTAGCATTAGGCCGACAATCCTTGCGGCACCCGTCTCATGTGACAAATTATGCATGCGGCCTAGCTATTTTATTTGGAATGTTTCTTTGATTCTATATGGTTGGTCTTGACAATTTCTTGTGATTGATCCCAAGGAAGAATGGACTTAGTAACCCGACCTTGTGCTAGACATGGCCATGTGCTAGAATTGACTATGTCAAAAGTGACTAACTAGTTATGCGAATAACATGACCTACGTGTCCCAATGTGCTAAGGCTCATATGACCAACTGTAAGTTTGGTAATTCGACCCAATATTTTGTATCCTTGTTGATACAATTACTACGTGCTACGTGTACATGTGTTATAAGGTGCACTGAGGTGCTACCATATTATTATGTGCACTAAGGTGCGACATAACTTGCTACATGCTATGAGATTACATATTTTGGATTGTGCATCAAGAATACCTCATATACTACGCAACATGTACAATTATTATATTAATTCCCTAGCACGGGCATGGTATGTGGGTCTACTACCAAAGTGTGGCTAGGACTTGATTGATTGTTGTATCACGCTCGGACAAAAGAAATTTGATTTGCCTACTACTTTAACCCCTTCAAGGATAAGAAAATTGGATACCAGTACAAAATGGAGGGGCATCAATTAGGTTCGAAAGCTATGGAGGTCCAAAATAGGATTCGTGTCAAGACCAGTAGCAGCAGCAGCAGCGTCAGTTAAGGCTTGTTCCGTCTTCATTTTCCTATTAAAATTAAGCTTTTGTTCTATCTTGGAAAAGCCTCTGCAAGGAAAAGTCGTTCTGAATCCAGTTTGAGCTATCAAGTAACAAAGTGGATTTGTATCTAGCATGGACCGTACTACGGTATGACATATAGAAAGATTGATCATGTGGCAATGACATGGAATTCCTAACATAACCATAGGGATAGTTTAGGCAACTAAATTTGGTAGAGCATTGGGAGGGATAGAATCCCGAGATTGTGCACATTAGCCACCTTAGACAACTGTCATGACGTGCAAGGCTAACCCCCATGGATATTGGTCATGTTCGTACTAGTGGACGACAATATCCGAATACTTATATTGTACAATGCATTCTTTGTGATCTAAGCACGATGGCCTTACGAGGGACCGATACATAATATACAACGTGCTATACGATATTATGGCTCGATTAGCCTTGCTAAATAGCTCATGATCTGAGAAATTCTCTTATGCATCCAATCTGAGATAACTTAAACTCCATAGTAGCAAGTCGTACAAATGATTGGCCATCATATAACTGGACTTGGTTGTGATTGTATTATTTTGTTAGTAGTCTAGGGACATGGATTATCATAGTGTGATAATTCAACCCTAGTCCTTGTTTGGTTGTAGAGTTGGGCTATTATGCTAAGATAAGCTATAGACAAAAACTACGACACATAACCAATATTTATACCTATCTATTGCTTTGGGTATTGTTTCTCTATTTTTGTGCTTCCTTTGTGGTACTTGCTATTTGGTGTCAAACTCTACTAGTTTTGCATGGCCAGGTTTTGAGACAGTTCCAGAGGATCCATCTTACTCCCCCATTCCTGATGGCGTGCACCAGGTGGATGGTCGCTGAAAGGCACGAGTGGATTTCTTCTTCCCTGTTCGTTATCATATATTTTACGCTTTGGGGCATTTAGCCAGCGGCACTTGTTAGACCTAATTATGGACCTTTAGTTTCCTTTATATTATTGTAATTAATCAGAATACAGCTGATCATGGTCATGTACTTTTGTTACTCTATCAGCTTTTTATTTTGAACAGCTGGTTTCTAGAATGTTATGGCAGTGTGTTAGGGACGCCTTTCTTCCTTGTCATATATGTTTTATATTTACTATTCTTATTTGACTTATTGATACAATAGATACTCCTTATGACCCTAAGTGACTTGATTGTAGCATGCACTATCACGCCCCTGTTCTGTAGAGCCGATTCATCCTTGCATTCGGTTCCACAGAACCGATCGTCCTCGTTGGTCATGATATCGTACAAGTGTGGGGTAGCACTTGTTCAAGGCCAGAACGTGCACATTATGTCAAATATCTTTTGTAAACAATTCTACAACACAGCAGTAGATTATAAAAATACACATTTGTATAGGAAGAAAATAATTCTCTTATTGATTCATTGCAACAAAATATAATTTTCTCAACACGAAAATAAAAATGCCTAAACAGCTTACATAGCTTTGCTTACAAGAAAGACTGATAGATGACACGAAATAATATTCTTATCCCATACATTATGCCCCTTTATTACTTATTAAAAACTTGAAAGTAGCTACTAGAAATCTTTGAAATACTTTGGAAATAGAAAGAAGCTTGAAAAGACTGCAACCACAGTTTTAATTCCCTTGAGCGCCCCCGGTATCTCGGTCACCTGGTTTGCCCATAGAGACGTGTGTCAGTACTTAACTTATTTTGGTAAGCAGAACTGGCCCACTCACCTAAACCAGCACATCTTAATTAAGGCAGCAGTTAAATAGGCAATAAAATAAATGCAATATTATAATAGGCAACAATTCATATACAACAGTTCATGTAGTAAAATATCTATAAGCTTTGCACATATGGAATCCTTACCCCGGTCATTGGCCGTTCCCGTATAATTTACAGTATTGTTCTTATCGTCCCTATATAAGACTTCATTAGTATGTAACTCATTCTCACTAGATCATTTGTGGTGTAGCACCATGATGAACATGCCATATAGGACTTCGATGGGCATACGATGCGCCATTCAAAGCAGGTAGCAAGCCTCAATGAATGTCTCACTTATACCCGGTGCTACTAAAGCGCTACTATTTCCCCCGGGCTGAACGGACCCCAGAACCCCAGGTTCTGTTCGAGAAAATTTACTACCTTGTGCACAAGTTGTCCATAACCATACAATACATCTACAACTATATGATAAGCATAAATAGTAGTGTAAGGTATTAAAACATTCAGAGCAATAATGCATATTTCTCCATTCTCATTTCAGCTTACTTATTTATTTGATTCGATTGGTTGTCCGTAGACTCTAATTTACTGCTAAGTCATGGAACCAAACCACGATACAATGATTATATCCTTCCCTTTGTTACATAATTGAACTTTCTTCTTATCAATGCAATTCTATTGATTTATAATAGTCGTATGAAACTTGTGGCATTAGTGTCTTTATCGATTATTGGACTTAGCAAGGTTACAAGAGAACATTATTTTTTATTAGAATGAAGGCGTAAAGAAGAAGGGACAGAACCGCTCACCAAATAGAGAATGTCGAGAGAGAAAAGATGCTTGTTCACTCAGGATCTGGTCACGCGTCTCTCTGCATTGGCACCAACATTTGGTTAGACTACCGACTTTATTTCTCTTAGAGTTCTCTAGAATGAATGCATGCAATCGATAAAAATTGGCTAAACAATCAATCATTGAAAACCAATCACGAAAATGCATTCATCAAAACCAAGCAGCCAAAATCCAAGAAAGCCAACAAAAAATACAACGAAATCTATTGGACTCATTCCAATAGAAGCCGATCCAACAATTGGAAAGTTTATTGCATTAACCATGATCGATTCCGCCGTAAAGTTTTCCCACACTCAATTTTGACTGAGTCAATCGAGCCACAAGCCTTATATAGTGTACCGCTAGGAGGGGACACTACATAATATACCACTAAGAAAAAATTTCGTCCTCGAAACTTAAAACAAAGGTTCTACCTCTAGGTTATCAAATAAGGAAGGGTACTGCTTCCGTATTTCTTTCACAAGCTCCCACGTCGATTCCACAACTGCAAGATTCCCCCACAACACACGGACCAAAGCCACTGATCGATTCCGTAGGGTTTTCTTGTTCCGATCTAGGATATGAACAGGTTCTTCCAAGTAAGATAGGTCGGCACTCATGTAAAACCTCTCACCAAAAATAGGTATTTTGTGTGTATTTTATATTTATTGTATTTATTTTAGCTTATTTTAAACAATTAAAAGCTAATTATTTTATTATGATACTTTACCGTAGTTTGGACATTAATGATATAGGACGACCCCAAAATCTATATCGTCCTTCGTAGAAATTAGCCTACACGGGAGACACTACTTATAAGATCTTTGGGTGATACAAAATTTGACCATTCAACATCAGTATGGCACTAGTATAACAACCATAGTTTATTTTATTTAATATTTAGATATTTATATATATATAATTTATTAATGGTTATTTTCCATCCAAACTTCATAAAATAAGCAATCCATAATTCCTCCATGCTAAATTAGGCCACTTTTTACTTTTTTAGAATTTATTTCTTTATTTATTACTATTTTAATTCCATGGAATCAAATCAAATCTTTGTCATAAATTAATTATTCGGTTAGTTGTTGACTTTTAATAACTAACAACCTAATTAAGAAACATCCTAACAAACTAACTACCCAATCCTAATCCTAACCCCTCTCCAAAACCCCCGGCCCCCTCCCCATATCCGCGTGATCTCCCTCTTGGCCGAATCCCTTTCTCCCCCTCTCTCTCTCTCTCTCTCTCTCTCTCTATATATATATATATATATATATATATATATATATATATATATATATATATATATAATTCTCATCTCCTTCTCTAAAAATCCTAATTTTTCTCTTCACCTCCTTCCTCCATCACCATAGTCGCTACCTCCAATACCAAGCCCCCCCTTCACGTGGACACAACGTCAGCTCCTTCATCCAGGAACCCTAGTTCTTCATCCTTCTCTCTCTAGTAAGTCTCCTTCTTCCTCAAACCCTCTCTAATGAGTATGAATGCATGAATAATTGTTGTATATATATGAATAATTTTATATGTTTCTGTAACTCATTGTCATGTTCTTCATTGTAGAATTTTATTTTAGGGTTTGCATGTAGAGAATTGAACCCATGAATGTATGCATGCACCCACAGGTAGAAACCTTGATTAAACATTGTTATTAATATAGAAATATGATGTTTAAATTATTTTTATCCATATTTTTACTTTTTATTCTAGATTATTAAATTATTATTATTTTTGAAATAAATTGCATGTACAATGGGAATGGGACCTAGTTTTATGTTTTCTCCAAAATCCCGTATCGAACCCTTCTAAAACTTTGTTGATAATTAAAATATGATGTTATTAACCTATATTAAGTTCAGTTTTTAATATATTTTTCTAGAAATATTATTTTTTTATTTAAATAATTTTTATGCATAAAAAGTCACCTAGTTGACCTAGTTTTGATGTATGCATGTTGGAGACCCTTGGACCTTGTTAGGACTTGATCATAGATAGAAAACCCAAAAAATTTCTTGATGAACTATTTTTTTCAGAAATTATATATTCTGAATTTTTATTAAATAAATATTATTTTGATATCACAACAACCATATACCACCATTTTTGCATGCATACTAGCAAGTTTGGTTGCCAACCCTAATAGGATCAACTTATAGATAGTAAAACCCTAATTATTTTGTATGGATAAAGGAAATAATATTTATTGTATTTATTAATAATTTTTACATATTTATTCAGATTTATATTTATATTTAGAAAATTAGAATTATAGGTATTTTATGTAGCAAGTTGACCTAGTTTTGACAAAACTTGACTCCGACAGTTTTAGACTTAACCCCCGATAAAAAACCATTATTTTAGTATTTAAAATTATATTATTATATTTTAATTCTAATTTATGAGTATTTATTTTAGATTTATTTATTTATCAAAAAATTAATTTTTGGTGACTAGGCAACCCGTTGTGACCTAGTTTTGGTTTCTACTTAGTTTTGGACTTATAGAATATATAGGAGATGACCCTATCACTAAAAAACTCTATTTTTCAATAAATTCTAGAATTAGTAGTTTTTATTTGTCACTACCATATTTTCTAGGAAAGGATATTTTAGTAATTTTATATTTAATTAAATATTGTGCATGATAAATAATTATTTGTTGTATTATTTAGTTGTTGTTAGATGTTAGTTATTTATTTTGGACTTGTGTTAGTGAACCTAACTAGTTTAGTTAGACTCATGGACCAACATGAATTAATTGTTAGAAAGTAGCACAAATAGAAGACCCATTGTTAAGGAGATGGATTAAATTAATTAAACCATTAGACTAGAAGCTTTCCTCCTTAATTATTTCTTCATGAGAGGCCCCAAAGAGTATATTAGACAATTCATAGTAACTTGAGAGAGGGAAAAAGGGGCCGGTCTATAATAAAGAGGGGGGGAGGAATTCTCTCTCCTCTTTTCATTTCAAAACTAGATCTAGAATTTCCCTCAACCAAATTCCTCCATTCCCACTTTATTTCCCACCAAATTTTCTTCCAATTACTTCCCAAATCACCATTGGAGACTAGTGGAGCAAGGATCTAGAAGGAGAAAGCAAAGATCTACAAAGAGGAGCAATGATCTACAAGTTGGAGGCAATTTTAACACATTTGGAGGTTGCATTGGGAATCCATCTTCCAATAGGTACAATTCAGTTTTTTTCCTTAATTTAGGTTCTAAATCTGAGATTTAACCAAGAAAAATCAACCCATATATATAGGTTACCCATAGGATTTAATTTTTGGTTCATAGGAGGCATATTGAGAAAGTTATAGTACTTTTTGTGTCAATTTTAGGGGAATTCCAAGATTGACAATTGTTACGTGTGTCAATTAGTCCTATAGATAATTTTGGCATGTGCTTGTGTGTTTGGGGATTCTGTCGTGTCCACAATTGGGTACGTGTAGGTCGTATCCCAATAATTTGGTGATACGTGTTAATTTGGAGATTTTTTCTCCGACACGGGACTTTGTACATGTCATATTTTGACACGGACACGTAAATTTGTTTTTGACTCTTAGTATTGTTCATAAATAATATATGTGGCTTATTCGTGTCCTTCGGGGTACGTTTGGATGTGTGGTGGACTCGTGTCGCTAGCGTATCCTAGATCTAGTGGGATACGGGATGATACGTTCCATGTGTGTGCAATTTAATTATAGATCTAATTCTTTTGTGTTCTGATTTCTTGGAGAAGTGTAATTATATATTGTATATATATATATATATATATATATATATATATATATATATTGTGGTGATTATATTTATGTATTATTGTGTCTTAGATCTATGTATCTATTATATATAGGTGTGTATATATTTTTATGTAGCTATTATTCTACATAAGTAAGAATTATATATATTGTAGCACGTATATGTATAGGTATGTGTATATATATATATATGTAGTCATATACCTACTTATATGATATATGCATTCATTTTGTGTATGATTATATATACGTATACATATATGTGTTGTTATATATGTATATATTACTATGCTACTGTCATATGTATTTAATATGTACATAATATGTGGGGGTGTATGTATGTCATATATATGTTATATTGTCATAGTGTTATATATTATAGTTATATGTATTTTTGTATCTATTTTTGGGTGTTATATATATATATATATATATATAGGTTATATTTATGTATGCATTGTATATATAAATATAAGAGAGGGGGAGAACAGGAGTTTTAGCGACAGAAGGAACCGTCATGACAGCAGCCATCGCAGCAGTAGTGAAACAGCAGCGGCCACAGCAGGGAAAACAGTGACAGCAGCCAGCGACAGTTGCAGAAAACTGTCGATAAAACAACAACAGTATTAGCAGCGTATCAGGAGTTTTAGTGACAGTTTTAGCGATAGTTGCAGAAAACTGTCACTAAAACAGCAGGGTATCAATATTAACAGCAGCTTCAGCGACAGCGGGCAGAATCTTCAGCGACAGTTTGGCAGTTTTATATATTAGATATTATATATATATATATATATATATATATATATATATATATATATATATGTGTGTGTGTGTGTGTGTGTGTGTGCTAATAGTATTTAATATATACTTTATGTATAATAATTATTATAGTATATGTATATATCTACGGGTAGATAGTATAACTAGTTTTGGGTATTACCTTGAGAAACCACGGTAAGTACCAAGGTAATTAGGGATACCCAAGGTATTAGGTTTGGGTATCAAAATTTTGGTTTTATGTTGTGATACCAAGTTGGTTCAAAACCACGGTACCTAATTAATATTGTAATTAGGATTCTATATTGTTAATAATTGTTTGACCTATATATTGATGTTTTACCTATGGATTTACGTATCCGGAGATACGACATCCTAATATTTAAGATATAGGTTTTATGACCTAGACTTTTAGTATTTGAACCCAATATCCTTGTGTTAGACTTGTGCAATCTAGAAATAGGTAGTTGACCATAGTTTGACTATAGTTGGACATAGTTGACTTAGAGTTGACCTAGTTTGACTTTTGACTTAGAATTGACTTGTTGACCTAGAAGTTGATTAGTTTGACTTATTTTCTTTCCGGAACCTTATATTGATGTTGTATTCCATATCTACGTCTTTGAGGCACCGTGTCAGACATCTGTGAGACTATTCATTAGACTTCAGGCGAGTACACTCTCTGATAGTTTCTCATTTATGATATCCTCTATGTTTATTTTATCTAGTATAGATATCCTTGTTCTCTTGACACGATGGTTACACGGATTGGTATATCCAGATCTCGTCATGAGATATTATTTCTTGGTATATGGTTTATCTTTTGCAAGCCTTATTTTATTAATTATCTTGTACATGTACATACACTGATTTTCGGAAAGATTAGCTATCTTCTTGGGGAATCTCGTGCTATAGCATACCATAGTTGGATCTATTATACCAGTCGAGGGTGGGGAGTATTTTAGTGTAGATATGTGATTATACCCTCCTTATATCAAGTCTTACATTGAATAGTGTTAATCATACACCGCACCTATGATTAGCCAGGCCATATATCCTGTATCATGTTCCCAAGCCAATCACATATTAAAGCTAGTACTCACACACTTAGTCATTAATATTCTTATTTATTGACATATTGCTCATTATTGTATTTATTCTAGTATTTTCTTATTATATATATATCTCTCGTATCTATTGTGCATCTTGTATATTCACATATATTTACTGTTACATAGTTTTTATCATTGATTAGAACTGATGTTAGAGATGTACTCTGCTTCTTTCCTGAATGGATTTATTTTTCCCAGATGACACTGAGGACTGGTACCCTACATATTATGGACCTCAGGATGTTGTGGGTCTAGAGTCTGAGAACCTGGTTCAGGAGAGACTTATCCCAACTGAGACAGATGATCCGAGTTTAGTAGCCTCTTAGTATTCTTGTACTGGATTTGTCTCCAGCTTATTTATTAGTATTCTTTCAGACTCATTAATTTCTTATTTTAGACTCATGAGTTGTATTGTGACTATTCTATTCTTTATCTGATTAATGCTTATTTCTATCTTAGATCTGTGATTGAGTATATTATCATTGTCAGTGGTTCATTATATTGTTAGATAGATTACCCAGACAGCGTTCTACTGCCGATTCTGCGGCGTAGGCTGGGTGTTGTTTTTGACTTCCATCCTTACATCGGGTGCAGGTCGTGACACATTTTTAGTGCTGGCCTATGCAGGTCCAGCTTCGCAAGTTATACGATATCGTGGTAGTACGACGATTTAGTTGTACTACTGCGAGCCTACGATATGATATATAATATAGGCTGAGATACTCAATCACACCTAGGAAAATTCTTTTGATTCAACTATTCTCCATTGATATTGCTACTTGATCTCTTAACCTGTCCTTTCCTTGAGTGTCTTACATCATGTGCCATATTGATTCTTTTTTTCACTTTATCTCAGGATGCCGCCTATGACTAGATCACAGCAGGGGAGAACAGCTTCTGAGAGGTCTGCGACATCCCGAGGGCCTGTACCAGTCAATTCTCCGGTGATTGGAGTGTCAGCTGCTTTCGGAGGTCCACCACCTACTCAGAGGACTGTGCCAGCTGTATCTGAGGGGCTTCCACCTCCACCTCCTGTGCCAGTAGAGGCGACACAGATGTTTATACTGTTTCATGAGATTCTTGAGGCATAGAGGGCTCAGTCAGAGGCACATCAGAGGCAGACCGACGTTCTACGGCAGGGCATCGAGAGTGCTCATCAGCTTGCTCATGCTGTAGTCGAGAGATGAGTTCCGGTCCAGCAGCAGGTTGTTCCTCAGGTTGTTCAGCTTCGGCCAGGCAACATTTATGACTTCAAGAAACTGGAGCCTAAGATCATCAAGGGGACGGAGGGCATCGTCTATGCTGATGATTGGCTCGAGGATATTGAGCATCTTATGAGGGTGTCCCGTCTTTCTGAGGATCTGAAGGTTGAGGCGGTAGGACTTCAACTGTTCGACGTCAATCGTACTTAGTTCAGGAATGAGCCAATTCTTGTTGACGCGGGACAGTCTTAGGAGGTATTCAAGGACCTTTTCAAAAAGAAGTTCTTTGCCCGAGTAGACAGGCTAGACTTGGGGAGGCAGTTCGAGAGTCTCATTCAGGGGAGCATGTCTGTGGAGGAGTACACTGCAGAGTTTGGCAGGTTGAGCCGATTTATAGAGTATCTGGTAAGAGAGCCGAAGGTTCGGGCTATTCGTATCCGTGAGGGTCTAAACTGGGAAGTAAAGATCCCTATTTCGTCTTTTATGAGACATACTCGGAGATACTTGCGGAGGCACGCAAGGTTGAGCGGGAGTTGGGTTTAAAGCCCAAGAGAGACCGTGAATCTTTCCTAGGGCCAAAAGCAGTGCAATATCTGCAAAATACCCTCATTTCCAGTCCAGACCTTTCCAACAGCAACAGAACCAGACTCCAGCTAAGGCACCTTTTCCCCAGGCACCACATCAGAAGAGATAGTTACAGCAAACTTTCTGCCACTATTGCAAGAAGCCCGGCCACATCTGAAAAGTTTGCAAGAGAAGATTAGGAGTTTGTTTGTATTATGGTACTGAAGGGCATCAGCTGAGGGAGTGTCCTTCCAATCCTCGTCGTGCAGTTCAGGGAACAGCTTTAGCTCCGAGGGCACAAACGAGACCACCTGCAGTACAACCGAGGGGACCACTTCCGACACAGCAACAACGTTATGTCCAGCATCAGCAGCAGGGAGGTGCACGTCAGGGACGAGAATTTGCTATGACCATCGAGGAGGATGAACCCACCGGAGATGTCATCGCAGATTCCATTCTTCTTGATTCCATTCCAGCTTTAGCTTTGTTTGATACTGGTACTTCCCATAGTTTTGTATCTGTTTCTTTTGCTCTGAAGCATGGTTTGGTAGCTGAGTCTTTGCTTAGGACTTGCAAGATTATGACTGGGGGAGGCATTATCCTGGTTAATGATATTTGCAAGGATCGGAGAGTTACTCTAAGAAGCCGGGAGTTGAGTGCGTGTCTACTTGTAATGCCACTTCCGAGCTACGCCATTGTACTCGGGATGGATTGCTTGAGTAGGCACCATAGTAGCATAGATTGTAGAGGAGGTAGAGTTTTGTTTGGTCCGCCGGGAGAGCCAGAGTTCGAGTTTGTTAGAGGAGCTGCAGAGCAGGAAGAAAGCATTATTTGTGGAGCTATAGTAGAAGATAAGGAGTTGCCGCATCCGTTGATAGCAGAGTTCTTAGATATGTTTCCTGAGAAATTGCCAGGTTTGCCGCTAGATCGAGATGTTGAATTCTCTATAGACTTGGTGCAGGTGCAGAACCAATTTCGCAACATGTTTATAGAGTAAACAACAGCAAGCTGGTGGAGCTGAAGAAGCAGGTGGATGAATTGCAGGATAAAGGGTTTATCAGATCGAGTTCTTCACCGTGGGAAGCCCCGATATTGTTTGTACCGAAAAAGGATGGATCGGTAAGCATGTGCATTCATTACAGGACTTTTAATAATCTCACTATCAAGAATAAGTACTCTTTGCCACGGATTAATGATCTGTTCGATCAGTTGAGTGGTGCGAAGGTATTTTCTAAGATAGATTTGAGATCAGGCTACCATCAGGTGAAGGTAAAGTCAGAAGACATATCGAAGACTGCTTTAAGAACTCGGTATAGTCAGTACGAGTTTATGGTGATGCCATTTTGTTTGACTAATGCACCGACAGTATCTATGAACTTGATGAACAAGGAATTCCATCAGTATCTTAACAAGTTTGTGGTGGTGTTCATCAACGACATACTCATATACTCGAAGACACCGATGGAGCACGAGGAGCATTTGAGGATTGTGTTGGATGTGCTGAGGAAGGATAAACTGTATGAGAAGTTGTCCAAATATGAGTTTTTTTTGGACAAGGTGGAGTTATTAGGGAATATTGTTACTGGTGATGGTATTTCAGTAGATCCGAAGAAGATCACAGTAGTAGAATCTTGGAAGATCCCGAGTTCGATAACAGAGATCAGAAGTTTCTTGGGATTGGTAGGCTACTACCGAAAGTTTGTGCAAGATTTTTCGAGGATTGCCGAGCCGATGACCAGACTCACCAGGAAGGATGTGGAGTTTGTTTGGACGGAGGATTGCCAGATTGCTTTTGAGGAGTTGAAGAGAAGATTGACATCTGCTCCTATTTTGACGTTGCCATCAGGGTCTAGAGGTTTCACTATTTATAGTGATGCATCGAGGAAAGGTTTGGGTTGTGTTCTTCAGCAGAATGGGAAAGTGATTGCCTATGCATCTAGGCAATTGCATCCTCATAAAAAGAAATATCCTACCCATGATTTGGAGTTGGCAGTAGTCATCTTCGCCATGAAGTTATGGAAACATTATTTGTACGGAGAGCGTGTGGAGATCTTCACAGACCATAAGAGCTTTAAGTACATTTTCACGCAAAATGAGTTGAACATGAGACAACATCGATGGTTGGAACTGATGAAGGATTTTGATATATCTTTGCAGTATCATCCTAGGAAAGCTAATGTAGTTGTCGATGCCTTGAGTAGGTATCTGGTAGCTATGTTCTTGACGCAGGATCGATATTTGTTGGAGGACTTGGAGAGCTTGGGTATTGAGGTGATAGTTCCTGGTTGTGCTATGCAAATGTGGGGATTGTAGATATATTCAGATTTGATAGACAGGATCAAGGCAGCATAGTATGAGGATATATCTCTGAGGAGCATCAGAGCTCAGGTGAGAGTACGATTGGAGGATGATTTCTATTTTTGAGGATGGATCTTTGAGACATGGAGTAAGATTGTGTGTGCCTAGTAGGGAGATGCGTGAGGAGGTATTACAGGAATCGTATCGCTCTCAGTATTCCACGCATCCAGGTGCTAACAAGATGTATCGGAATATGCGAGATAGTGTGAGGTGGTATGGCATGAAGAAGGAAGTGGCACAGTTTGTATCCAGATGCTTAGTGTGCCAGCAGGTGAAAGCCGAGAGGCAAAGGCCAGGAGGTTTACTTCAGCCATTACCCATTTTAGAGTGGAAGTGGGAGCATATTACTATGGATTTTGTTTCCAGACTTCCACGATCTTTAGGAGGGAAAGACGCAATTTGGGTCATCGTTGATAGATTGACCAAGTCGGCCCACTTTTTGCCTTTCAAAGTGGGTTTGTCTACGGAGAAGCTGGCAGAGATGTATGTTACGCCCCAATCTCCCGCAAGCTCAATAGTCCCTGCTGAACGTGAATCACCACGTTGCAGCTCTCCCGCGGGACAATCGTTCTCAACGGGACGTGATACCGTACGAGCCTGGAGTTACGCTCGTACAAGGCGATGTTGTCAAACACCAAATGTTATCATTGAAACAACCAAGTTGCAACAAAAGTCAAGTATTGTGTACCAAGCACACATCAGAGTATACGCAGCAAAGCTTATGATAGGATCCAAATGAAATGCCCCGAAGGCAATGCCACAAAGGCGATGAAATACTCTTGCTCTTTTGCTCTAGCCCACAAAGGTACTTACAGTTCATACCTCATGTCTCGTATATCCAAGCAGCGCTACTACGCCTGCGTACCTGAAATATTGCCCACAAACGTGGGTCAGTACACAACCGTACTGGTGAGAGGGGTAACCCACTCGTCCAAGCCGACACTAAGTAAAATAGTGAATGCAAACAGTTAAATGGTGATCTTTCTAGTTGAATCCTAGATTCATTTCATGGCATATGGATGATATGTTAAGGAAAGCTGTAAAGCAGTTTAAGCATGCAAGCATTCAACTCAATCCAAACCACAAGCAAATATACATCCCGAAGGAAACTAGCATGCAACCCGTCCTACTCAAGCCATCGCTTGCACGATAACATATCGAACCATCATCCAAGCCTCAATATCTATCCTCAACCAAACTTACAATCCAATCCCAAAGTGCACACTCTTGCCGAGGCAAGGTGGCCACGCCCACACAAAGCATAAACCAACCAAAGTAAAGCAAACCAACTCTTATCTATATGAAGTCACTGGCCAAGCCATAAAGGACATTGATCAGACTGATCAAATGCAGTTCTACTCGAAACAACGCTAAGTAGCTAACCCACCTAAATCGTATTAAACCGCCGGCACCGCGCCCAAGGCATGTTACCAAGTTGTCTCCTCCATGGCCGAACGGTCTCGGTGCCCCGGAGCTTTCCCGTTCGAGGAGACCAAATCCCGTGCAACACAGGTTGTCCGTGACATGTAGACACCAAGTAGGTATGACGAGAGGATCGAACATTCTTGCCCCACCAAACGATCCTAGACTCGTTCAACCGAATATCCAACCAAAACATCCATAACCAAATAATCCATAACCAAAGAATCCATAACCATTCTTCCAACATATTGCCCAAGGCACCAAATCAGAGTTATTTCCATAGGCACAATGCCTCTTCTCAACATAGTATTTCCAAATGGTGCAACACTCCAACAGTGGCACAATGCCCGTGCCGATGCAGTTGTTCGATTTCGAACCATAACTTCTCACTTTGCTTGACAAAGAGACCAAGTGATACTCGTGCACGGATGTACGCTCGCTCGCCCAAATTCCGAATAATCCCAATGCCTCAATGTATCATTCCAACTGTCCAAGCATAATCCCCATTATTCAACCAACTGCCTCAAATATAATATCCAACTCTAGCTCCAACTATCTATACGCGCAAATCAATTCAAGCCATAATCCTATCCAAGCAAACGACGTACACTCTATGCATGCCTCAGTGTAGTAATTTCCAAGTTTCAGCCCAAGTGTTCAAGCCTTTACGTGTTTTCCATATTATTAGGCATGAAGGAGTAGAGAAGAAGGAAAAGAGCCCACTCACCATATTTGATCCCATTAAGCATCATGTCCTGCCGATACGGCCAATCCCTTGAACCCGTGGTCCGATGCAAGCGCGATCTACTCAACTGGTATGACCGTGCGAGCAGGCCGTGCTTTCCAAATTATCCGACCGATCGGACTAAGAAAGACGGCATTATCGTTCCAATCCAGCTATCTCAGTACTGTTCTGAACGAACACTTGTTTCCCATCGAACTCCGCTAGCCATCTGCACATGAAACCAACTCAATCAATACTTCTTCCCAAAATCCAATAAGTCAAATGTAACCAGCATTTATTTTATTTAATCCGACTCAGCGTAACGCACCGTGCGGTTGTGGGGAGTTACATAATATACCACTTAGAATCAGGTTCGTCCACGAACTGTGCTGGTACTCATTCCTATCACATACCGTTTGTCCAATTCATAGATATGCTCTAAGCAACTCACATTATCCTGACTCAGACTCAGCATCTCGCTTTGCTAAACGCTCGTACAAGTTCCATATTCTCATATCCTCCTTGTATCTAAATACGAATTCTTCGTATCGCTTAGTTTTGGATCTTACACATATTTAAGGCGTCCCTAAAATACATGCATTTCAGCCGAGCTTTGCGATAGCAAATTTGAACAAGTTACAAGGGTATCTTTATGTCCTAGGCATCCATTTGTTTACTCCCAATTGAACCAAATCATGATTTCCATTCCAACTTGTTCGTTTGAGCACTATTCTCAATTATGATAATTTTCCACCGACTCTTTCAGTTCGTGTTCCAACTCAATCCATCCAACAAATTCTTAATCCGCACTAGCAATATCTCGAAATATTATCTCGTGCACCGAACGATCATCACAACTAATACTACCCCAACTAGGCGACTTACCCAAATATCAACTTTGCTTAGATCAGCTCAGTCGATGTGCACCAACCAACTTGTATTCTCGTTACCCGAGTCTGTTCAGGCAATTCTTATTTATGTCCAACCAAAATATTTTTAATGACTTGCTCAATATGTGGTATCCCATATACCACTCTGAATCAAGTCGTTACTCGTATTATGATTTCTTGTACTGATCCAAGATTCGTTCGAACCATCCCTTATGTGTGATCCTGCCATTCACAACTCAAGTCTGACACAAAACTCAGGCAGTGCCTGATCATCCAAATCTTTCCATCAATCTCGTGATACAACTCGTGCCATATCCCATTCTCAATACTTCCAACTATTCTCACCGTCTGATACTTTCGCAACACGAGCAATCGTGCAACGATTGTCTTTCAAGTAGTCCAACCTAATACCCAATGGTTCCACACATTTGTTGTACGAGCAACTCGTGCAACACTATTTTGATATTCCCAAGCCAAACTCAAACAGGCTCAACCGATGCGCTACACGAGCAACTCGTACAATGATCCATTCTCATCGAATGCTCCTCTACTCACAACGTGTTGCATAACCAAATCTCGTATGCCAACCCACTGATCCACTGATGCAATCAGAAACTTCCTGAACAATAAGCCAAGCCAACCCAACGAAAGCTCTCAACTTGTTGCACAAATGCAGCAACGCCACCTAACTTGCTGTACGAATGCAACAACGCCTAAAGAGACTAAGCGATCTAACGAAAACCAACCAAAGCAACGCAACCAAGAACAACATGCAGCCATAACCAGCAATAATATAGACTTATTGCATGAAATATCCAATGTGATACTAAGTAGAGTCAAGAGCTAGACGACACGCGAAAGCTATTTAGAGTTTGTGATGAAGCGAAGGAACAAGTCCGAGGAAATGAACCAGGCGCTCTAATACCAATCTGTCACGCCCCAATCTCCCGCAAGATCAATAGTCCCTGCTGAACGTGAATCACCACGTTGCAGCTCTCCCATGGGACAATCGTTCTCATCGGGATGTGATATCGTACGAGCCTGGAGTTGCGCTCGTACAAGGCAATATTGTCAAATACCAAATGTTATCATTGAAATAACCAAGTTGCAACGAAAGTCAAGTATTATGTACCAAGCACACATCAGAGTATACGCAGCGAAGCTCACGATAGAGTCCAAATGAAATGCCCCGAAGGCAATACCACGAAGGCGATGCCACGAAGGCGATAAAATACTCTTGCTCTTTTGCTCTAGCCCACAAAGGTACTTACAGTTCATACATCATGTCTCGTATATCCAAGCAGTGCCACTACGCCTGCGTACCTGAAATATTGCCCACAAATGTGGGTCAGTACACAACCGTACTAGTGAGAGGGGTAACCCACTCATCTAAGCCGACACTAAGTAAAATAGTGAATGCAAACAGTTAAATAGTGATCTTTCTAGTTGAATCCTAGATTCATTTCATGGCATATGGATGACATGTTAAGGAAAGTTGTAAAGCAGTTTAAGCATGCAAGCATTCAACTCAATCCAAACGACAAGTAAATATACAACCCGAAGGAAACTAGCATGCAACCCGTCCTACTCAAGCCATCGCTTGCACGATAACATATCGAACCGTCATCCATGCCTCAATATCCATCCTCAACCAAACTTATAATCCAATCACAAAGTGCACACTCTTGCCGAGGCAAGGTGCCCGCCCATACACGAAGCACAAACCAACCAAAATAAAGCAAATCAACTCTTATCTATATGAAGTCATTGGCCAAGCCATAAAGGACGTTGATCGGACTGATCAAATGCGGTTCTACTAAAAACATCGCTAAGTAGCTAACCCACCTGAATCGCATTAAACCATCGGCACCGCGCCCAAGACACGTTACCAAGTTGTCTTCTCCATGGCCGAACGGTCCCGGTGCCCCGGAGCCTTCCCGTTCGAGGAGACCAAATCGCGTGCAACACAGGTTGTCCGTGACATGCAGATACCAAGTAGGTACGACAAGAGGATCGAATATTCTCGCCCAACCAAGCGATCCTAGACTCGTTCAACCGAATATCCAACCAAAACATCCATAACCAAAGAATCCATAACCAAAGAATCCATAACCATTCTTCCAACATATTGCCCAAGGCACCAAA
Source organism: Iris macrosiphon (assembly GCA_036927795.1). Classification (NCBI taxonomy): domain Eukaryota; kingdom Viridiplantae; phylum Streptophyta; class Magnoliopsida; order Asparagales; family Iridaceae; genus Iris; species Iris macrosiphon. Next base: position 432,997 of record JAYESA010000107.1, on the reverse strand, counting down.
TCCAAGTTATTCCCATAGGCACAATGCCTCTTCTCAACACAGTATTTCCAAATGGTGCAACACCCCAACAGTGGCACAATGTCGCAACAGTGGCACAATGCCCGCGCCGATGCAGTTGTTCAGTTTTGAACCACAACTGCTCGCTTTGCTTGACAAAGCGACCAAGTGATACTCGTGCACGAATGAACGCTCGCTCGCCCAAATTCTCGATAATCCCAATGCCTCAATGTATCATTCCAACTGTCCAAGCATAATCCCCATTATTCAACCAACTGTGTCAAATATAATATCCAACTCTAGCTCCAACTATCCATATGCGCAAATCAAATCAAGCCACAATCCTATCCAAGCAAACGACGTACACTCTATGCACGTCTCAGTGTAGTGATTCCCAAGTTTTAGCCCAAGTGTTCAAGCCTTTACGTGTTTTCCATATTATTAGGCATAAAAGAGTGTACGTACACTCTATGCATGCCTCAGTATAGTGATTCCCGTTAAGCATCTTGTCCTGCCGATACGGCCAATCCCTTGAACCCGTGGTCCGATGCAAGCGCGATCTACTCAACTGCTATGACCGTGCGAGCAGGCCGTGCTTTCCAAATCATCCGACCGATCGGACTAAGGAAGACGGCTTTATCGTTCCAATCCAGTTATCTCAGTACTGTTCTGAACGAATACCTATTTCTCATCAAACTCCGCTAGCCATCTGCACATAAAACCAACTCAATCAATACTTCTTCCCAAAATTCAACAAGTCAAATGTAACCAGCATTTGTTTTATTCAATCCGACTCAGCATAACGCACCGTGCGATTGTGGGGAGTTACAATGTATATGAGGAAGATCATTAGGATACATGGAGTTCCCGTCAGCATAGTCTCGGATCGGGATTGTCATTTTATTTCTTATTTCTAGAGGAGTTTGTAGGAGAGTTTGGGCACTCAGCTCAAGTTCAGTACTGCATATCATCCCCAGACAGATGGGCAGTCGGAGAGGACTATTCAGACTCTCGAGGATATGTTGCGCACTTGTGTGCTAGATTTTGGGGGTTCTTGGGAGGACCATCTTTATTTGGTAGGGTTTGCTTACAACAACAGTTACCAGGCTAGTATAGAGATGTCACCTTTTGAAGCTCTGTACGGTCGGAGGTGTCGTACTCCCTTATCTTAGGACGATGTTAGAGAGAGAGTTTTGCTTGGGCTAGAGATGGTTGTAGATATAGCAAAGAAGGTTCAGTTGATCATAGACAGACTTCGTGTGGCGCAGGACAGACAGCGGCATTGGGCCGATAGCCACCGGAGATCTTTGGAGTTCGAGGTATAGTTTAGATTTTGTTTTGTGCTTGTTATTGGTTGTTTGTTATAGATTAAGTTCTTAAGTTGGTGTTATTTTCTAGGTAGGTGGTTTGGTGTTTCTGAGGATTTCTCCGAGGCACGATTCACTTCGGTGGAGGCGAAAAGCTTAGTTCGCGATTTATCGGACCTTTCACTATTCTAGAGAGGGTCGGTGAAGTTGCTTATAGACTAGACTTACCACTTGCTTTGGAGGGAGTGCACAATGTGTTTCACGTATCGTAATTGAGACGATACGTGGCAGATCCTAGTCATGTATTGGATCACTCGGAGATAGAGGTGGGCCCTACTCTTAGCTATCCATATGAGCCAATTAAGATTTTGGATCGGAGAGAGAAGGTACTGAGGAACCAGACTATTTCTTTGGTACGCATTGCATGAAGGCATCACTCTCCGCGGGAGTCTACCTGGGGGAGAGAGATAATGAAATGCGAGAGCGTTATCCATATTTGTTTGTGCCCTGAGGTATGTTATTTTCTAGTTATGTTCTGTTCATTGTTATGTTCTTTCATAGTTAGTTATGATTCTTTAGTTCCGTTCTGTTATTTTCTGGGGGTAGTTTTCGTCTTTGAATTTCGAGGACAAAATTATTTTAAGGAGGGTAGACTTGTCAATACCATATTTTCTAGGAAAGGATATTTTAGTTATTTTATATTTAATTAAATATTGTGCATGATAAATAATTATTTCTTGTATTATTTAGTTGTTGTTAGATGTTAGTTATTTATTTTAGAATTGTGTTAGTGGACCTAATTAGTTTAGTTAGACTCATGGACCAACATGAATTAATTGTTAGAAAGTAGCCCAATTAGAAGGCCCATTGTTAAAGAGATGGATTAAATTAATTAATCCATTAGACTGGAAGCTTCCCTCCTTAACTATTTCTTCATGAGAGGCCCCAAGGGGTATATTGGACAATTCATAGTAACTTGAGGGAGGGAAAAAGGGGCAGGCCTATAATAAAGAGGGGAAAAATATTCTCTCTCCTCTTTTTATTTCAAAACTAAATCTAGAATTTCCCTTAACCAAATTCCTTCATTCCCACTTCATTTCCTACCAAATTTTATTCCAATTCCTTCCTAAATCACTATTGGTGTAAACCCCCTCGTCAAATATAGGATTTATTTAATTATTCTAATTGAGATGCAACCACAACCCAAATCCCAAGTACCCAAATTAGGGTATCAGTCTACTCCAAGCCTGTTATGCCACAACTCCGGGGTACCACCCAAAAATCTAGCACTTTATGTTTTTGACGTATTAGTAATTACCAGGTTAAATTGTTAATTAATTTGAATGTAAGGCCAATTTTACCTCAAGCAGAACCGAACCAAGCCTACGTGCGCCCTTTCAAGTGGACCACCAATCCAACAAGGCCAGACAGGCCCAAACCTCAAGGCCAACCGCGAACCACATCACCCATATAAATATACATCTCTTTCACTCAAACTCTAAAAATCCCTACCACCACCATATTCAAAGGAACCCTAGCCGACCCCTACTCCATCCCTCCCCTATTCCGGCCGGCCAACACCTAAGGCCGCCACCCTGCCAGACCGCTCCCCAACCGGCTAGCCACATCCTGCCCGACTGTTCCCCAGCCCGCCGGCAATTTCGCCCGACTGCTCCCCAACCTGCTAGCCATACCCCTCCCGACTGCTCCCCAACCCGCCAGCCACACCCCGCCCGACTGCTTCCCAACCCGACCGGTGCACACCCGTGCGGCTCCACCCAGCAGCGCCGCTGCCGGAGCAGCTGCTGCGGTCCCTGCTCTTGCTGTTCAGCCGCTGCCGCTGACGCTGCTCGCCGACCGACGACGGAGTTTCTATTCGCCGGAGGACGACCAGGCGACGAGAAGAACCTCGTCCAGCCAGCAAGGTAAATGCCTATACTCTTGTATCGTGTTCGTATGTGAGCATCGTGTCATCGCATCGAGAGTTGTATGCTGGACACAACTTAGTTAACTCTGAATTATTATATATAACCGGCATAATGATTAGCAAGAGTCAGAACTCATCTAATAACCAGCGATTACCTTAATCATGGGACCTGTCATCAATGACCAGTATTTCACCTGAACCCCTGGGAATAAACCAAATATGTTGAGCAAGGAAATCAAGGACATGTTTCCGTGCAGAGTAGAAGTAGTTGTCAAACCTTAACTCGATAATTTATTGTCGTAAGGTGCACGTTGACCAAAGATAGAACATGGGTACACCCTAGCTACGCGCACCTGTTACGCTGTATTCGGTCAACAGTAAACCGACAACAATATCGAGAAACAACGTCATAATTAATTATATATTTCTTAGTGTCTGATATTAGATTGTTATATTATATTTTGTGTTTAGGACCATTGGACCAGCCGGGAGACACTGCAGGAACAGGCTTCTGGCACTCACAGTTTGAGGACTTAGGCAAGATACCTTGCCATATTTCTGTTTAAATTAAATGTTGCATATGTTATATGTTAGTTGTTATTCTATTTCATATGACTATGCGCGTCCGAGATTTATTTGGGTGCTATCGACGGATGCGTCGATAACTTAGTATTCTTGGCCTAGTCACTAGTAGACTCATCCCAGTGAGGAGGATATGTTGGTATCTTCCAAGACCTGACACATTACACGTTATACTATGATATTCATATTGGGATACGGGTCCGCGTATTCGACTAGCTATCGGTGCGTGTGACATGCATCACGGTTGTACGTAATTCAGGTTTATATTTTATGTTAGTAGAGACTGGCATGTAGCTACGTGGTATGCACATTGATTATTCGAGTTGCGTATTTACATTGGGAGGGGAGAACCACTAGTATGCATATGGGATACACCCATTGGAATCCGTAGTATCCGGAGGAGCCACGGATCCAATGACCCCCTTTTATTCAGATTCCCCGTTCTTCGGAGCGGTATGGACGTTATACTATTCAGATTCCCCGTTCTTCGGAGCAGTATGGACGTATATATACTTGCAGATTCCCCGTTCTTCGGAGCAGTATGGACGTTATGCCTACACCTACTCATACGTACCAAAGTTGTCCTCATAATTGCATTCACTTAGATTGGTTAGCACACCCTTTTATTTTATTTACTTTATTCAGTATTTATATATGGCATATTTTTATGTATCTTGTTACGTCCCTCTGAGGACCGGGTACCTTTCCAGATTTGGATGAGGCTTTCTACCCCACAGTATACGGCCCCAAACAAGAGATAAGATTTTCTACAGCTGAGGAGTTAGATGTACAGCCGTCAGAGTTCCCGTGACCAGTTGGTAGGCCTTCAGCCTAGTTGGGCACATCATTATCTAGAGCCCTAGCCTCATTATCTTTTATATCTTATTTCAGTACTTTATTTTGTCATAGTAGTGGGTTTGTTCCCACCAGACATTATTGGTTGTGCTATGATATCTTGAGACTGGTATTTATTATCCAGCATTTTATTCAGTACTTCTTGCTCTTTATTTGTGGATGAGATTAGATTACCTGTTATTGACTGATATTGTACCTGTTAGTATTATAGGATATCGTAGCACCCTTCGTGGATCCATTAAATTGGGATATCCTCGGAGACGTGTCAGCTGGCTATTGCCACATGGCCTGGTTCCATGTATTTTGGGACTGGAGCGTGACATGGTTTTAGTGGTGGCCCATGCAAGTCTTCGACTTATTCGCTGTGGTATGGTAACATGCCCGACGAGCCTGCAATAGGTAGAATTTACTAGGTCTCATCCACCTTGATTTCATCCCTGAACTTCCTTCGTATTATTTCTAAAATACTGCATCCTGTTTGTTTGACTCCATTCTTTTTAATAAAGTCATATCTTTTGCAGCAAGATGAACTTGCGCAGTGGACGAGGAGCACCGAGAGCTGCGGTGCCAGACAACACCACTCAAAGAGAGGAGGTACCCCAAGGGAAACCCCTGCTACAGACACCGATGATACATTGGCACGAGACATCTCAAGGCGATCCTTCACCACAGCCTGAGGGACAGACTTCCCAAACGATCCCTACACAGCATTGTGAGGGCCAGACTTCAGGAGCTACACCGATGCCGCAGACTGAGAGGACGACATCTGAGGAGACGTCTACTGCACAGCCAGAGGTTCCACTGTAGTGCCCCGCTCGGCACTATGTACAAGTGATATCGCCTTGCTTGCTCAAACGGAAGTCTTCTCGGAGGGTTCCCGACCGATTAATCAAAGTGAGTGGGCAGAACTACATTCTCTGATTCTTGCATGACTTAATAATGAATCTGAGTTTTTGAATGCTTGTTGCTTAAGAAGAATGATAGAACCGACTCAGTATGCTAATAAGAGAACTCACATAGCTTGTCATTAAAACGAATCTGCTTGCTTGCCTAATAAGAGAACTAGAAATGCTTGTCTGAAACGAGATAGAACCTTGCCATGCTAATAACAAGAGTAAAGAGGATTGCTTGCACTTATATCGTATGCTAGACTGGAATACTAGAATGCTTGTCCACAAGAGATAGAATTTGCATGCTAGAGTTATAAGAACTGTTCTTGCTTGTTACTTGTTAAGAGTTAGCTTGCTTGAATATGTTTTATTGTTGGCTTATGAAGAGATGGAACTTGGAGAATAGCGTGAACTTGTGAATCTAGACTAATAGCCCACCCTGAGGCTTAAAAACCTTACGGGGGAGACATGGCTATTAGGCAATGTGCATTAAGAGAGTGAGCTTCGGCTATCTGGACTTGATAGATGTGTTTGCTTGCTTGTTCTGGATTAAGTGCATAATCTTGCATCGATAGGAACTTGCATTCTCGCATTTGGTCAGGACAACTTGTGCACAAGAATTTTCTCTCGAGCGGTTCCTGGGGCACTGGGGATCGTTCGGCCCGGAAAGAGATCTAGATACCTAAGGCTTGTACGTCCTTGGGTAGCCGCGACTCGTCTATTAGTGAGATAGGATTGTACGTCCCAACTGCTAATCCCGATGAGGGGACCATCATATAGTTAGGGCGCATGCTAGGCTAGCCTTCTTGCATACCTAACTGTTGATGCAGGGACGAACAGGAAACTAGAGAACTGTATACTTTATGTTATGCAAATTATTGCTAACTTGTGTGTCTGCTGCAGGGATAACCGTTCGGCAATGGGGTAAGAAATATGAGTTTATATATAGCCTGTTTATTCATTTAGTCTGCATCGTGAATTATCTGATAGTGACTCATGCATCAAATATCGGTTGGATAATGGCTATTAGTGTAGAGCTGAACCTCAGTCACAGCTGCTAATAGTACCAGTATGTGAGTCATTGGATTAGCTGGATTACCGCTGCCAAATCCTGAGTTTCTTGGGGACCGAAATGATATAGATGTGTTGCCTCAATCGCTTGATAGAATGATAGTCTACTTGATATGCTTTTCTTGATTCGATATTATCAGTCTGCTAGATTAACTTGCCCCAAACAAGATAGATTGTGATGCACAATACTTGCTGCACACTACACGATAGAGCACTGTCCCGAATCGTATGCTTGAGTATCGAATATGCAAAAACTGGTTTCTAACTTGTGTTTTCAAAAAGATGTAATCTGACTATAGTTCTGAGCTGCATGAAAAGAACTTAGGTAAAAACTAGCAAGATCACTAGTAATGCAATGTTTTGCCACAAGTTTACTTAGTGTGGGTTTCAGGGGGTGTAGCTTCTGTTCAGTTGTTTATATCTCACCAGTACTTGCATAAAGTGCTGACCCACCAACAGTTTGCTTGTTCTCAGGTGCCTGTTCGTGCGAGGAAGCGATAGCTGTGCCTCATCCCAAGGAGCCAGAAATCTGGAGTCGATGCTTGGAGCCGCATCGAGTTGTGCCTGTTTTGAGTTGTTTTTGTATAGAGGGACATAATGTATGGAACGGTGTTATTGTAATCGAGAGAAGCGTGCTTGAGCGATCTGTAACCTCGGCCATGCGCCGCTTGTAACAATTTCGATTATCAATAAAAGAGCTTATTTTCATATGCCATTGTGATCTTCACTTTTCTGCAATATGTGTGCCGCTGCTTCAGTATCAAATAGCTTACTTGCCCTTGTATCAAAGCTTTGGCCTTGTGCAAGCGTACTTTAGGCTTGCACGGCATCACGCCCGTGCAAGGACGATCGATTCCGTAGGGACCAAAGCGAGGACGAACGGCCCTTCGGGACCGGGGCATGACATAATGGTATCAGAGTGACTCGATTCTTTGCCCCATTCCGTTGCCTCAGACTCTGAGTTGTGATTGTGTTGCAATAAACGTTCCATACAATAAGTCCATAGATATTATCAAAGATGCACGCAAAAAGTTTTTTGGATTTTTTTTCATTGCTTGAGAAGTGACTTGTGATTTCTGGATTTGCTGAGTTTTGATTAAGGAAGGTGAGGGATGAGGACTATCGCTGCTCTGTGTTTCATAAGTTTCTCCTTGAGTTTCGAGGACGAAACACTTTGTTGGTGGATAAGTATGTAGTGCCCTGCTCGGCACTATGTACAAGTGATATCACCTTGCTTGCTCAAACGAAAGTCTTCTCGGAGGGTTCCCGACCGATTAATCAAATTGAGTGGGCAGAACTGCATTCTCTGATTCTTGCACGACTTAATAATGAATCTGAGTTTTTGAATGCTTGTTGCTTAAGAAGAATGATAGAACCGACTCAGTATGCTAATAAGAGAACTCACATAGCTTGTCATTAAAACGAATCTGCTTGCTTTCCTAATAAGAGAACTAGAAATGCTTGTCTGAAATGAGATAGAACCTTGCCATGCTAATAACAAGAGTAAAGAGGATTGCTTGCACTTATATCGTATGCTAGACTGGAATACTAGAATGCTTGTCCACAAGAGATAGAATTTGCATGCTAGAGTTATAAGAACTGTTCTTGCTTGTTACTTGTTAAGAGTTAGCTTGTTTGAATATGTTTTATTGTTGGCTTGTGAAGAGATGGAACTTGGAGAATAGCGTGAACTTGTGAATCTAGACTAATAGCCCACCCTGAGGCTTAAAAACCTTACAGGGGAGAATTGGCTATTAGGCAATGTGCATTAAGAGAGTGAGCTTCGGCTATCTGGACTTGATAGATGTATTTGCTTGCTTGTTCTGGATTAAGTGCATAATCTTGCATCGATAGGAACTTGCATTCTCGCATTTGGTCAGGACAACTTGTGCACAAGGATTTTCTCTCGAGCGGTTCCTAGGGCACTGGGGATCGTTCGGCCCGGGAAGAGATCTAGATACCTAAGGCTTGTACGTCCTTGGGTAGCCGCGACTCGTCTATTAGTGAGATGGGCTTGTACGTCCCAACTGCTAATCCCGATGAGGGGACCATCATATAGTTAGGGCGCATGCTAGGCTAGCCTTCTTGCATACCTGTTTGATGCAGGGACGAACAGGAAACTAGAGAACTGTATACTTTATGTTATACAAATTGTTGCTAACTTGTGTGTCTGCTGCAGGGATAACCGTTCGGCAATGGGGTAAGAAATATGAGTTTATATATATAGCCTGCGTATTCATTTAGTCTGCATCATGAATTATCTGATAGTGACTCATGCATCAAACATCGGTTGGACAATGGCTATTAGTGTAGAGCTGAACCTCAGTCACAGCTGCTAATAGTACCAGTATGTGAGTCATTGGATTAGCTGGATTACCGCTACCAAATCCTGAGTTTCTCGGGGACCGAAGTCATATAGATGTGTTGCCTCAATCGCTTGATAGAATGATAGTCTACTTGATATGCTTGTCTTGATTCGATATTATCAGTCTGCTAGATTAACTTGCCCCAAACAAGATAGATTGTGATGCACAATACTTGCTGCACACTGCATGATAGAGCACTGTCCCGAATCGTATGCTTGAGTATCGAATATGCAAAAACTGGTTTCTAACTTGTGTTTTCAAAAAGATGTAATCTGACTATAGTTCCGAGCTGCATGAAAAGAACTTAGGTAAAAACTAGCAAGATCACTAGTAATGCAATGTTTTGCCACAAGTTTACTTAGTGTGGGTTTCAGGGGATATAGCTTCTGTTTAGTTGTTTATATCTCACCAGTACTTGCATAAAGTGCTGACCCACCAACAGTTTGCTTGTTCTCAGGTGCCTGTTCGTGCGAGGAAGCGATAGCCGTGGCTCATCCCAAGGAGCCAGAAATCTGGAGTCGATGCTTGGAGCCGCATCGAGTTGTGCCTGTTTTGAGTTGCTTTTGTATAGAGGGACATAATATATGGAACGGTGTTATTGTAATCGAGAGAAGCGTGCTTGAGCAATCTATAACCTCGGCCATGCGCCGCTTGTAACAATTTCGATTATCAATAAAAGAGCTTATTTTCATATGCCATTGTGATCTTCACTTTTCTGCAATATATGTGCCGCTGCTTCAGTATCAAATAGCTTACTTGCCCTTGTATCAAAGCTTTGGCCTTGTGCAAGCGCACTTTAGGCTTGCACGGCATCACGCCCGTGCGAGGACGATCAGTTCCGTAGGGACCAAAGCGATGACGAACGGCCCTTCGGGATCGGGGCATGACATCCACTACCACCACCTCCACCTTATCCACCCCAGATGCCACAGCTAGACGGACAGCCCCAGATGCTACAGTTCCTTCAGACTATGATGCAAGCACAGTGGCATCAGACAGAGACCTTGAGGCAGAGTTTGATGGCAGTAATAGAGAGGACACCTGTCCCAGCACCCGTACCAGTACCTCTACCAGCCCAGACCGGTAGCACTGTTAGATGGTTCCTACAGATGGAACCAGATACATTCTCAGGCAATGAGACTACAGAACAGATCTCAGATTAGACCACCAATACAGAAATGCTACTAGAGGCATCGCAACTACACCCAGACCTATGGATGACTTCAGTGAGGGCCCAACTGAAAGGCAACACCCATCACTGGTGGGATTCCATTGAGCGTAGTATAGGCAAGAACCAGACCTGGGAACAGTTCTTAGAATACTTCAATGCGAAGTATTTTCCAGCCATAGTTAGGAATGCCCTGTAATCCCAGTTTCTACATCTTGAACAAGGGAATATGACTGTGGACGCATATGACGCGAAGTTCAGCCGTCTTAGTAGATTTGGTGCCTCAATTTTGAGCTACAGAGGTATACCACCACACAGGCAAGGATTTCTTATGAGGAGGTTCTTGCAGAAGCGAGAATCCAGGAGGCCATTGCCAGAGGAGCTAGACGTCCCAGTACGACGCCGCCAGCCAGAGCCCAGCCCGGAACAGGAGGACCGATCCGTCGTCCTGGAGTACAGACACCACAGAGGATAGCACCCTACCAGCAGAATGAACTTCCATCTTGCAACTACTGCGGTAAGAGAGGATATTACCAGAAGGACTGCCGGAAGAGACTAAGAATATGCATGATTTGTGGAGTAAGTCAGCACTACGCCCGAGACTGCCCACAATGCAGAGACGTAGCACCCCAGACGGGACAGAGGCCAGCAGCACCAGTTCCGAGGATACCACCCCCACCAGGAGGACAGCGTCCACCAGCCCCCGGAGGATTTCAGAGGGGACCACCCTAGGCCCCGCAGCAGACACAGTTTGAGCGAGCTCGACAGCAGATCGGAGGACAGAGACAGGGACAGGCCTTTGCATTAGCAACAGAGGAGGAAATAGAAGGAGAAGCAATCACAGGTACCATATTAGTAGTCTCATTATCTGCGACTGCATTATTTGATTCTGGAGCTACATTGTCATTTATATCTAGTAGATTTGTAGCAATGCATAGAGTAGCTAATTCTCCCTTACCTAAGAGTTGGAAGATTCTTACCGGAGAAGGTATCGTGCCGGTTACCAGCACTATCAGAACGTGCTCGGTAGTCGTATGTGAAAAAGAGATGAGAGCGCGATTCTTGGTGTTACCCATGCCGTACTTTGATTTTGTGCTAGGCATGGACTGGTTAAGCCAGTATAACGATGTACTGAATTGCTGAAAGGAAAGCGTTACTTTTAGATTGCCAGATCAACCAAAGTTCGAGTACATGCGAGGGACCGTCGAGCAAGGAGTAAGACAGATAGCTGAAACTTGCATGGCTATGGAAATTTTACCCCCACCAATAATTGCAGAATTTGAGGATGTATTTCCCGAAGAATTGTCAGGTTTACCGCCAGATAGAGACGTAGAGTTCACCATTGAGCTAGTACCCGGAGCAGCACCGATATCTTCTAATGTGTACAGATTAGCGAAGAAGGAGTTAAACGAGCTGAAGCTACAATTGGAAGAGTTGTAGAGCAAGGGATTTATCCATCCTAGTACATCACCCTGGGGAGCACTAGTGTTGTTTGTACCTAAGAAGGATGGGACAGTACGCATGTGCATTGATTATAGAGCCCTTAATGCTCTGACTATCAAGAACAAGTACCCCCTGCTACGGATTGACGATTTATTCGACCAGTTGACTAGAGCAGTGGTGTTCACTAAGATTGACTTAAGATCGGGCTATCATCAAGTGAAGGTGCGAAGAGAAGACATCCAAAAGACAGCATTCATGACTCGTTATGGTCACTATGAGTTCTTAATAATGCTATTTGGGCTGACGAATACGCCAGCTGTATTTATAAACTTGATGAACAGAGTATTTCACCAATACTTAGACCAGTTCGTGGTAGTCTTCATCGACGACATCTTGGTATACTCGAAGAGCCACGAGGAGCATGAAGAGTACTTGAGGCTAGTGTTGGAGACGCTGAGAAGAGAGAGACTTTATGCCAAGCTGAGCAAGTATGAGTTTCTTCTAGATCGTGTCTCTTTCCTTGGATACGTCATCTCAGGAGAAGGTATTTCAGTAGATCCGGCCAAGATTTCATCGGTAGAGACATGGCCGACCCCTACCAATGTCTCATAAGTAAGGAGCTTTCTAGGACTTGTTGGATATTATCGGAGGTTCGTAGAGAACTTTGCGAAGATTGCAGATCCGATGACCCGTTTGACCCGTAAGGAGCAGGAGTTTACCTAGACAGAGGAGTGTCAGAAGGCATTCGATGAGCTAAAGAAGCGTTTGACTACAGCACCCATCTTGACCATACCATCCGGACCCGGAGGATTCGTGATCTACAGCGATGCATCTGGGAAAGGATTAGGATGTGTCTTGATGTAGCACAGAAAGGTTGTAGCCTATGCTTCTAGACAGTTGAGGAAACATGAGAAGAACTATCCCACCTACGACTTGGAGCTTGTAGCAGTAATCTTTGCTTTGAAGCTTTGAAGACACTATTTATATGGAGAAAGAGTAAAGATATTTACTGACCATAAGAGCTTAAAGTACGTCTACATCCAGAAGAACCTAAACCAGAGACAAAGATGTTGGCTCGAAGTGATGACAGATTTCGAGATCGAGCTACAGTACCATCCGGGAAAGGCCAACGTCGTAGCTGAATCGTTGAGCAGAAGACCGATGGCATTCTTCCTGACTACCCAGCAACATTTGTTGAAGGATCTAGAGCAGATGGGTATGGAGATTGTCATGCCCGGAATAGATGGACAATTATCGAGTTTCAGTTACAATCGACATTGGTGGAGAGAATCAAGGCTGCTTTGCCGACAGATGCCAGATTTCAGAGACTTAGGCAGAGGACAGAGGCTGGAATACAGACAGGACTACGGATACATGAAGACGGAACCTTGAGATGTGGAGACCGCCTCTATGTACCAAAAGGAGAACTTCGGCAGGAGTTGATGACAGAAGCACACAGTTCGACCTACTCTATTCATCCAGGAGGCACGAAGATGTACAGAGACTTGAGACGGTACTGCAAGATAGCACGCTTTATAGCCAAGTGCCTTGTGTGTCAGCAAGTCAAGGCTGAGCATCAGAGGTCTGCAAGATTACTTTAACCACTATCTATACCGGAGTGGAAATGGGAGCACATCACTATGGACTTTGTTACGGGCTTTCCTAGGAGTCCTAGTGGTTGTAACGCAATATGGGTAATCGTGGATAGACTCACCAAGTCCGCACACTTCTTATCCTACAGAGTTGGATAATCCACAGAGGTCTTAGCAGACATGTAGATGAGAGATATCGTGCGACTGTACGGAGTGCCAATTAGTATTGTGTCTGACAGGGATACGAGGTTCACATCTTACTTTTGGCGGAGTATGCAAGAGAGTCTCGGTACCTGCCTAAAGTTTAGTACCGCGTATCACCCACAAACAGATGGCCAGTCAGAGTGCACCATTCAGACGTTGGAAGATATGTAGACGGTGTGCATGCTGGATTTCGGAGGATCGTGGGAGGACCATTTACATCTGGTCGAGTTTTCCTACAATAACAGCTATCAGGCGAGCATCCAGATGGCTCCCTATGAAGCATTGTATGGCAGGAAATGTCGTTCTCCAGTATTTTGGAGTGATATAGGCGAGCGATAGATTCTCGGTCCAGAGCTGGTTGTTCGTACAGTGGAGAAGGTGAAGAAGATCCGAGGACATCTACGAGCAGCACAAGACCGGCAGAAGCATTGGGCAAATGCGCATCGACGACCCTTAGAGTTTCAGGTTGGAGATCACGTATTTTTAAAGATCTCACCTACTCGAGGGACTATCAGATTCGGAGGCCGAGGGTAGCTGAGTCCGAGGTACATCGGACTATTCGATGTGTTAGAACGCGTCGGAGAGGTTGCTTACAGATTAGCCTTGCCGCAGACTTTGGAAGGAGTCCATGACGTCTTCCATGTATCTCAATTGAGGAGGTACATACCGGACCCTAATCACGTGCTTGACCGTTCCGAAATCACAGTCGGCCCAAGCCTATCATATGAAGAGGAACCTGTGGAGATTCTAGACAGAAGTGAGAAGGTATTGCGAATGCAGACCATCCCCCTAGTTCGTGTCGCATGGAGACATCATGCACCCGGTGAGTTAACCTGAGAATGCGAGGAGGATATTCGCCAGCGTTACCCCCACCTCTTCGAAGGCCTAGGTATGTAGTAGCATTTTAAATTCAGTCTTTAGTTCTTACCATACGTATGTTTAATTTCGAGGAAGAAATGCTCTAAGGAGGGTAGATTGTAAACCCCCTCGTCAAATATAGGATTTATTTAATTATTCTAATTAAGATGCAACCACAACCCAAATCCCAAGTACCCAAATTAGGGTATCAGTCTACACCAAGCCTGTTATGCCACAACTCCGGGGTACCACCCAAAAATCTAGCTCTTTATGTTTTTGACGTATTAGTAATTACTAGGTTAAATTGTTAATTATTTGAATGTATGGCCAATTTCACCTCAAGTAGAACCGAACCAAGCCCACGTGCGCCCTGTCAAGTGGACCACCAACCCAACAAGGCCAGACAGGCCAAAACCTCAAGGCCAACCGGGAACCACATCACCCATATAAATATACATCTCTTTCACTCAAACCCTAAAAATCCCTACAACCACCATCTTCAAAGGAACCCTAGCCGACCCCTACTCCATCCCTCCCCTATTCCTGCCGGCCAACACCTAAGGGCTCCACCCCGCCTGACTGCTCCCCAACCCGTCAGCCACATCCTGCCCGACTGCTCTCCAACCCGCCGGCCATCCCGCCCGACTGCTCCCCAACCCGCCAGCCACACCCCGCCCGACTGCTCCCCAATCCGACAGGTGCACACCCGTACAGCTCCACCCAGCAGCGCCGCTGCCGGAGCAGCTGCTGCTGCTGCGGTCCCTGCTCTTGCTGTTCAGTCGCTGTCGCTGACGCTGCTCGCCGGCCGATGCCGGAGTTTCCATTTGCCAAAGGACGACCAGGCGACGAGAAGAACCTCGTCCAGCCAGCAAGGTAAATGCCTATACTCTTGTATCGTGTTCGTATGTGAGCATCGTGTCGTCGCATCGAGAGTTGTATGTTGGACACAACTTAGTTAACTCTGAATTATTATATATAATCGGAATGATGATTAGCAAGAGTCGGAACTCATCTAATAACCAGCGAATACCTTAATCATGGGACCTGTCGTCAATGACCAGTATTTTACCTGAACCCCTGGGCATAAACCTAGTATGTTGAGCAAGGAAATCAAGGACATGTTTCTATGAAGAGTAGAAGTAGTTGTCAAACCTTAACTCGATAATTTATTGTCGCAAGGCGCACGTTGACCAAAGACAACGCGGGTACACCCTAGCTACGCGCACCTGTGACGCTGTATTCGGTCAACAGTAAACCGACAACAATATCGAGGAACAACGTCATATTTAATTATGTATTTCTTAGTGTCTGATATTAGATTAATATATTATATTTTGTGTTTAGGACCATTGGACCAGCCGGGAGATACTGCAGTAACAGGCTTCTGGCACTCACAGTTTGTGGACTCAGGCAAGATACCTTGCCATATTTTTGTTTAAATTAAATGTTGCATATGTTATATATTAGTTGTTGTTCTATTTCATATGACTGTGCGCGTCCGAGATTTATTCGGGTGCTATCGACGGATACGTCGATAACTTAGTATTCTTGGCCTAGTCACTAGTAGACTCATCCCAGTGAGGAGGATATGTTGGTATCTTCCAAGACCTGACACTTTACACGTTACACTATGACATTCATATTGGGATGCGGGTCCGCGTATTCGACTAGCTATCGGTGCGTGTGACATGCATCACGGTTAGTAAGTAATCCAGGTTTATATTTTATGTTAGTAGAGACTGGCATGTAACTACGTGGTATGCACGTCGAGTATTCGAGTTGCGTATTTACATTGGGAGGGGAGGACCACTAGTAGGCATATGGGATACACCCATTGGAATCCGTAGTAACCGGAGGAGCCACGGATCCAATGACCCCCTTTTATTCAAATTCTCCGTTCTTCGGAGCGGTATGGACGTTATACTATTCAGATTCCCCGTTCTTCGGAGCGGTATGGACGTTATGCCTTACCTACTCATACGTACCAAAGTTTTTCTCATAATTGCATTCACTTAGATTGGTTAGCACACCCTTTATTGCATTTACTTTATTCAGTATTTATATATGGCATGTTTCCATGTATCTTGTTCCGTCCCTTTGAGGACCTGGTACTTTTCTAGATTTGGACGAGGCTTTCTACCCCACAGTATACGGCTCCGGACAGGAGACAAGATTTGCTACAGCTGAGGAGTTAGAGGTGCAGTCGTCAGAGTTCCCGTGACCAGTTGGTAGGCCTTCAGCCTAGTTGGGCACATCATTATCTAGAGCCCTAGCCTCATTATCTTTTATATCTCATTTCAGTACTTTATTTCGTCATAGTAGTGGGTTTGTTCCCACCAGACATTATTGGTTGTGCTATGATATCTTGAGACTGGTATTTATTATCCCGCAGTTTATTCAGTACTTCTTGCTCTTTATTTGTGGATGAGATTAGATTACCTTTTATTGACTGATTTGTACCTGTTAGTATTATAGGACAGCGTATCACCCTTCGTGGATCCATTAAATTGGGATATCCTCGGAGACGTGTCAGCTGGCAATTGCCACGTAGCCTGGTTCCGTGTAGTTTGGGACTGGGGCATGACAATTGGAGACTAGTGGAGCAAGGATCTAGAAGGAGGAAGCAAGGATCTACAAAGAGGAGCAAGGATCTACAAGTTAGAGGCAATTTTATCAGATTTGGAGGTTACATTGGGAATCCATCTCCCAATAGGTATAATTCAGTTTTCCCCTTAATTTATTTTCTAAATCTGAGATTTAACCATAAAAAATCAACCCATATGCATAGGCTACCCATAGGATTTAGTTTTGTGTTCATAGGAGGCCTATTTACTTTTTATGTCAATTTTGAGAGAATTTCGAGATTAATAATTGTTGTGTGTGTCAATTAGTTCTATAGATCAATTTGGCATGTGCTTGTGTGCTTGGGGCTAGTATAATGTCCACAATAGGGTACGTGTAGGTCGTATCCCAATAATTTGGTGATACGTGTTGATTTGGGGGTTTTTTCTCCGACACGGGACTTTGTACATGTCATATTTTGACACGGATACGTAGATTTATTGTTGACTCTTCGTATTGTTCATAAATAATATATGTGGCTTGTTTGTGTCCTTCGGGGTACGTTTGGATGTGTGGTGGGCTCGTGTCGCAAGCGTATCCTAGATCTAGTGGGATACGGGGTGATACGTTCCATGTGTGTGCAATTTAATTATAGATCTAATTTATTTTGTTCTTATTTCTTGGAGAAGTGTAATTACATATTACATATTATATATATATATATATATATATATATATATATATATATATATATATATATATATATATATATATATATATATATATATATCGTGGTGATAATATTTATGTATTATTGTGTCTTAGATCTATGTATCTATTATATATTGGTGTGTATATGTATTTATGTAGCTATTATTCTACATAAGTAAGAATTATATATATTGCAGCATGTATATGTATATATATATATATATATATATATATATATATATATATATATATATATATATATAGTTATATACCTACTTATATGATATATGCATTTATTTTGTGTATGATTATATATACGTATACATATTTGTGTTGTTATATATGTATATATTACTATGCTATTGTCATATGTATTAAATATGTACATAATATGTGGAGGTGTATGTATGTTATATATATGTTATATTGTTATAGTGTTAAATATTATAGTTATATGTATTTTTGTATCTATTTATGGGTGTTATATATATATTTATATAGGTTATATTTATATATCATTGTATATATAAATATAAGAGAGGGGGAGAACAGGAGTTTTAGCGACAGCAGGAACCATCGCGACAGCAGCCGTCGCAGCAGAAGTGAAACAGCAGCGGCCACAGCAGGGGAAACAGCGACAGCATCAGCGACAATTGCAGAAAACTGTCGCTGAAACAGCAGCAGTATCAGCAGCGTATCAGGAGTTTTAGTGACAGTTTTAGCGACAGTTGCAGAAAACTATCACTAAAACAGCAGGGTATCAATATCAACAGCAGCATCAGCGACAGCAGGCAGAATCTTCAGCGACAGTTTGGTAGTTTTATATTTTAGATATTATATATATATATATATCTATATATATATATATATATATGTATGTGCTAATAGTATTTAATATATACTTTATGTATAATAATTATTATAGTATATGTATATATCTACGGGTAGATAGTATAACTTGTTTTGGTTATTACCTTGAGAAACCAAGGTAAGTACCAAGGTAATTGGGGATACCCAAGGTATTGGGTTTGGGTATCAAGATTTTGGTTTTATGTTATGATACCAAGTTGGTTCAAAACCACAGTACCTATTTAATGATGTAATTAGGATTCTATATTATTAATAATTGTTTGACTTATATATTGATGTTTTATCTATGGATTTACGTATCCGGAGATATGGTATCCTAATATTTAAGATATGGGTTTTGTAACCTAGACTTTTAGTATTTGAACCCAATATCCTTGTGTAGACTTGTGCAATCTAGAAATAGGTAGTTGACCATAGTTTGACTATAGTTTACCATAATTGACTTAGAGTTGACTTAGTTTGACTTTTGACTTAGAATTGACTTGTTGACCTAGAAATTCATTAGTTTAACTTATTTTCTTTCCGAAACCTTGTATTGATGTCGTATTCTATATCTAAGTCTTCGAGCACCGTGTCAGACATCTGTGAGACTATTCATTGGACTTCAGACGAGTATATTCTCTGATAGTTTCTCATTTATGATATTATCTATGTTTATTGTATCTAGTGTAGATATCCTTGTTCTCTTGACACGATGGTTACACGGATTGATATATCTGAATCTCGTCATAAGATGTTATTTCTTGGTATATGGTGTATCTTGTGCAGGCCTTGTTTCATTGATTATCTTGTACATGTATAGACACTGATTCTCGGGAAGACTAGCTATCTTCTTGGGAAATCTCGTGCCATAGCATACCATGGTTGGATCTATTATACCAATCGAGGGTGGGGAGTATTTTAGTATAGATATGTGATCATATCCTCCTTGTATCAAGTCCTACATTAAATAGTGTTAATTATACACCGCACGTATGATTAGCCAGGCCATATATCTTGTATCATGTTCCCAAGCCGATCACATGTTAAAGCTAGTACTCACACACTTAGTCATTAGTATTCTTGTTCATTGACATATTGCTCATTATTGTATTTATTCCAGTATTTTCTTATTGTATATATATCTCTCGTATCTATTGTGCATCTTGTATATTCATATCTATTTACTGTTTCATAGTTTTTATCATTGATTAGAACTGCTGTTAGAGATGAACTATGCTCCTTTCCAGACTGGATATATTTTTCCCAGATGGCAATGAGGACTGGTACCCTACATATTATGGACCTCAAGATATTGTGGGTCTAGAGTCTGAGACCCTTGTTCAGGAGGGACTTATCCCAAATAAAATCGATGACCCGAGTTTAGTAGCTTCTTAGTATTCTTGTACTGGATTTGTCTCCAGCTTATTTGTTAGTATTCTTTCAGACTCATTGATGTATTATTTTAGACTCATGAGTTGTATTGTGACTATTCTATTGTTTATCTTATTCGTGCTTATTTTCATCTTAGATCTGTGATTGAGTATATTATCATTGTCGGTGGTTCATTATATTGTTAGATAGATTAACCAGACAGCGTTCTACCGCCGATTCTACGGCGCAGGCTGGGAGTTGTTTCCGACTTGCATCCTTACATCGGGTGCGGGTCGTGACATTATTAAATAATATTTTAAAAATAGATTTTGATAATGTTGGATGGTTAGTAATATTTTGGTGTGGAGTTACTTGCATGTGCAACCAACATAGGAGTATTCACTAGATAATAAATTAATTTAACTAGAAGATTAGAGTCTAATTAGTCTAATAATTAATTGGTAGGTGTTCGAGACGTTCCTGTGGATAGCTCCGGACTAGACGAGCTTGGCTTAGAAGGCAAGTACACCTTGCTTGATTGTATTGTTCAGTTTACATTATGCCTAGTTTTTATTTGTTTAGTTGTGTGCATGCGTCTTAGAAGTAGTTGACTTACCTGGTATGTTGTAAAGATACGTGGTATCTTCTGACATGACATTGTTTCAAACACGTTCACTATCTGAGTGAGAGAGTGCATGGACTAGCGTATCGACTAATCATCGATACGAGAGTTTGAGTCTTGTGTTAATAGTTGGTGTTGGTTTAGTTTTCTAGATATTATTTGACGTTATTGTATTATGTCTGCACCGCATATACGGTTCGGATAGTTCATTGGGAGGAGAGTGTCTTCTAGTGAGCATATGAGATTTTTGTTTCTTACTGTACTGTGAAAATGGTACAACTGTGTAACCCCCGAGTTCTAAGGAACGCCTGGTGGGACGACTGTTCTTCTATTTCTCCCCCTCATGCACTATTAGAGATGTCTCGAGTGCATATCACATAGATGGTTTAGTTACCGTATTTATTGTTTACTGCTTTACTTTCATGCATGTCGATTTCTTATGTACTTATTATGTCCCTCTAAGGACCTGGCACCCTTTCCAGGTATAGAAGATCATGACTATTTGTAGGAGCACAGATCAGGACTTGCTACTTCTTTCTCTTTCAAGAAGGTCTTTCCTTCGAGCTTCTTGATCAATAGATGATGTATTATTTTGTTGTCCTTCATATTCTAGTTTGGTAGTGGATTTGTCTCCACCCGACTACTAGTTCTTCTTGACCATTTTCATACTTGGTTATTTTTCATATTTGGTTATTTATTACTAATTGGTTTTGTGGATGAGATTAGTATTGCTTGTGACTGGTGAAATTATATACCACTTATGAATTATTATTCATAAAATTGCATACATATGTGTATGGTTTTCATATATTGGAGTTGCCATATACATACGGCTGTCATGCTTACGTATTTCTAGCCTTATATATTTTGGGACTAGGGCATGACAACTCAGCTTAAGCTGATCGAAGTCAACAATGTGGCTCGGGTCATGCACGTATCTTCTTAGTTAGAAAACATGGAAGACATCATGTACTTCTGTGAAAGCAGGAGGTAGTGCAAGTCGATAAGCCACTGGTGCCACCCTATCTAGAGTCTCGAAAGGTCCGACAAACCATGGATTCAGCTTTACTTTGACGTCGAACCGTATTACTACGCTCAAAGGTGCCACCTTTAGGAACACATGATCACCCACCATTAATTCCAAAGGTCGCCTATATACATTCGCCTAGCTTTTCTAACGACTTTGAGCAACTCGAAGATTTTTCTGCACCATGAGAACTTTTTCGATGGCTTGTTCAATAAGTTTCGATTCTAGTACTTGTCGTTCACCAACTTCCTCCCAACATATCGGTGATTGACACTTGCATCCATATAGTGCTTCATACAAGGCCATCTGAATACTTGTCTGGTAACTGTTGTTATAAGCAAAGTCTGCCAGCGATAGATAGGTATCCCAACTTGCTTTCAAATCTAGCATGTACAATCGCAACATATCTTCTAGGATATGGTTTACTCTTTCGGTCTGTCCATCAGTCTACGGATGGTACATCGAGCTAAAATACAATTTGGTACCCATTGCCGCCTGAAGGATTTTCCAGAATTGAGACAAAAATTGCCCCTCCCTATCTGACAAAATTGAGACTAGCACTCCATGTAACCGGACAATTTGATCCAAGTAAATTTGAGCCAAATGGTCAGCACTCCATGTATTTTTGATTGATATGAAATGAGCCGACTTGGCCAATCTATCCATGATGACCCAAATTGTATCATTTTTCTTTGCCGTCCTTGGTTAGCCCACTATAAAATCCATTGAGATGTCCTCCCACTTCCATTCCGGAATGATGAAGTTCTTTAATTCTCCACCGGGTCGCTGGTATTCTACCTTCACACATTGACAATCCAAACATCGTGACACAAACAATGCCACATCTTTCTTCATGCCATGCTACCAAAATATTGTGCGCAGATCCTTGTATATTTTGGTTCTTCCTGGATGCAAGGTGTACTTAGCATAATGAGCCTCAGTCAATATTTCCTTCCTAAGTACATCATCCTTAGGTACACATAATCTGCCTTTAATCCACAATGTTCCATTCTCGCATTCCACGAAATTGGTTGCCTTTCCTACTGAAATCAACTCGGGTATCTTCTGCAGGAATAGGTCATCCTTTTACGCGAATTTGATCTTTTCAAGCAAGTTTGGTTCTAACTATAATTGAGCCAACGCACTCCTTGTGTACAAACTTTTTATTCGATGCTCATTTCTTCCAACTCTTGAAGTAACCTGCTTAATACAGATAATGATCCTACGAATTTTTAAATCAATGCATCTGCTACAAAGTTTGCTTTTTTCGGCGTATAAACAATCAAGTCATAATCCTTTATCAGTACCAGCCATCATCGTTGCCTCAAGTTTAATTCCTTTTGCGTGAATATGTACTTAAGGCTTTTATGATCCATAAAGATCTCGCAGGACACTCCATAGAGATAGTATCGCCACAATTTCAACCCGAACACAATTGCCGCAAGTTCCAGATCATGCATCGGGTAATTCTTTTCATGCTGTTTCAGCTGTCTTGAGGCATATAAAATTACTTTTCCATACTGCGTAAGAATACATCCCAATCCAAGCTGAGATGCATCGTTGTAGATCTAAAATTCCTCAGGTCCATCTGGAAGAGTAAGAATTGGAGCTATATGAGCCGCTGCTTCAGTTCCTGAAAACTGCTCTCACAATCGTCTGTCCATTTGAATACTATTGCATTTTGGGTGAGGCGAGTCAGATGCGACGCAATCTTCGTGAAGTGCTTTACGAATCTCCGATAGTAGCCAGCCAAGCCAAAAAAACTTCTGATCTCCCTAGCCGATGTAGGTTATTTCCAATCCACCATTGCCTCTATCTTCTTCGGGTCAACTCATACACCATCTGCTAAAATAATATGCCCAAGAAAAGACACACTTCTCATCCAGAACTCGCACTTGCTTAACTTCACATGTAACTGATATCACGAAGTGTCTGCAGTACGGTCCTTAAATGTTCAATGTGAGTTTCTCTGTCTCTCGAACAGATTAAGATATCATCGATGAACACAACGACGAACTTGTCTAAGAAGGGTCGGAATACTTGATTTATCATATCCATGAAAGCCGCTGGAGCATTGGTCAAACCAAAAGGCATAACCAAAAACTCGTAGTTCCCATATTTTGTAAGAAAAGCTGACTTTGGAATAACCTCTCGTTTAATCTTCAATTGGTGATACCCTGAACGAAGATCAATCTTTGAAAATATTATTTTACCCAGAAGTTGATCAAATAGATCATCAATTCTTGGCAACGGATACTTGTTCAGGACTGTCGCTTTGTTTAATTCTCGATAATCTATGCAAAGACGCATTGTGCCATCTTTCTTCTTCACAAACAGCACTAGAGCTCCCCAAGGTAAATTACTGGGATGAATATAGCCATGATCTAGTAACTCTTGGAGTTGTGACTTGAGTTCCTTCAATTCGGCATGAGCCATCTGATATGGAGCTTTTGATATCGGCCGGGTATCTGGAAAGGTGTCAATACTGAACTCAATTTCTCGGTTTGGAGGCATTTCAGGTATCTCTTCTGGAAACACGTCGGGGAATTTTTTTACGACTTCGGTCTCTCCCAAGTCTATGCCCTTCATTCGAGTGTCCTGTACAGAAGCAAGGTACCCTTTACACCCTGAATATAGCATACGTCTTGCCATCATTGTCGATACAACCATCACTGTTTTAGCTGTCGGACTACACGAATAGGAGAACTCTGCCTCGCCAGGAATGTGTAACACAACTCTCTTCTCCGTACAGTTAATTATCGCATTGCACGCTCTAAGCCAATCCATGCCTAAGATGATATCGTAATCAGCGATGTTTAGGACTATTGAATCCAAGGACACGTACTTTCCTCCAACACAAAGATAACAATCCCTGCAAATTAAACTTGCAGGAAAATCTATTCCGGATGGAGTATTGACACTAAGATTCATATCTAACGGTGTCTTACAAATTTATGTTCATTAAAAAATGCAGATGATATGAAGCTATGTGTAGCACCAGAGTCAAATAATACACGAGCAGGTATTTCTCTATAAAGCAATATACCTGTTATGACAGTTTTTAAGGCAAGCACTTCTTCTTGAGTCAGTGCAAACACTCTACCCTGTCCTCCTGGTCATGGATTCTGAGCATTTACAACTGCTGCCTATGGAGCTCGTGGCGCTTGTCCATGATTCTGATTGTTCTGTTGATCATGATTCTGAGTGCGATATTGATCGTGATCTGATTTCTTCCCCCACTATTGCACCACGCAACCTTGTGATCCAAAATGCAACACTTAAAACATTCAGCTCGACACTCGTCTTGACGGTATCTAATCTGCTTGCACCTGTTATAGTACGGTCGCTGATAGGGTCCCCTGTTGTTATTTGTGTTTTGACGCTTGGAAGCATCAGACCCGTTTGCTGCCATGGGTCATTTGTAGCTATTCCCACGGTTATGCTGTGTCGCCCCTCAAGGATAAAATTTCCCTATCTCGAGAGCCGCTTCATAGGCTTTCGGGTACGTCGCACACTTTCGGTTAAGAATATCACGTTGTAAGCCCTCATTCAGACCTTCAATGAACCATAGTCGTTTTGCCTCATTGTTCGGTATTATGTAGCCACCGAACTTGGATCTCTTTAAGAACTCTGCTTCATAGTCGCTGATGGACATATTGCCCTGTTCGAGCGCTATGAACTCTTTTTCTTTCCTATGATGGACAGCTGGTGGAATGAACTGTGCAATGAATGCCTGCTTAAATGTCTCCAAAGAGATTTTGGCTTCTTGGTTGGCACCGCATAATGCTTGTCTCTTAGACTCCCACCAGTCTTCTGCTTTGAGACGTAGCTGCACAACCACACAATCCACTCTTTTGGTGCCTTGCATATCCAACATGCGAAAGATGCCCTATAAAGTCTTTAGGAAGTCCATTACTTCCTTTGGTTCCGCCTTGACATTGAACTCAGACGGATTGCAGCTTTTGAATTTAGAAAACTTGAATGTCGGTCACCTTCTTGGAGGTTGTTCTGTCTCCTCTGCTTCTACTACCACTGTCTCTTTTGTGGCAACCACTACGGTCTCGTTTTTATTCTCAATTAATGTAGCCACCAGTTGAGACAAGTTGTCAACTTGCTGCTGTTGCGCATCGAATCGCACTTAAAACTGGTTGATTAACTGCGCTTGAAGCTCACGATGCTGTGCCTCAATTATCTTATAATGTGCATCGCTCTACTTCCTTTGTGCCTCTAATATTTTTATTACTTTTTTCATTGGGTCAGACGATGATGTCGTCTTGGCACTATCACCCTTAGTTATATGCAAAAGAAATAACTTCCATTAGCACTCATAAAATATTTATGGACTTATTGTATGGAATATTATTTAATGCAGCATTATCGAAAAGCAAATCATCTGAGAAAATCGTTATTGTTTGAAAACTTTTACTTGAAAACCAATTTTTGAAAACCGAGGAACTTTAAACCGTTCTATGATACCAACTTGTCATGCTATACACATATATACACAATAGGTATTTAATACATAAATAGGTATTTAAAGACAAGTATATAGTATATACTATACACACACACACATATATATATATATATATATATATATATATATATATATATATATATATATATCTAGTATATATAAAACATATACAAAATACAACACATATATATATATAAAATACTGTGTTTATACAGAGGTATATATATAATATACTGATATATACAAATACCCAAATCAGAATACATTATTAGTATATAAACCGTATACATGCAATGCAGCCCCTAATACTAGGTATAAAATACCGTATACGTATAAATATACCTTACCGGAGTACAGGAGGGTTCGAGGGGGGTCTGCCGGACGATCGTCGCCGGCGGGGGTGGCCGGGCGGAGCTCCGGCAGCGCTCGGGGAGGGTCGGCAACAACAGTAGCAACTTAGGGTCGTCTGTGCTGCAGGGGCGGGCGCGGCCAGCTGCGGCGTCGACCGGGGCTGAAACTCGACGGGGACGGAGGTGGCTGACTCGGGAGGAGGTCGGTGGAATTGGGCGGCCGGGCGTGCTACGGTGGTGGAGAAATCGAAGGTCGGGTGGTCGGCTCGAGCTCGGGGAGGGGTGAGCTTGGGTTGAGGATGGTGGCTCTGGCGGTGGCTGTAGGCGTCGAGGCTGGATTGGTGAAGGTTTAGTGAAATTAGGGTTTTGATGGGTATTTCTAGGTTTGTGTGCATTTAATGTGATGTAACTTGATGTATATGTAGGAGAGAGAGGGGGGGCTGCCTAGGGATTAGGGCCGGCTGGGTATTATTTTTGGGGAGTTGGGGAGGCTTCATCATGATGAGGGGAGGGCTAGGATTGAGGGGTTCAAATTGTAGGATGGAGATATGTCCCCAAAAAGTAATGTAGGTACATAAAAATGGGGGGGGGGAAATTATGATGGACCGGTCAAGGGAAGGGGGTCTCATTCTTCATGGGGTTGGACCAATGAGAGGGGGGCACCTCACTGCAAATTTGCATAAAAGCCCCTGAATAATTAAAAATTGCACAAAAGCTGAAATTGAGGATTTGATGTGACAAAATACCATGTTTGGTATTTTGTATTAGACTAGAATGGTGTATGGTATTTAGTATGAGGCTTGTGGATGTGTGTGTGGGTTTGGGTTGGGGTTGGGTCTAATATGAACGAGGTTGGGTCACTATATTAATTTAATTAAAATTAATGCGCTAGGTGTTATTTAATTAATTAAAAATAACCGGGGGGTCAAAATTGGGTGGCTCAAGCGTCATGGGCGTGGTAGGCTCAGAGTATAATAATGTTATGATCTGGGTTGGTCAAAATGGGTTGAGGTTGGGTCTCAATTTCAATTGGAACGGACAACAAACGTAAATATACAATTAATTTAATTTACGTACGGATGTTTGTAACGACTTTTGTGTGACTAAAATCAGGCACAAAAATCAGTATCCGGGGGTTGCACAAGGGTCATTATGGTAGGTTGGTATGTCTAGGCAAAGTGTATGAAATTTGTTTCAGGGTAACAGCTAGTGTAGGGTCCTAAATACCGGGACAATGGTAAGGCATCCTAAGTAATAAAAATATTGCACAAATATTTAATACTATGTATAATAAATTCTAATTTGGACCAAAATAACCCTAATCATGCTATCTAAGTTGATTAAAATAATTTTTTTGTCGAGGGGGTTTACAATCTACCCAACTTATAAGAATTTTGTCCTCAAAATTAAAATAACACATAATAAGCTATAAATTATCAAGCAATGCTACGGACATACCTAGTTCTGGTGGGGCTGGTGTTTGTACTATCTGTCAAGCTCTATCGCTATACTGGGAACACTCCTGAGCTTGATGTTGGGTTGATCCGCACCTCAAGCACAGTCCTAGTCTTCTTCTGCAATCTTTCTGGACATGTCCCTTCTTTCTGCAAAAGTGACACGTCGGTAGCTCCCTCTGCTGATATGGCACAATCTTCTGTTGTGTCTGCACTCTTGGATGGCGAATCGGTCCTCCTGCTCTGGGCTGAGCTCTGGCTGGTGTAGTCATGCTGGAATGTCTCGATCCTCTACTAATAGCCTCCTGGATTCTGGCCTCTGACAGAACTTCCTCGTAAAAGATCCTCGCCCGAGTAGTAGTGTACCTCTGCAGCTCGAAGGTAAGGCCGTGAAGGAATCTCCTGGCCTTCTCCAGGTCGTTGGGTATCAGGGCTACACTGAATCGGTTGAGTCGGCTGAACTCCGCGTCATAGGCGTCAACGGTCAAGTTCCCTTGCTTCAGGTGTAGGAACTGGGAGTACAGGGCGTTCCTGACCATAGTGGGGAAATACTTCGCATTGAAGTACTCCAGAAATTCCTTCCAAGTCTGTGTCCTGCCGACGCTGCGCTCCACAGTATCCCACTAGTGATGGGCGTTGCCTGTGAGTTGGGCCCTCACTGTGGTCATCCAGAGGTCGGGGTGTAGTTGTGAACCCTCCAATAGCATCTCAGTGTTGGAGACCCGGTCTGAGATCTCTTTTGCAGTCTCCTTGCCTGAAAAGGTTCTCGGTTCCATCTGGCGGAAGACTCGTACAGTGCCCACTGGTTGGACAGGTGCAGGTGTTGGTGCTGCTGCTTGGGCAGGTGCCCTCTCTAGTACCGCCATCAGGACCTGTCTCAGAGTCTCCGTCTGATGCCACTGTGCCTGCATCATCATCTGAAAGAACTGCATCATCTGGGGCTGTCCCTCCGCTGGTGGCATCTGGGGTGGAAACGGTGGAGGTGGTGGTAGTGGTACCTCTGGCTGCCTTATCGGTGTCTCCTCGGATGCCGACCTCTCGAACTGCGGCATCGGCGTAGCCCTCGAGGTCTGTCCCTTGAAGTGTTGCATCGGGACCGTCTAGGATGTCTGGCCTTCTGGCTGCTGCGTCCCATCGTCGGGAGAGGTCTGATGCCAGTATATCATCGGGGCCTGGGGGATCACCTGTGCCTGTGGCTGAGGCTGCTCTCTGGGTGGTCCCTGGGATGTCTCCTCCCTCGGTGCCGGGGCTGATGGTACTATGGCACCAAGTATCTCGTGTCTGCAGCGTAGGTTCATCTCGCTGTAAAAGATAGAACTTCATTAAAAGAGTACGAAATAACAAGCATGATGCAGATATTTAATTTAATCAATTGTGAAGGAGGTTCAAAGGCGGAAAGTGGATGAGATCTATTAATTTCTATCCTATTGTAGGCTCGCTGGGCATGTTACCATACCACAAGCGATAAACATGACCTGCATGGGCCACCACTAAAACCATGTCACGCCCCAGTCCCAAAATATATAGAACCAGGCCACGTGGCATTGGCCAGCTGACACGACTCCGAAGGATATCCTAATTTAATGGATCCTATCGAAGCGTGCTACGCTGTCCTAAAATACTAACATATCTAATGTGCTAATATATAGCAGGCAAATGTCTAATCTCATCCACAGAAAACAATTTTATAAAGACTGAAATAAATGCTGGTAAATAAAATATAAGAGTCTGAATATCCATATTACATCTGAAATAGTCTGAATGGGGACAAACCCACTGAAATACAGAAATAGAAATAAAGTGCAGAAAGAGGTAAGATAACTAGACTAGAGTATCAACTAGCTAGATATGAAAACTCTAGTCCAATGTAGCTGCGTACTCAAATCACGGGAACTCCCCTGGAAATGCCTTGTAGTCCTCAATCAGGAATCCTGTCTCTACTCCTGCTCCGTAGATGGTAGGGTACAAGTGCTCGTCCGGATCTGGAAGAGAACCGGGTCCTCAGAGGGACGTAACAAGTATATAGAAATGCATGCCATAAAGTAAATACTGTGTAACTCAAGGGTAATCTAACCAGATAAGTGAATGCACTTTGAAGACAACCCTGGTACGTATGGGTAGGTGAAAGGTATAAAGCATAGCGTCGAGCCAGAGGCTAAGTACCTGGCATTACCTGTAAACTGAACTCCAGGAGTATATATGCTGACTACATCACCGATCATGATAGCGCGCAGCTAGTAACCTCTGTTGGATGTATCGACAAGCATATATGCCCATAACCGGAAACCTGATCCCATAACCGGGTAACACATGGCCCATAACCGGGTAACACTGAGGCTCACGGTCCCGTAGTTTACTCTGAAATTACGGCAGCCAAATGTCTGTCCCATACGCCTACTAATTGTCTTTCCCGCCCAATGTCAATGTACAAGTCACAAATGCGACGTGGATACCTCATACTACGATGCAAGTCGCTACAGAAATAAACAACTAAACTAAATGCCGTCACACGTGCTGCTCATGTTGATGGCCAGTCGATCAAGAAGCACGCGTCCCTACATGAACTCACTCTGTGACATGTTAAGATACGTGTCAAGGCCTGGGAAGTCATATTGATAACTCCTCAACTTTAGGTGGGTCCACTAGACACTAGGTCAGACACAAGTCCTAACGTCAAAGCCTTCGTTGACTGCACCCGAGTCTTCTCGGACGTGCACAGTTTAATATTGAAACATTAAGATGTGCAACTAGTTAATATCTGAATTTAGACAGCATCAACAAGGTAAGGTATACTTGCTTGGAACTCTGGTGTGCACAAGTAATGCTCCGGAACCAGCAGTCAAGGTAGCACCGTCTCGGATGCCTACGAACAGATAACAATAATTATGATTCACTAAATTTTACACCATGCTTAACTACCTATGTTAACATAGAGCAGGTATACATACACAACACCTATACATGTATCTACATTAAATAATTTAATAACGTACATACATATATTCAATTATGTATTTAGACATATTTATATTTATTCATTATAAATATATATATTTATAACAACCATAAATATATTTATATAGTATAATACTTATATACCTCTATACATAGTACATATATAACTACCTGTCATATCTACATATATACACAATTACACATATATACATAAGTACACCTATACACATATATACTATAGATAATTTAATAACATATATACTTATGTACCCTAATACATATTTAATGTAATAATAAAAATATGTATGTTTAATATTACACATTAAAATAGCTTTTATAGATATACTTTAAATAATAATCCAACAAATAAGTACATATACATATTTCCATAAAAATATATTTACATAATTAAACCACAATACTATGTATATTAATTAAATACATAGTCATATATTTACATATATTTATATAAGCATTTATATATCTATAAGTACATATATACAACAGTTATATATATATACATATACATTTATGTGTACAAGAATAGGAAGTGTAATTATATACAATATACACTAATATTTATTATATTAATACACAAGTATAATTATATTTATAAATATTTTCATATATATATTTAATATTCTAATTACTAAATACACAATATATATATATATATATATATATATATATATATATATATATATATATATATATATATATATATATATATATATACATACATATACATATACATATACATATACATATATGTTAATAATAGGTATAATGTATTTAATACCAATAAATAACATACTACATATAATATAATAAAATACAGAATATATATACTATATATATTAACTGTATAATATTCCAAATATATTACAATTATACATACATACATATATTTATATATATAGATATATATATATACATATATACACAATAGGTATTTAATACATAAATAGGTATTTAAAGACAAGTATATAGTATATACTATACAAATATATATATATATCTCCAGTACATATATAACATATACAAAATACAACATATATATATATAAAATACTGTGTTTATACAGAGGTATATATATAATATACTGATGTATACAAATACCCAAATCAGAATACATTATTAGTATATAAACCGTATACATGCAATGCAGCCCCTAATACTAGGTATAAAATACCGTATACGTATAAATATACCTTACCGGAGTGCAGGAGGGGTCGAGGGGGGTCTGCCGGACGATCGTCGCCGGCGGGGGTGGCCGGGCGGAGCTCCGGCAGCGCTCGGGGAGGGTCGGCAACAGCAGCAGCAGCTTGGGGTCGTCTGTGCTGCGGGGGCGGGCGCGGCCAGCTGCGGCATCGACCGGGGCTGAAACTCAGCGGGGATGGAGGTGGCTGACTGGGGAGGAGGTCGGTAGAGTTGGGCGGCCGGGCGTGCTACGGTGGCGGAGAAATCGAAGGTCGGGTGGTCGGCTCGAGCTCGGGGAGCGGTGAGCTCGGGTTGAGGATGGTGGCTCTGGCAGTGGCTGCAGGCGTCGAGGTGGCGGGTGGCGGTGGCTGGAGGTAGGGGAATGGTCGCAGGTGGGGGTAGGGTCGCCACGGGGGTCGCCGGAGGCTGGGGCTGGCCGGAGGAGAACGACGGGGTGATGGGCAGGGGTAGGGCTGGGTTGGTGAAGGTTTAGTGAAATTAGGGTTTTGATGGGTATTTCTAGGTTTGTGTGCATTTAATATGATGTAACTTGATGTATATGTAGGAGAGAGAGAGGGGGGACTACCTAGGGATTAGGGCCGGCTGGGTGTTATTTTTGGGGAGTTGGGGAGGCTTCATCATGATGAGGGGAGGGCTAGGATTGTGGGGTTCAAATTGTAGGGTGGAGATATGTCCCCAAAAAGTAATATAGGTACATAAAAATGGGGGAAAAAATTATGATGGACCGGTCAAGGGAAGGGGGTCTCATTCTTCATAGGGTTGGACCAATGAGAGGGGGGCACCTCACTGCAAATTTGCATAAAAGTTCCTGAACAATTAGGAAATTGCACAAAAGCTAAAATTAAGGATTTGATGTGACAAAACACCATGTTTGGTGTTTTGTATTGGACTAGAATGGTGTATAGTATTTAGTATGAGGCTTGTGGGGGTGTGTGTGGGTTTGGGTTGGAGTTGGGTCTAATTTGAACGAGGTTGGGTCACTACATTAATTTAATTAAAATTAATGCACTATGTGTTATTTAATTAATTAAAAATAACCCGGGGTCAAAATTGGGTGGCTTAAGCGTGATGGGCATGGTAGGCTCAGAGTATAATAATGTCATGATCTGGGTTGGTCAAAACGGGTTGAGGTTGGGTCTCAATTTCAATTGGAACGGACAACGAACGTAAATATGCAATTAATTTAATTTACGTACGGACGTTTGTAACGACTTTTGTGCGACTAAAATTAGGCACAAAAATCAGTATCCGGGGGTTGCACAAGGGTCATTATGGTAGGTTGGTATGTCTAGGCAAAGTGTATGAAATTTGTTTCAGGGTAACAGCTAGTGTAGGGTCCTAAATATCGGGACAACGGTAAGGCGTCCTAAGTAATAAAAATATTGCACAAATATTTAATACTATGTATAATAAATTCTAATTTGGACCAAAATAACCCTAATCATGCTATCTAAGTTGATTAAAATAAATTTTTGGTCGAGGGGGTTTACACTATCTCTTGGGACAGTTTCAGGATTCGATTTAGGGCTAAGTATTTTGGAGTTGTAGCGCAGTTTGAGCTCCAATAGAGGTTTATCGGTCTTAAGCAGGCCGGTAGGATTGTAGATGAATATGCAGCAGAGTTTTGCTGGTTGAGTAGGTTCACTTCGACTATGGTGGCTACGGAGTCGGATAGAGCAATGAGGTTCCAGCAGGGGCTTCACTTGGAGATTCTGCAACTGGTAGAGGGGCACGACTATCAGACTTATGAGGAAGTGTTGATAGCAGCGAGAAGGCACGAGTTGACCATGCAGAGATTGTCAGCGAGGACACGAGACCAGAAGAGGTCTCATGTTCAGGTTGGAGGAGGGACAGCACCCCGAACGTCAGTCCTATCCACCGACGTTCGTATCTATGACTCAGCACCACGGAGGATGGCGAATTCAACAACAATAGTTCCAGGTCGGTAGCAGCCGAGGAAACAGCAACAACAACAACGTCAAGGAGCACAGGTGGGTTGCACCTACTATGGCAAGGGAGGCCATACTAGAGCCATGTGCAGAGCGGTGAATGGGCTTTGCATAAGGTGTGGTGATCCAGACCACAAGATTGCTAATTGTCCGAAAATGCAGATGAAATAAGGCCCGGCTTAGCAGTTCCCGGCACTACCAGTACCAGGGGCAGTGCAGTACAGAGGACCAGCAGCAGTACAATCGGTGGCTTAACATCTATTATTGACATAGTCACATATATTCTGATAGAGGGACCAGCAGTAGGGCCAGCAGAGGCCACAACGGCATTACCAAGGGAGGCCATAACAAGGAGCGCAACAAGGCCAAGGGCAGGAATTTACTTTATCGCTGGAGGAGACTTTGGCATCAGGTGATGTAGTGGCAGGTAACATTTCTGTCGCATATTTTTCTGCAATAGCATTATTTGATTCAGGAGCTTCGCATTAATTTGTATCTACACAATTTGTAACACATATTGGATTGGAGTTTGGGGCATTGCTAGAGAGGTTGAATATACTCCCTGGTCATGGGCTCTTAGAAGTTAGTAGAGTGTGTGTAGCATGTTCAATCGTAGTGTGCGGGCGTCCATTACCGCCAAGTTTATCGAGTTCCCTATGGGTAACTTCGACATAGTTCTAGGCATGGACTGGCTGAAAGACATCATGCTACAATAGATTGCCATAGGGTAGAGTGCTATTTAGTATCCCAGGCACGAAGGATTTTGTCCTTGAAAGAATTGTAAGAGAGCGATGTGGAGACATAATTGTGTCGGACGAATTTTGTTTTGATCAATAGTGATCTTCATCAACCCAGTAAGCAGAGTTTATTCTTCTTCTTCCTCTTCTCTTTTGCAAGTTGTAAACTCTGTTATGTCTATTTGCAACTGCGATTGCAAGGAAGAACGAGAAGATAGTTTTATCTGATTCTTTTACTATCTTGTTTCAAGTTGTAATCAGATCCTATATATATTTTCTTGTTGGATCGAGAGATATCAGGAAGGAAACTCTTGTGTGAACTCCTGATCTCGACTTCAACTCAGGTTTTACCATCTTTGATTAAGCCTTGGGAATAACACAAATGCATAGCCTTTAGGCATTAGCTGCATAGGCAGAAGAAAAATGGTAATCAGTAAAATATCATGAATAGAAAGAAGAAGAAGCCAAGTTAGATGATATGCAAAAGGAAATGAATACTTTCTTGGGCACAATTTATCTTCAACTGTCAAGACTCAGAGACCATGTTTCCATCCAACAAGATTTATATTACCTTCATAATTCAGATTTCAATGGTCTTTTTTGGTAGAATAATCACTATATTGCAATCGTGTTCATATTTTTGGTCATGCAACATAGAGAAAAAACAATGATTAACATCATTAAGTTTAGCAGCACCGATGCATCATAGTTATGAAAAAATTCCACATTAGTTCTAGACAGTGCACAAAAGAACGGTTAGACTCATGATCTTTAAGAACTGCCAGACTTTCAAGACTCACATCTCCATCGAAATTTTTATATTTACATTCATACTTAGGATTTCATGATCTTTGACAAGAACAAAAAATTGTTTTACATCTGATGTTTTAGCGTTAATGTGTCAAAGTAATGATAGATATCCATATTATTTCTACTCAGTGATTAAAAATAACTGTCAGCAGGTCATGTAGATACATAGGCAACCAACTGAAACTACTTTCCAGCATTGCTTGTTCCTTCAATTAAGTTATATAAGGAATGATCCAGCGTCGACCACAAAAATTAGTGATAAAAGGCTTTGTTGTTGTTGTAGGAAATGTTTTAGTGCACATTCTAGATAAATGGTGAGTGGCCAACAAGACTTTCACATAAACAATTTGAAATTTCATGCCAACACAACATTTTGTCATGGTGGTAGACATTTTACCTAAGATAAGGAGATTGTTCTACCAGCAAGGTGTTCAAATTCCATAGAAATGCCCAAAGTCAAAGTAAATTGATTGAGTGTGCACATAAAAGACGTTACCTTTGGATCCATTTCATATTCAAGTGGCTCAAATATAAATTCTTCATCTTATGCAACACCATTCACGAACAATTTCCCATTATGAACCTATCAATAGTTGTCTTGCATTTGACCGTATAAAGTGGAACTCCCAAATAAGCTATGGAAACGATAACATGTAATAAGAAAAACACTTACTTCAACATAGTCCCCAGCAGTCGCCATAGCCCCTTTAATAAATATATCACTGGAACTATATCCATTTTCCTGCACATGAAAAACTTTCAGTAAAATATACATCATAACAAGGATTAGGACTGGAAAACATGATGTTTTATAGATATAAGTACATCAGATCTGCATGATAGATCATATACCTGGAGTATAGAAGGAGCCTTAAAGATCACAATGTTTGTAACCTCTGGCTCTCGAAATATATAAGAAACCTGCAATTGCAACAATAAACACAATAAATCACTTAAACTAAATCTATTAAATCACCATATCTAAGATCAGAACCTTCCGTGTCCAAGTAACAATGTTGAACCTGAAGCATGAGAATATTTGAGTGTCTAACTATGTCGCACAGATACTTCATCTAGGATGATGTGACCTTAACCATCGAATCAGATACTTGGCCACTCATACTTCAAGCCAAGTAGAAAAATGCAACAAGAAAAGAGAGCAAGTAGAAAGAAGTAAATAGCCCCTACATAAATAATAGACTTCATTGTATCACAAAAGGATGTATGGTAGACAGCAGCCCCCCCATTGTTGTTGTACATATTAGTCTTTATTTATTTCAAACTACTTCTGATTTTGTTGATTTTTCTAAGGAAGAAAATATTGTTAGTGTAGCAAATTTCTTTCCGTCAATTTACTCAAACAATTGATAAGAGAGCAAAGATGAAGACCATAAAATATAAAACTAACACCAGTATACACAATTTCTAGAGTAGGGTCATATAGAATATAAAACTCAACTATTAAAGAACTTTTACCTTTTCTTCATGTTACCTAGTCATTTTGGAGATTTTGAAACCTTTTAGTGCTATGCTTTTGTTTTATTTCTGATGTTGCCTCATATTCTATCACTTTTCAATTGCATTTTTTAGGTTTTGTGGTGTTTCAAATTCCTATTCAAGCGCACAGTTGATAGAAAATCTGTCAGTGATGTTTCCCAGTTGAAAATGATACAGAAATATCTGTGAAACCTAAAGCTAATAGTATTCTAAAAAAACTCACCTAGTCATCCTTCTCAAGGGCCTGCGGTTGAATCGAGCATGAAACATGACATAGAACCATCTCTTATTGGAAGTTCAGGGGTTAAAGATGATAGAACTTCTCCAGTTAGGGACCAAGAAGGGACCAATCTACTAAGCCTCATCTTGCCAAGGAATCAACTCCTGTTGTTCACACTACAAAAAAAGAAGGTTCAGAATGAGAAAACATCATCAGGCAATGGTGGTTCTCTAGTTAGCTTGTGGGGTCGTGCATCAGAAAAACCAAAACCCTCTAGTCCTGGTGTAAGCACTACATGTCCCAAGTAAAAACAAGACATCTAAATTATGTTCTTACAAAAAAAATTAAGACGTTGCAGTCTACTAACATGAGAATATCAAGAAATATAGTAAAATATGGCATACAGAAGTAAATTGGCAATTACATAAGTTAATAATTGATACTTGATAACGCAAACATTTCCACGTCCAACTAACTTACTACGAGGCATTAAGAAATTTTACCTTGAGTTCGTATTTGTCTCTTGGCTTCCTCTACAAGCCACAACTTAATCCTGCCAATTCAAATATTTAACTACATAATCATATTTAACTACATAATCAAATTGTATAAGTAATGTAGTCTAGTGTTATAAATGTGAAATTTAGAGATGATTTGAATGCAAGTGCATTAATTTTAGTAAACTAGCATAGACCAATACCAAAAACTTATGGGTTCCAATAATATTGACATATATAATTCCATTAATAGAACAACATTTAATTACTACAACCTAAAATACAATAAGGAATAAAACTAGAATCATGTATCAACTATCAACAACATCCAACATAAATTCCTACAAAATCATTTAATTACTCTATCTGATGTGTAATAAGACAATAGCTCTTTATTTCTAAAGTCAAAAGGAATATGTTATGAGGACATTAATGTGCTCAATACTGAATATATATTCTGTATCATATAAACCCAAAATTATGGGTAAAGTCCATTAAATACCTTATTCATTACTGTCTCAGTTGTTACACTTACAGATTGCATGTTCACTTCTCAAATTTTGGATCATAATACTCATTATCTGTAACAACTGAAGTGCAGCTTGTGAAGGTCTACTGATTCTTAATACACGAAAAATTTACCCATACTCTTCTTTTCCATGAAGAACCTGAAAATTCGGATACATTAATAAAGATACAGATTGCACAAAATTAACTAGGACATGTTAAACTTTGAGAGTTTGCTAGTTACTTGACAGTACACAGATAATGATGACTATAATATATTTAGATATAATGGCTTCGTAAGCTGAAAGATGACGCAAATAGAGGTCCTTTTTTAAAGCAGAAGTGGTAATGCATTCATAATTTCATCTTATACACCTCAGAACAGGAAGACAATATTAAAGGACAAACCTCTATAAGAAGCATTTCACCATTTCCATCAGGGGACACTGATAGCAATCTAATCATCATTAAATCGTATAAATGTAACAGGTAATGTGTGTCCTCTCTGGCGTACCCGTGTACAAGAAAGATAGAGGGAACAACCCTCAAAAGTTAAAACACAAATTACAGATCGTTTGATTATGAATACTAAATTTGGAAGAAAGTAGTTCTTTAAACAATGTAGGATGTACTTTAGCATTTCTTCAGGAATTGGGCGCACTCTCCAGTCTAAATTCTGATCTCTGAAAAAGTTTCAAGCCATTCAACCTTGAGACAAACTGGCAATGTGGGAAATGAAAACCAAGTTACTATAAACCTTAGTTCCATAAGACATTGTAAAATGGAACCAGAAAGAAGTCTACGAGTGAGGCAAGCATATTACTCTTTGTTTACAATAACTCCACAAAATTGAAGCCGAAGATATTCTAGATTGCTTCTCCAGTTGCATTACCCATGATGCCTATAAACCACCAAAGA
Source organism: Iris macrosiphon (assembly GCA_036927795.1). Classification (NCBI taxonomy): domain Eukaryota; kingdom Viridiplantae; phylum Streptophyta; class Magnoliopsida; order Asparagales; family Iridaceae; genus Iris; species Iris macrosiphon. Next base: position 394,000 of record JAYESA010000107.1, on the reverse strand, counting down.
AGTGATTATCAGCCAAGACGAACAAATAAAGGAACCTTGCAAATAACCAATCCTATAACATAACACATGATGCACCTTTTCTTGTATAAAAAAAACTAATACTCATTAAAATAATCTGGATCTAGTTACTGGAAAATATATGTACACGAAGGAACTTCCTAACACATGTTTCTGATTGGTTAGACCATTCCACACATACTTATATGTGTAATACCATAGGATACCGGTTGCTTAGTTGTATTAGTTCAAGAAGAGAAACACCCTACTAGGTTTATACTAAAATGTAGACAGTAAGACTATGTGGTGGGCATATGCTTACACATGGGTATGAGGGCGTGGATTTATTTTTATGCATGTACAATACAGAGTAGAGAGTAAAAAGTACATCTTGGTTTATACTAAAATGTAGACAGTAGGACTATGTGGTGGGCATATGCTCACCAATACTTGGTTCTAGGAAGAGGTTTGTTAGTTCACCAAGGCAAGTACATCTTGCTCAAAATGGTGAAGCCATAGATATTCGTATTTTTGCATATATGTAATAATAAAAATATAATTGATGGAAAATGTTCTCCTTGAAGTTCTCATTAGTTTTAGTTCTTAGAGTTTTTGGTTTTGATGAACAATTTTTAGTATATCTGAGTTTTAAGTTTGGATTTTTTATGGGTTCTAAAAGTTTTTATTGGTTTTGATCTATTAAAACATTGTATTTTAGAAAAATAGTTTTTGTGGTTGATGGAGCACTTCATTTCGAGCATTTTTCTTTTGTTTCACTTGATTCAGAATTAAAATGAAATTTTTATAAAGAAAATAATTTTCGAATTTTTGGATCTTTTCCGCCATGGCTGAACTTGCTGTCTTTAGAAGACGAAGTTCTCATGCGGCTAGCACCATATGCGTCCGAGACTTTCATACAACATGATCCTTATGCGGCCTGGACTCTTTATCGCATATACCTTCCACTATGCGTCCATCTTGCATGATGCATGATTAACCATTACACAAAGTATTCTGGAGCTAAGTGACAAAATTCCTTGTGTTTTATTCACTGGACCAATGAGAAATTTACTAAGTCCAAAGAGAAATATGATCCGAGTGACTTATGCAGCAAGAAGAGTATGCGACAAGCAGACTTATGCGGCATTTGCATTATGCGGACCCTTCTCTTCTGGGCACATAACTCTGTTTTGCCCTTGAATATCTTTCTATGATTTTGTCTTTTCTTTCTGACACACTTTATGGCATATCACATCCCTCACTTCAGTCACTTCTCTGACACATCACTTCAGCACTTGTTCCAAGAGTGGACTTTTGTCTGGAGAATGAGGATTGGAGGAGCATGCGGTCTGGGATCGTATGCGGCTTGCAGTATCATGCGACTTGGAGTAGTATGCGGCCTGGGATCTTATGCGGCCTGATGTAGCATGGGGCCGACAGTCCATATGGCACCCGTCTCATGTGCCAAGTTGTGCATGCGGCTTAGCTATTTTATTTGGAATGTTTCTTTGAATCTATGTGGTTGGTCTTGACAATTGCTTGTGCTTAATCCTAAGGAAGAATGGACTTAATAACCCGACCTTGTGCTAGACATGACCATGTGCTAGAATTGACTATCATAAGTAACTAACCAGCTATGTGTATAACATGAGCTACGTATCCCAATGTGATAAGGCTCATATGACCAACTATAAGTTTGGTAATTCGACCCGATTTCTTATATCCGTACTGATACAATTACTACGTACTACGTGTACATGTGTTATAAGGTGCACTGAGGTGCGACCATATTATAATGTGCACTGAGGTACGACATAAGTTGCTACGTGCTATGAGATTACATATTTCGGATTGTGCATCGAGAATGCCCCCTATACTACGCGACATGTGATATTTTTATATTATTTTCCAGTACGAGCATGGTATGTGGGTCAATTACTAAAGCGTGGCTAGAACTTGTTGATTGTTACATCACGCTCGAGTGAATCCAGTTTGAACTATTAATTGACAAAGTGGATTGGTATCTAGCGTGGACCGTACTACAGTACGACATATAGGAGGATTGATCATGTAAGCGTGCCATGTGATTCCCAACATAACCATAGGGCTAATTTAGGCAACTAAAACTGGTAGAGCATTGGGAGGGATGAAATCTGGAGATCGTGCACATTAGCCACCTAAGACAACTGTCATAACATGCAAGGCTGACCCCCATTGATATTGGTCACGTCCTCACTAGTGGATAGCAATATCCGAATACTTATATTGTATAATACATTCTATGTAATTTTAGCACGGTGGCCTTACGAGGGACTGATGCATAATATACAATGTGCTATGCGATTACTAGGCACGGTTATCCCTGCTAAATAGCTCACGATCTGAAGATTTCTTTATGGATCTGTTCTGAGATAACTCAGACTCCACATAACAAGACGTACGATTGATTGGTCGATTTAAAAGAGTATGTGCTGGTAGTCTAGGGACATGAACTATTGTGGTACAACGGTTCAACCCTTGTCCTTGTTTGGTTGTAGGGTTATGCCAATGTGTCACAATAGGTAATATACCGAAGCTGCATAATATACTTATATCTTAGCTGGTATTGTGGCATATGTGTTCTGGATTATACGGATGTGTTGTATATTCGTCGTGTTCATAATTGGTGAATCGTACCCTATCTCGGAGTAGTGCGACACCTTTTGTCCTTGCTTGATTGTAGAGGTATCCTATTGCTCTGATGAAAGGTCATACGCTTGCAGTTGTGGCACGAATCCCTATTTTATGTACTTGATTAGTTTTTATTTTATTCATTTTTGCTCCTTTGTGGTACTGTTATCGGGGCCTAACTCCGCTGGTTTTGTTTGGCCAGGTTTAGTAGCTGAGCCCGAGGATCCTATCATGTATCTGACCGATGGCGAACATCAGGGGGATGTCCGTCGAGGAACTTGGGTGGATTTTTTCTTCCCCACTATGAGTATTATTTTGTATTACCTTTTTTGCGTTTAGCCGACGATACTTGTTAGCCGGTTTATCCGTATATTAGTTCGTCTATATGATTGTATATTAATCAGACCGCGACTGACTTACAGTCATGTACCCTTGGCAATTTACTAATGTACCATTCTGTATAACTAGTTTCATGATCATTCTGATATAGCGTCAGGGATGCCTAACTCTTTTATCTTATATGCGCATTTTATTGATTCTTGGTTGATGATTGAGATATAGATGTTCTTGACCCTAGGTGACTTGATTGTAGTATGCATCCCCTTGTCTAGTTACAGCTGTAACTGCCGTATGACGTTCTATACCTTTTACAGGAGAGCAGGCCATGTCCATCTCGGTATTCCGGTACTGGGAGGTGACAGTTTGGTAATTCGGTCCAATTTTTTGTATCCTGCTGATACGATTACTACGTGCTACATATACATGTGTTATAAGGTCCACTGAGGTGTGACCATATTATTATGTGCACTAAGGTGCGACATAACTTGCTACGTGCTTTGAGATTACATATTTTGGGTTATGCATCGAGAATGCCTTATATACTATGCGACATATGATATTATTATATTAATTCCTCTGTACGGGCATGGTATGTGGGTCAACTACCAAAGCATGCTTAGGACTTGATTGATTGTTGCATCAGGCTCGGGTGAATCCAGTTTGAGCTATCAAGTAACAAAGTTGATTCGTATCTAGCGTGGACCGTACTATGGTACGACATATAGGAGGATTGATCATATGACCACGCCATGGGATTCCTAACATAACCATAGGACTAATTTAGACAACTAAAATTGGTAGAGAATTAGGAGGAATAAAATCCCGAGATCGTGCACATTAGCCACCTTAGGCAACTGTCATGACATGCAAGGCTGATCCCTAAGGATATTGGTCACGTCCTCTCTAGTGGACGACAATATCTGAATACTTATATTGTACAATACGTTCTACGTAATCTAAGCACGGTGGCCATACGAGGGACTGGGGCATAATATACAATGTGCTATGCAATATTATGGCTCGGTTAGCCCTGCTAAACAGCTCACGATATGAGGATTTCTCTTATGCATCCAATCTGAGATAACTCAGACTCCACAGTAGTAAGTCGTACAAATGATTGGCCATCATATAACTGGACTTGGTTATGATTGTATTATTCTGTTAGTAGTCTAGGGATATGGATTATCATATTGTGATAATTCAATCCCTGTCCTTGTTTGGTTGAAGGGTTGGGCTATTATGCTAAGATAATCTATAGACCGAAACCATGACACAGAACCTATATTTATACCTATCTATTGCTTTGGGTTTTGTTTCTTCATTTTTGTGCTTCATTTGTGGTACTTGCTATTTGGGGTCTAACCCCACTGGTTTTGTATGGCCAGGTTTTAAGCCAGTTCTAGAGGATCCAGCTTACTCTCCCCCCTTCCTTATGGTGCGCACCAGGCGGATAGTCACTAAAGGGCACGAGTGGGTTTCTTCTTCCTGCTCGTTATCATATATTTTACTTTTTTGTGCGTTTAGCCACCGGCACTTGTTAGCCGTAAATCTGGACCTTTAGTTTCCTTTACATAATTATAATTAATCAGACTGCAGCTGATCATGGTCATATACTTTTGCTACTCTACCAGCTTTTTATTTTGTACAGTTCGTTTCCAGAATATTGTGACAGGACGTTTGGGACACCTTACATCATTGTCATATATGTTCTATGTTTACTATTCTTGTTTGAGTGATTGAGACAATAGATGCTCCTTATGACCCTAAATAACTTGATTGTAGCATGCACCCCCTTGTTTAGTTACAGCCGTGATCGCCGTATAATGTACAGTACCTTGTACGGGGTAGGCGGCCATGTCCGTCTCAGTATTTCGGAACTACGACGTGATAGATGAGATATGGGGAAATATCGAGCCCATATGTGGCCACACCAAAGAAATGATTTCGTAAGAACTATCTACCAAAACTCTATAGTAAAAGCATCGATCATCTCGGAAATGCTCTTGACCCCTAATCCCCCTTCCTCATTCGTTTGGGCAATAGTCTTCCAACTCGCCCACCGTTTACGAAGTATCCTACGTTTGTGTCCCAAAAGAAACCATTGAAGAGCTTCTCCAAAGAGTGAATAATATATTTGGGAGGAGAATATGCCGCCAGAGTGTATAAAGGGATCGAGCTAAGAACATGCTTGATCAGAATCAACTTACCACCAATGGATAGGAGGTTGTTGTGCCATCCTGCTATTCTGGTCCGAATCATCTGACTGATAGGCTCATGCTTTCCTTCTACCATAGGCAATCGGAATCCCCAAGTACATGAATGGAGAGGACTTAACCTCAAATCTATTGATGTCCGCCAATACCGCATTGTGATACAGAGAAGCTGACTCATGAGTGTATAGGCAAGATTTTTATTTATTAATCTTTTGCCCCGACGTCTCTTCGTATTACCGCAACATCTTGTTGATACGTCGAATCGCACGCTTGTCACCCTAAGAAAAGATAAGAATATAATCAACAAAAGCCAATTGCGTCACCAACGGACACCCGCTCATCGTCCTGTGGTTCATAATGCTTGACCGGTTGCCCATCCAAATCAAATTATGACTAATTACCTTGGTCGCAATAATAGGAATAGAAGGAGATAGGGGATCTCCCTGACGAATGCAATGAACATACTTGAAGAAGCCTGAAGCGACCCCGTTAATAACCGGAGAGAACCAATTATTGCTCACCGCTCGCCACAAAATATTAATCTATCTCTCTGTAAATCCGAAGTGCCTCAGAACCTAAATCATGAACTGCTAATCAAGATGGTTGTACGCTTTCTTTATGTCTAATTTGATGGCAACATTACCCCCACGGTTGGTGAAGTCCATACCACTAATAAGCTCCTGAGCCATCATAATATTGTCAACAATGTCCCTTCCTTGCACGAAACTTCTCTACTCTATAGATATAATCTTTGGTAATATATTTGTCATGCGGTTCGCCAAGAGTTTGGATATCATTTTGTTTACAAAGGTGCAGAGGCTGATCGGCATAAACTCTGAAAAGGAAGCCGGGTTCTGATTTTTTGGGATTAGAATCAATAATGTGTTCGAAATGGCTTTCTGTAGGGCTAAACCTTCCAAGAAAGTGTTGATTGCGTCAACCAAGTTGGTCTTGGTGATATGCCAGCTGTCACGCCCCGATCTCCCGCAGGCTATTTCGGCCGTCCCCGCTAGGCGGGAATCACCCTCGCCAGCGCTCCCGCGGGACGATCGCTTTGACCCATCTGGGCGTGATGCCGCACGAGCGTGAGCCACGCCCGTGCAAGGCCGTGGTTCGTTGGCTGGTGTAGCGCCCCGTTCCCCCGGTGAGGGGAGCGCGGCTAAGAAACACAAACGGTATCGTTCGATCGGGATAGATTGAATTAAGAACTCGTCCTCGTTATGGATTTGTTTCTTCGGAATCGATTCCCATATTCAGTGGACTGCGCCCCAAGGATCGGCTTAGCGGCAGAGTCAGGAGGGACCTCTCCGCTGCTATCTTTTATTGCCTCGGTTTTCGATGTCGCTTGTTGCTTTCGTGCTTTGAGTTGGTTTTGGGACGTGCATGTTTTCTTTGAACGGTTTCGATGGTTTTCATTATTTTCGTTCATTGACTTGCACTTCTATTCCGAGATTGGAAAGAGAGGAAGAAGTATTAATCGAGCTGTTCGTGTGCAGGTGAACGAGCAGTAGGCGGCTTGCGAGCGGAGTCGTGAAGCGCCTCTTTCTTTCTTCTTTCCAAAATCTAAGTGAGTGGCTACCAACCCGATTAGCTAGCCCTGCTTCCAAGCTTCACTCCTTCGCCCCGATCAAACGATACCAAATAATAATAAAAAAACCAAGATAAAAGAGAATAGACTTGGTTATTACTGCTTGTCAATCAAACTCGTGAACGGTTACTTACTTGCATGCTTGTTCGTTCGGAATGTTCATCATATGCATAAATTGTAGTTAGAATATAACTTCTTCTATAAATTGTGCTATTTATGAATCATATCGTGTATGCTCATAACTGTTCCTAGAGGCTATGCAAAATGAAACATGCATTACTCGTGTTGCCTCAACTGCGTGAAATGATAACTTAACTAAACATCGTGTGTTCGATCATGGACAACTTGTGCACAAGGATATAAGTTCTGTGGACGGTCGCTGGGGCACTGGCATCGATCCGATCCGGACAGACTTCGTGTTTATAGTCAATCGTGTACGGACGGGATAACTTGCAATGCATCGTGTTTTCTGTGCTTCTCGTGTTTTCCCGTTGCATGTTATCCTTGTCCTTGACTAGTCCATTATGGTATCAAGCCAGTGATCCTCGTGTGTATATGCTTGCAACGCCTCGTGTGTTTATCGTGTGAATATGGCTTGCAAAGCATCGTATATTCAACGTGTATATTTAAACCTGTTGCATACTAACTTGTGTCTTCGTGGCAGGGAAGGCATGGTAAGTATTGTGCAGGTAATTCAGACGGTCAGGTAAAATCCACCGAACGGTGGCACGTTCATTTCAGTAAATTCTATATGCTGCTTACTTGTAAATGAACTAAGGCAAGAATAGAAACCCACAAAATATGCATGCTTCACTAAACAACGTGTTGATTGGTATAGTTCGGCTAGCTCGCCTTCACCAGCATGTTTCGATATGCTGACCCTCGTTGAAACAGGTTCTCCGTACCAAGGCGAACCGAGCGAGGAGCCGAAGTCGTCTTCCCGATCCAGTCCAGATGTTGGCGCATCTTCATCGCGCCTCGAAGCATTTTGAAGTCCGAAGCTGCAACTCTTCATACACAAATACAGCTTCGTGGCAAAGCTATCCTCCAGCCTGGAGGTCTATATCTTTTGAAGTTTAGTAAAGGGATATAATGTACAGGACTGCTATCTCATTTTGAGTCATCTCTTTTGTAAGCCGTTCGGCATATTAGCTAACTCGTTCAAGAGTTTGTAATAGATGTTCATTATCAATAAAGAGAACTTTTCCATATTTCAAATCTGTGTTTCAATTTATCTGCGTACTCTGAATATGTGCTTGCTATGCAAATCATTAAAGCCTTGTGCGGGCGCAACTCCAGGCCCGCACGGCGGTCATGATTCGGGGGACGCCTCAAACGATTCTACGGAATCGGGTCGTGACATAGTGGTATCAGAGCACAGATTCATGTTCCTTAGACTTCGTGCTGGAAAAGTTCCTTTAACGATCAATTCCTGTGCGAACTCTTGAACTCGCTAGGCCAAAATGAGATACGTTCATGCAATAAGTCCATAATATATTATGATTCTAATGTAATTTACCTTCTTTTGAAGGAATGGTACCAGCGCAATCTGCAGCGCAAGCACCGAACGAAACACAAGAAAGCAGTTCGGGCACTTCGGGAAGCTCTCGGAGCCAGCGAGGCTTATCTCAAGTCGACCCGCTTGAGCGGGTAATGCAAATGTTAGAATCGCAACGACAACGAGACGATGCTCGCCAAGCCAAGCTCGAGAGTAATCTAGAGACCCGATTCTCAGTCCAACAGAAGCAGGTAGATGCCCTGCAACAGATTGTTCAGACTTTGGCTGCCAACCATTCCGCCGCAACAGCAACGACTCCGGTGGAACAGCCCGTGCTTGAAGTAGAGATGCCACAAATTCCAAGGACGAGGGACGTGACTGCCTTCAACTTGGGCCACTTCAAGAAAGTCTGCAACACCCCATTCAACGGGACTGAGGACCCAGTGGTAGCTCTAGATTGGCTAGCAGAACTAGAAGATCACTTCGCTCTGCTAGAGGTCCCCGAAGAGAAGCGCGTCTCCTGTGTGCAACTACAGCTCCGCCTCAACGCACACGATTGGTGGGACGTGCATCGACGATCTCTCCAATTTGATCACGGAGAGGAGGCGATCTCGTGGACGACTTTTCGTGCCGCGTTTGAAGAGGAGTTTATTCCCCCTCCAGTGCAACGTCAAATGGAAAATGATTTCGTGCAACTGAGGCAGGGCAGTATGACTGTGAAGCAGTACTCCGCCGAATTCAACCGACTCTCCAAATTCGCTAAGGCCTATTTACCTGATGCAGCGAGTCGAGCCAGAAGGTTTGAAGGTGGACTACGCCCTGCCATCCATTCGCACGTGGTCAATAATCAGTATGGGACAATGCGTGAAGTCATGAATCACGCCTTATCGCTAGAACCACAGTATCCTCACGTTTCCACCGGCGCTGTGCATACCTACAATCACAAATGCCAAGGCAACGATAGAGGAAACACTGCTGCAAAGTGCCGAAACAACGGTAGCCAGCACAGGGCAAATCCCAACCAAGAATGTCGATACTGCAACAAACGTGGGCACTCCTTCAATCAGTATCGTAAGAGACTTGGGTTATGTCTCGCTTGTGGCAATCTAGGCCATGCCATTAATTCCTGCCCGAACCTTCCTGTTCATCGCCCGCAACGTAATAACCCCTAACGGTAAGCATTATTCTTAAGTTTTTGGACGAAACTTCCAATTGGTTGGGTAGGATGTAGCGCCCCGTTCCCCCGGTGCGGGAAGCGCGGCTAAGAAACACAAATGGCATCGTTCGATCGGGATAGATTGAATTAAGAACTCGTCCTCGTTATGGATTTGTTTCTTCGGAATCGATTCCCATATTCAGTAGACTGCGCCCCAAGGATCGGCTTAGCGGCAGAGTCAGGAGGGACCTCTCCACTGCTATCTTTTATTGCCTCGATTTTCGATGTCGCTTGTTGCTTTCGTGCTTTGAGTTAGTTTTGGGACTTGCTTGTTTTCTTTGAACGGTTTTGATGGTTTTTATTATTTTCGTTCATTAACTTGCACTTCTATTCCGAGATTGGAAAGAGAGAAAGAAGTATTAATCGAGCTGTTCGTGTGCAGGTGAACGAGCAGTAGGCGGCTTACGAGCGGAGTCGTGAAGCACCTCTTTCCTTCTTCTTTCCAAAATCTAAGTGAGTGGCTACCAACCCGATTAGCTAGCCCTGCTTCCAAGCTTCACTCCTTCGCCCCGATCAAACGATACCAAATAATAATAAAAGAAACCAAGATAAAAGAGAATAGACTTGGTTATTACTGCTTGTCAATCAAACTCGTGAACGGTTACTTACTTGCATGCTTGTTCATTCGGAATGTTCATCATATGCATAAATTGTAGTTAGAATATAACTTCTTCTATAAATTGTGCTATTTATGAATCATATCGTGTATGCTCATAACTGTTCCTAGAGGCTATGCAAAATGAAACATGCATTACTCGTGTTGCCTCAACTGCGTGAAATGATAACTTAACTAAACATCGTGTGTTCGATCATGGACAACTTGTGCACAAGGATATAAGTTCTGCGGACGGTCGCTGGGGCACTGGCACCGATCCGATCTGGGCAGACTTCGTGTTTATAGTCAATCGTGTGCGGACGGAATAACTTGCAACGCATCGTGTTTTCTGAGCTCCTCGTGTTTTCCCGTTGCATGTTATCCTTGTCCTTGACTAGTCCATTATGGCATCAAGCCAGTGATCCTCGTGTGTATATGCTTGCAATGCCGCGTGTGTTTATCGTGTGAATATGGCTTGCAAAGCATCGTATGTTCAACGTGTATATTTAAACCTGTTGCATACTAACTTGTGTCTTCGTGGCAGGGAAGGCGTGGTAAGTATTGTGCAGGTAATTCAGACGGTCAAGTAAAATCCACCGAACGGTGGCATATTCATTTCAGTAAATTCTATATGCTGCTTACTTGTAAATGAACTAAGGCAAGAATAGAAACCCACAAAATATGCATGCTTCACTAAACAACGTGTTGATTGGTATAGTTCGGCTAGCTCGCCTTCACCAGCATGTTTCGATATGCTGACCCTCATTGAAACAGGTTCTCCGTACCAAGGCGAACTGAGCGAGGAGCCGAAGTCGTCTTCCCGATCTAGTCCAGCTGTTGGCACATCTTCACTGCGCCTCGAAGCATTTTGAAGTCCGAAGCTGCAACTCTTCATACACAAATGCAGCTTCGTGGCAAAGCTATCCTCCAGCCTGGAGGTCTATATCTTTTGAAGTTTAGTAAAGGGATATAATGTACAGGACTGCTATCTCATTTTGAGTCATCTCTTTTGTAAGCCGTTCGGCATATTAGCTAACTCGTTCAAAAGTTTGTAATAGATGTTCATTATCAATAAAGAGAACTTTTCCATATTTCAAATCTGTGTTTCAATTTATCTGCGTACTCTGAATATGTGCTTGCTATGCAAATCATTAAAGCCTTGTGCGGGCGCAACTCCAGGCCCGCACGGCGGTCACGATTCGGGGGATACCTCAAACGATTCTACGAAATCGGGTCGTGACAGCTGGCGGTAAGAGTTCTAAGCCACAGAGTCGCACATATTGTCCGAGTACAGCGGAGTCATGAACGCATAGGCGATCAGTAACAAGTTCACTGAGTCGACAATATAGCGGAAGCATTGAAACACAAGTTGAAGTAAAGCAAGCTCTTTTATTGATATAAACAAGTGTTACAGGCGGCGCTTGGCCGAGATTACAAGTCGCTCAAGCCTCTCTCTCTAAAACAATAAAAGCGTGCCAAGTGGCTACAATTGTGAAATGATTGTACAGGCGATGTTCAGGCAAGTTCTAACATTATGTCTCATATATGTGCTTCAGTTCCGGACGCACCGTTGCTTCAGAGTGATCTCCACACCTTAGCACGCACGAAGGAGGCATCCATACCGAACGAGGTTCTCCCGCACCCTGCATACAAATGGGTGGATTATCAGTACATTGAATGCACTGGTGGGGAAGCTACTCGCCCGCCCGACAAATCCAAACACGTAATATAAGTTTCGTGCACCAACTATTTAGTTGTCTTTCTAGTTGCCTTAGGATCAGTTTCATGCAAACATTGAATAGCCTAATCCGTGTGGCAGTGCGCCGTGCAACATGAGAGGAAACACGGCGAGACTTACCAACTTACCATTTTACCTTCTCTATCTAAGGCAAACATTATTAATTCAAGCACGGGCAAGTATAAACATTCAGGAGGCATAGCATATGCAAACACGAGAGTTCTTATAATATGACCGTTCAGGTGTTCAGTTATTCATTTGATGCGATGCAATGACTCGCACGCGGATAGCCGCTAAGCGAGGATGACTTATCTATATGACATAAATCATTGGCGTAGCCATTATGGACGGTTCACAGTCTCAAGACACAAATGATATGCAACGCAGGTGGCGAGCCCCGATGTATAACACCTTGTCCCATAACATACGACTGCTCATACGTCCCGTCCGGATCGGATCGGTCCCAGTGCCCCGGTGACCGTCCGCGGAACTCAACATAACATACCTTGTGCACAAGTTGTCCGTGATAATGCAGGTCAGGGTCTATCATTTTTCCATAGCTTGACATGATAATCATGAAACTTAAACTTATTCTGAATGAGCATATTGCTCCACGAGCTGGGATTTAATCTGTACATGACACGATCCTCGTTCAGATGCATACTTGGCATGATTATCATTCAAGTGTAATTCATGTTCAATATTCAATCTTGCTTGATGTATTCCCCTGGTTCGGGGATTTGCCTTGGGTGACCTAACGGTCCCAGATACTTGCTAGTTCAATTGCATAGAAGAACTATTTGATAGTCTCCTGGCTAACAAGAATGCATGCACAATACAATAATGTTACACAATCGTAAGCAGGCAAGCACACGTTTCTAAGGGACATAAGCATACACGTTTGCTCGGACCCGAAGGTAAACCGAGAGATGGAACCGTAAGGGACTTAGCATGCGAGGGTCTGAATATAAGCAGTATTTCAATTTTCATTTTCTAGCATAAGCAATACAAGTTGGGATTATTCCCTTAACTAGGTGCGTTGGATTCTTATTAGCATGCAGGGTGTGAATCACCTAGCGACTAGCATGAACATTCCAGATTTTATGTGTGCTGGCTAAGCAAAGACAAGTTTACCGTAGCTACCCACCTTAGCGATGATTCGCCTCAGTAGAGCGATACGTCAAGCGAGCCTCTGAAAGCCTAAGCTGAATTCCTGTAGGGACAAGTCTGGATATCCTTTGCTTCTCTTTTGAGGCAAAGCGGGTCGGAACAGTTACACTTTTGCCTTTTTTGAGTCGGCAGTCCGCTTGAACGGAACGGGGTATTACACCAGCACACCCTAAAAAATACACAAGAGAAACCATCAGTGCCAGTGCACTATCCTTGTTTAAGGAAAAATAATTGACCTTACCTCTGTCACACCCCAATCTCTCGTAAGTTCGATCGTTCCTGGTGAACGTGAGATCACTACGCCAATGCTCCCGCAGGACAATTATTCTCATTGGGGCGTGATGTCGTATGAACCTGGAGTTGTGCTCGCACAAGGCAATGACGTTAAACGCCATAGTTATCATCGAAATGACAATATTGTATCAAAAGACAAGAATTGTTACAAACCAAATCAAAATAGAGTATACGCAACAAAGCTCTCAAAGGGTCCAAATAAAGATGCCACAAAGTCTTATAACACTCTTGCTCTCTCTTGCCCATAAAGGTACGTATTATTCAATACATCATATCACGTATATCCAAGATAAACTACCACACCTTCATACCTAAAAGAGATTCCCACAAACCTGCGTCAGTACACAACTTTACTAGTGAGCGGGGTAACCCACTCGCCTAAACCAATACTAAGTAGTCAATGAAGCATACAATTATTACAAAGTGATCTTGCTAGTTTAACCTAGATTAATTTCATGGAAAGCCATATATTGAAAGCAGTAATACAGGTTATGCATGTAAGTATTGAAATCATATAAACACACTAGCATGTAATATTCTTATTCACACAAGTTACTAAGCCTGCAACTGGCTAGTCGAATCACAAATATAAAGCACGAAACTATCGAATCACGTTACCATCCAAGTCCTGCTGCCATCTTTGACACACATACTCTTGCCCGAGGCAAGATGGACGCTCACCGCCTACTCAAATGTACAATCTCAAACTGACTCCTATTTATATGAAGGTTATTGGCCGAGCCATAATAGACATATAACAAATACGGGTATCCTTCCAGTATATTTGGTTACAATGCCTCAACTCTAGTTCCCGCAAATACCTTATGCCGGAACACAAGTTCAAGTAAGCAACGTGACATCCATCTGAAGGTTACAACACCTCAACTGTATGTCTCGCTATACAGTGCTTTAAAATTATTTTCAATTTTCCTCCTAGACTGAACGTACGATCCCAGTGCCCCGATGCCTATCCCATTTGAGGAAAGCTAAACCCGATTCCTTCTTGCCCCACCATACGATACAATCGACCCATTCTATCAAATTCTCTATAACCGTTCTCAAATTATCCATCTTTTTCTATGTTTCGCTTGGTGACCCGAGGTCCCAACACACAAAGGCACAATGCCACATCATTACGTATTCTATGACATCATGCCCATCGATAAGTTCTAATTCTCGTATTCCAATAACACCACACCCTATCGGCAGTTGCCCGATTTTGAACCACAATTGTACGCTTCGCTTGACGAAGCATCTCAACTTGATCCTCGTGCACAATACGTGCTCCCCGTCTATAAGACCGTGTTCCAATGTTCCAACCATACAGTTCAACTCAAAGCCATAACTTTTATTCATCCAAAAAGGCACACTCTATACACGCCACAGTGCTGTATTTCTAATATTTTGACTATATGTTCAAGATGCAAGGTATTATCCATTTTTATTAGGCATGAAAGTGTAGAGGATAAGGGACAAAGCTCACTCACTAAGTCTGAATCCGCTTGATACTCTTCCTAGCACTATGCCTTGCCGATGTGGCTGATTCCTTGAATCTGTGGTCTGATGCGATGCACGATCTACTCAATTAGTATGACCGTGTGAGCATGTCGTGCTCTCCAAATCATTCGACCTGATCGAACTAAGAAAGACGACATTATCGCTCCAATTTTGCTATCTCTGCACTGTTCTGAATGAATACATTGATTCCATCAATGACGTCCATTCCTTAGCCTAATGCAAGGCGATACTCTGGTCCCACTGAACTCCGCACACGATCTGCACATGAAACTAACTCAAATCAATACTTGCCCCCAAATCTAACTCATTGAATTACAACCAAACCTTTGTCTTATTTTAATCCGACTCAGCGCAATTTGTCATGCGGATGCATGATATTACATAATATACCACTTAGAATAAGTGTCACGCCCCAGTCCCAAAATACGTAGGACTAGGAGACGTAAGCATGCCAGCCGCATGGATAAGGCAACTCCAATATATGGAAACCAAATCCACACGTACGCTGTAATTTGAATATCAAATCTACAAGTGGTATAAATGTAATACAAGTCGCAGGGAAAAATCTAAATCTCATCCACCAAAATCATATAGAAATAAATAACCAGTATCTATGAAACTAGATCTCAATAGGAAGTATCTAAGGATGATAGTTGGATGGAAACAAATCCACTACCAACTCAAATAGAAAAGTAAATACAATATGAGTACAACGCCATAACACAATATAAGTATACCAGCTAGTAATCATGGCTCGAAGAGAAGACATCCACGAAGCATCTATAACCATCCAAATCTGCGCTCCTGCAAATACTCAAGAACAGGTACACCTGGCAGCGGACCAGGTCCTCAGAGGGACATAACAAGATACTTATACACATGCCAATAAAGTACTGAAATAAATATCCAAAGGGGTCGCCTAACCGTCTACGTGAATGCAGTTTGAGAACAACTTTCTAACAAGTGAGCTATCTGGCTGAGAATTGGGATTGGCATGACTCTCTCGGAGAACCAGGGGCCTCAAAGGCATGTCGTCTTTTGAACGGCAGAGGCCCGCCAAGTAGTAAAGGGGTCATCACCGTCCGTATCTCCAGCGGAGCTTCCGGGTTACAGAAGGAAAAGTATAAAGGAGCTCAAATGCGGTACTTGTTGTTCTCCCCACCCCATGCTCTAAGCATGTCACATCCATGACACGATTTGGTTCATAGCCAATTCTTAGTACCCTAGCCCAATCCTGCAACCAAACAAGGACAAGGATGGGACCACCGTACTACAATAGGCTATGTCCATAGACCTCTAATAACTGCTAAGTCTTCTAGCATGCAAAGTTTCTAACAGCAGTTATTCCTAACGCACGACCCACACGTACAGGAGACCAACCTGCACGCAAGTCCGTGATCTACATGAGACTCACAAGTCGTGTAACAACTGTGTCACGGCCAATGAACCTAATGATGTTACATGATAATGGGGTAGTCTCATAAACAGGGTCAATGTAAATACATAAATAAAAATATATCGCGACAATACCGTCGTGCACATTTATATACAGTTAAAATATATGAACTAAAGACAGTAAATAAAGATGCATGCAACATATAGAATATAAATAACAGTACAATGGCAAGGTATGCTTGCCTGACAAGGAAGCTGCAATGTACCAACAACCTGCTCCAGAAATCGCCAGAACAATCCAATATCCTATGTACACATAAATATAATATAATAGAATCATTAGTCATTACACTAGCACATACTCAACCACATTTACACTGGAATCAGGGGGTATACTAGGGGTAACACTAGTCATCTAACACGGTCAATTATGCATTGAATTACGTGGGTGTCGCGTCTTCAAGTACTGTACGAAATCAGTCAGTCAACTGACAGGTGTCTATGCCAGTACGTTAGTGTACGCAAGGCAGACAAATTCACAAGTTCTTAGGGTCAACATGGTCAAGGTAAGTATGGGATAGTCTACGATGTCCTAGGGTCATACAGTCTGAATATTTAGTCATAATTATCAATTAGCATTTACTTACATATATATTCATATAACTATATAATAATATAACCATTAATTTATTTTAATTTATTTAATTCTGGAATAATTACTCTAAAATCCTATTTTAATCTTATTATTCGGATTTTTATGTTAATTCCTAAATTTTGTCCAAAGAAACTGAATTTTATCAACTCGAGACTCATGGCACGCAAATCGAGGCAATCTGTTGACCAAAAAGTTAACCTATACAAACTCGACTTTCATGCATGATTTTCTGTAGATTTCAGCATCAAAAATATACTGGAATTTACGGCTCGTCTGAATTCAAATTCGTTTGGAAATTATGGCACATACAAATTTTGTATTGTGCACCGATGGTTAAATTCTAACCTAGAAGTTCTACAGAATTAACAGTATGTAAATGCTTCGAAATAAATTCTGGAAAAATATATGTCGATGATCTCGACATTAGCTTTCCGAAACTTTAAAAAGTTCGAGATTCTGAGTCCTGGTTCTCCCGGAATCGCGAAAACATCGAAACACATCTATTTTCGGACATGATGTGCTCTACGAATTTTTCAGAATTTAATACTAATAATTTTAAAAAAAATTATATTATCAGAAATCTAACCTCATTATCGTTCTAACAAAAAAAAACTGGAGCGTGTTTGGAGTCCGGAGCTAGGAGATATCGTCTTTTTAATTCGTCATAACTAGTAGAAAATGAGGCTGAATTTATGACGAATTTTGACTATTTTTTTGGACGAAAAAGAGAGGAATTTGGGAAAGAAAAATATGAAGGTTGAGGTATTTATAATGGTGGACACTACTTAATTAAATACGAATAGGATTGGTTAATTTGGATAGGATTATGATGAATTTAAATAAGGATAGGATATGCATGAAGTTGATTTCCTAGTAGGTTCAGAATTTGAATTAATTTAAAATAAAGTTTGAATTTATCTCAATAATTTATAATCTTAAATATAATTAAAGATAATACAAATAATTTATAAAATCTTATTAATATCTATTAACACTAAATTAGTATCTATCTAATATTAAGACTACATATATCCAAATAAATCCTAAATAATTTTAAAATCTAAATAAATTTCTTAAAATTCTAAATAAATTACAAAAAATATAATTAAATATTTTAAACTAAAATAAATATTTGGTAGGAACGACATGCAAGTATGGTCGTATAGTAAATCATAGAAGTCCTAGAAATTTATGTTTTCTAAGTTTTAATTACCAAAAATACTAGAAAAATCTCCAAAAATCTAAAATAACCTAAAATAATTCTAAATGAATATTTATATAAGTAAATATATCAAGAAATTTATTTTCTAATTAACTAAGAGCATATTCTAAATAAATTCAACATATATAATAAATATAATAATATAAAATATACACAAAATATCTATTTTGGGTGAGGGAGTTTACAATCTACCCAACTTAAAATAATTTCGTCCTCGAAATTAAAATAAGACATAATTTGTTAAATCCTTCACATTCATACATAAGGTATGTCAATCGCAATCTCTTCCAAAAATTTAAATAACAAAATATATTCGAATCTATCGCGATCACTTCAAAATTAATATAACCACTGTTTAAATCAAAATTCAACCTGTCGTAATCTCTTATCGATTTTTAAATAATCAACATCCAAAGCTAACTCAAGTCTATATGACATCCCACATCAAAATTTATATCATAATTTCCAACTATCATAATCTCCTCTAGACTTTGAACAATAAACAATTCTAATCAAATCTTATTCTTATTCTTAACTAAAGAATTTTATACTATTTAAACTCAATTTACATCCTCAATATTTCAAATAGGTGACCCAACAATCAAAATTGAACTTTTAATTCAAATCATCAAATTGTAAAATTTAAATCTAATTAACCAATTGTTCAAGTCTAAAATTCTATATTTATTCTCAAAATTTAAATCGATGATTCATCCTTCAATATTCAAAATTTAAATCATGTGTTCAAAGTATAAATATTGGGTCCTCAATATCAAGATTTTTAAAATTCATTAAATTCTCATTATCTTAATCCCTCTTTTAAAATTCTCCACATTTAAAAGGACTTAATCTCTCAATCTAATCCTACTTGATCACAATCTAAAAGAATTCTCCTCAAGTTTAATACTGCAATTTTTACCCAACTTAGAATTTACCCATCTATCATATAAGGCTCTTACACTTAAGAAAAATATTCCTCAATTTATTTTCTCATGTCATTCAATCCTTAAAACTTTAACACCAACTATATCATATGTGATATGCCCTTTATCAATTATGAAAGATAGTCACCAAATAATGTGATTGGCCTATGGGGTATATCTTGTACTATCCGTGTATCACTTATATCCAAGCACGAGATTTCGTCTTTCCGAAACAAGGAAAGACGGAAAGCAACGGAAAAGAGTTCAAGGAGGGATAATAGAATGGAAGTATGGGAATCAAAGCGTTTAAAGAATTCAAATGAGAATTGTCAAGACAGTTGTGGATTGAAATCTTAATTTGGTAATTTCCTATTCGCATGCTCACATCGGTGCAGTTATGTACTTGATATGATATGCTTTGTCGTATCTAGAGGGTAAGTATATTCGTCTACTAATCACTACATATCTCAATCCACGTAAAGTAGTTATGCGAAGGGCGAACCAAGCGCACTAAGGTTAGCTAGACCCTAATACACTGATTCTGAAATGTATTATTGTGGGACCCAATAATACGTATGTCATGAACAAGCTCGATAAAGAATAAGCTTGCAAAAACTAGGCTATAATAGCAGCATAAGTCAAGGTAGTACAGCAAATATGAATACGCTAGATTATGATGAAAGAAGGTTCATAACAATTCAAATTCACAAAAACAAAAGCAAAATAAGCAATAATAATGAAAGACTACACAATCTCTACAGTTGTCATACTAATTCCTTGTCTAAGTCGCTAGTCGACCAATAGGGACATGGACCTCTAAATTCTATCGTCTGAATAAACACTGTCGTCTTTGCTAGCATACAATTAATGTCATTCAGTTACACTTCATCAATGGATCACAGGGACTACGTGATACTAGGTGGTGAGGTATACTATCCAACTTAAAATAATTTAACTACTATTGTATTGCCTTAAGGATACCTATAAAAATAACCTTGCACATGTACATAGAACAGAAAAACTTATTAGGGTCTCCTATTGCATTATATAGGTAAGGGTCAAGTGCTCATAGAACAGGTGTCAATCGTAGGGATAGAAGAGTTACTAGCCGCTAAGGGGAAAGGAATTTAACTCGTATCGAGCTATGGGTACAAATTTCATAATTTAAAGCTAAGGGGTAATCATTAGGTCATAACCTAAGGGAACTACACAAACTATCAAATCCCAACTATCACGCACAAAATTCAAAGTTCAAATTACCAAGCTATACCCTAGCAAGTCCTAACATAGAATAAGATTACTTGGCCTTCAATCATACGAGTTATGTGGCACGAGTTAAATAATGAAGAAAGAAGAATCATAATTTAGTCGTCACACAATTAGTGAACGCTAAGGTTGCAGGGGGACAAGTTATGAAATCAAAAATAGAGGGCTCTAGATAGCATCATGGTTCTCTAAGGGGGTGGCATGCTAGTTGCCATGTTCGGGGTATGATCAAGGGAAAGGGTTGATTACATTCCTCTAGGCTTCCTAGGGTGCTGTCTACTAATAACAAGACAATGACATAAGTTTTATAGTTCTCTAATACTATCCAATTATGAGGGTTAGGTTCAGTCCTAAAGTTCAATATTGGTTCTCCATTGGTTCCTCAATACTAGGGTCAAACATTATGGTAAAACTTCTAACTAACTCTAGTAGTGTCTATACTACTCTCAAGTCTTCATAATACATCAGGGGGTAATGGTAAATCAATTCTAAAGATAAGGAATTCTAGGGTTCACTAGATATTCTAAACTTAGTGGTGTGTCTATATTCTCGTTGTATTCTTAATAGGTGTGCTACTCTAATTATCATCCTAATAACAGGGGTTCCTATATTCTAGCAGAAGGCCATATATACTCAAGGAACTTATTAGGGAAGTACAGGAATCAAGCATGATACAATTGTTCGAATAGATCATAAAGGAGGAAGGTGAATCATAGTCAATTGTGGATGAGATCCTATACTCTAGTCCTATGTGCAGGCTTCTTCGGTACAGTAACATAACCGAGACAATATGCTCTCGACCTGCATGGGCCACCACAAAAACATGTCACGCCCCAGTCCCAAAATACGTAGGACTAGGACACGTAAGCATGCCAGCCGCATGGATAAGGCAACTCCAATATATGGAAACCAAATCCACACGTACGCTGTAATATGAATATCAAATCCACAAGTGGTATAAATATAATACAAGTCGCAGGGAAAAATCTAAATCTCATCCACCAAAATCATATAAAAATAAATAACCAGTATCTATGAAACTAGATCTCAATAGAAAGTATCTAAGGATGATAGTTGGATAGAAACAAATCCACTACCAACTCAAATGGAAAAGTAAATGCAATATGAGTACAACGCCATAACACAATATAAGTATACCAGCTAGTAATCATGGCTCGAAGAGAAGACATCCACGAAGCATCTATAACCATCCAAATCTGTGCTCCTACAAATACTTAAGAACAGTTACACCTGGCAGCGGACCAGGTCCTCAGAGGGACATAACAAGATACTTAAACACATGCCAATAAAGTACTGAAATAAATATCCAAAGGGGTCGCCTAACCGTCTACATGAATGCAGTTTGAGAACAACTTTCTAACAAGTGAGCTATCTGGCTGAGAACTGGGATTGGCATGACTCTCTCGGAGAACCAGGGGCCTCAAAGGCATGTCGTCTTTTGAACGACAGAGGCCCGCCAAGTAGTAAAGGGGTCATCACCGCCCGTATCTCCAGCGGAGCTTCCGGGTTACAGAAGGAAAAGTGTAAAGGAGCTCAAATGCGGTACTTGTTGTTCTCCCCACCCATGCTCTAAGCATGTCACATCCTTGACACGATTTGGTTCATAGCCTATTCTTAGTACCCTAGCCCAATCCTGCAACCAAACAAGGACAAGGATGGGACCACCGTACTACAATAGGCTATGTCCATAGACCTCTAATAACTGCTAAGTCTTCTAACATACAAAGTTTCTAACAGCAGTTATTCCTAACGCACGACCCACACGTACAGGAGGCCAACCTGCACGCAAGTCCGTGATCTACATGAGACTCACAACTCGTGTAACAACTGTGTCACGGCCAATGAACCTAATGATGTTACATGATAATGGGGTAGTCTCATAAACAGGGTCAATGCAAATACATAAATAAAAATATATCGCGACAATACCGTCGCGCACATTTATATACAGTTAAAATATATGAACTAAAGACAGTAAATAAAGATGCATGCAACATATGGAATATAAATAACAGTACAATGGCAAGGTATGCTTGCCTGACAAGGAAGCTGTAATGTACCAATAACCTGCTCCAGAAATCGCGCAGAACAATCCAATATCCTATGTACACATAAATATAATATAATAGAATTATTAGTCATTACACTAGCACATACTCAACCACATTTATACTGGAATCAGGGGGTATACTAGGGGTAACACTAGTCATCTAACACGGTCAATTACGCATTGAATTACGCGGGTGTCGCATCTTCAAGTACTGTACGAAATCAGTCAGTCAACTGACAGGTGTCTATGCCAGTACGTTAGTGTACGCAAGGCAGACAAATTCACAAGTTCTTAGGGTCAACATGGTAAAGGTAAGTATGGGATAGTCCACGATGTCCTAGGGTCATACAGTCTGAATATTTAGTCATAATTATCAATTAGTATTTACTTACATATATATTCATATAACTATATAATAATATAACCATTAATTTATTTTAATTTATTTAATTCTGGAATAATTACTCTAAAATCCTATTTTAATCTTATTATTCTGATTTTTATGTTAATTCCTAAATTTTGTCCAAAGAAACTGAATTTTATCAACTCGAGACTCATGGCACGCAAATCGAGGCGATCTGTTGACCAAAAAGTCAACCGATACAAACTCGACTTTCATGCATGATTTTCTGTAGATTTCAACATCAAAAATATATTGGAATTTATGGCTCATCTGAATTCAAATTCGTTTGGAAATTATGGCACATACAAATTTTGTATTGTGCACCGATGGTTAAATTCTAACCTAGAAGTTCTACAGAATTAACAGTATGTAAATACTTCGAAATAAATTCTGGAAAAATATATGTCGATGATCTCGACATTAGCTTTCAGAAACTTTAAAAAGTTCATGATTCTGATTCCTGGTTCTCCCGAAATCGCGAAAACATCAAAACACATCTATTTTCGGACATGCTATGCTCTACGAATTTTCCAGAATTTAATACTAATAATTTTAAAAAAACAATTTATATTATCAGAAAGCTAACCTTATTATCGTTCTAACAAAAAAAACTAGAGCATGTTTAGAGTCCGAAGCTAGGAGATATCGTCTTTTTAGTTCGTCATAACTAGTAGAAAATGAGGCTGAATTTATGACGAATTTTGACTATTTTTTTGGACGAAAAAGAGAGGAATTTGGGAAAGAAAAATATGAAGGATGAGGTATTTATAATGGTGGACACTACTTAATTAAATACGAATAGGATTGGTTAATTTGGATAGGATTATGATGAATTTAAATAAGGATAGGATATGCATGAAGTTGATTTCCTAGTAGGTTCAGGATTTGAATTAATTTAAAATAGAGTTTGAATTTATCTCAATAATTTATAATCTTAAATATAATTAAAGATAATACAAATAATTTATAAAATCTTATTAATATCTATTAATACTAAATTAGTATCTATCTAATATTAAGACTATATATATCCAAATAAATCCTAAATAATTTTAAAATCTAAATAAATTTCTTAAAATTCTAAATAAATTACAAAAAATATAATTAAATATTTTAAACTAAAATAAATATTTGGTAGGAACGACATGCAAGTATGGTCGTATAGTAAATCATAGAAGTCCTAGAAATTTATGTTTTCTAAGTTTTAATTACCAAAAATACTAGAAAAATCTCCAAAAAATCTAAAATAACCTAAAATAATTCTAAATGAATATTTATATAAGTAAATATATCAAGAAATTTATTTTCTAATTAACTAAGAGCATATTCTAAATAAATTCAACATATATAATAAATATAATAATATAAAATATACACAAAATATCTATTTTGGGTGAGGGAGTTTACAATAAGGTTTATCCTCGAACTAAACCAGTACCCATTCCTTTCTTGTATGCCGCTTGACTATTTTATAAACTCTGCTCCATGTAATTCATACTTCATTGGTCCAGACTCACCATCTTCGCTTTACCCTCGACGCTCACACACAATTCCATATTTCTACATCATCCTCGCATCTCAATTTGAATTTAGCATATCGCTTAGTTTGGATCATACACATATTTAATGCATCCACAAAATATATGCATTTCAGTCGAGCTTAGCAATAGCAAATTTGGACAAGTTACAAGGGTATCTTCACGTCTAAAACACCAATTGTTTCACTCTCGACTGAACTGACCCTATCGTTCATCCTACAACTCAATCCCATGCGCGTTATTCTCAGAAACGATGATTTTCCAATGATAATCTCTCTACCTGACCTAATTCAGTTCATGTTCCGGCTCGACCATACCCTAACAAGATCCAACACACGCTTCATGTCCTTGTACATCCAAGCGCAAAGAATATTCTGCAAGGCCCTACCATCCAACTATTTCTAAATTTTTGCTTGTGTCGTCCAAGCTCAACCAACCAAACTCTAACTTGACTTCAATTGTCCTATGTTGTAACCACCACTTTTCCATTATAGGAGTATTTTTGTCATTTCAAAATTTCTATTATATTATATAAATTGTTATATATTTATTTGTTATGCGTGCTAGCTAGTTAGTGTAGATTTAGTATTGGTTCAACCCAAACTAGACCAATTAGACTAGTCATGACTTAACTAGTTTAATTAGTTTTCCTTTAGTTAAAAGGATATAATATTCCTTTACATTAATTATATGCCTTCCTTCTAATTAAAGATTCTTTCATGACAACCAATAGAGGCATACTTGACTTATCATATGGACAAACCCTAACCCTAAACTTAGGCCGGCCCTATAAGAGGGAGTGTAGCCACCTTCCTTTTTTATTTTTCTACTCCATTAAACCCTAATTTAGTTATTCCCCAAATTCACCCATCCCTCCATAAAATTCTACTCAAATTACTATCAATCCCACTCATATTCATTCCCAAGGAGGCATAGGAGCTTGGATTGCAAGGAGCACAACTTATAGAGGGAATTCTAGAAGCTTGTGTCCATTTCGTATCCATGCGAAGGAATTTTATTGGGATTTGACTCCAAATAGGTATAATCCATATTTTTTCTCAATTTTATGGTTAATTTATAGTATTAGACCCTTAGGAACCCACCCATGTGTCACGCTCCAGTACCGGAATACGGAGACGAATATGGCCAACTATCCAGTACAAGGTGCTATATGTCGTACGGCTATCACGGCTGTATAAGACAATGTGGTACATGCTACAATCAATTCTTCTATGGTCAAGAACTTCTATATCTCAATCATTCAAACAAGAAATAGTAAGCATAGAGCATATACGATAAAGCAATAAGTTGTCCCAAACGCTTTCTTAAAATATTCTGGAGACCAGCTATGCAAAATAAGGAGCTAAAAGTGTAAGAAAAGTATATGACAATGATCATCTGTAGTCTGATTTAATACAATAATATAAGAAAACTAATATCCAAACGAGCCGGCTAACAGGTGTCGGTGGCTAAACGCACAAAAGAAGTAAATGCACAAAGATGAGCAGGGAAGAAGAAAACTCACTCGTTATCCCCTGCGACCATGTTTCTCCTATGCGCCATGAGTTTGGAGAAAGTACACTGGATCCTCGGGTGCTGGCTCAAAACTTGACCATGCAAAACCAGTGGGGTTAGACCCCAAATAGCAAGTTCCATAAAGGAAGCACGAAATAGAGAAACAAAAATCAAAGAAAAACATATAATAATACATAGGTTCAGTGTCATAACTTAGGTCCATAGGATATCCTAGCGCAAAGGCCCAACCCTACAACCAAACAAGGACAAGGGTTGAAACATTACATTATGATAGTCCATTTCTTAAGGCTACTAACCGAATAATACAATCATAACCAAGTCCATTTTCTTATATCGGCCAATCATTTTTACGGCTTGTTATTTTGTGGAGTCTGAGGTTATCTCAGAAATAATGCATAATAAGTATCCTTAGATCACGCATGTACCGAACATGATCTAACTGAGCCAAATAAATAAAACAGGTATTTGGCGGCCCGCTCATCTACGAGCTTCCTATCCTTCTTTCTTCTGTGGGTCCATTGGAAGATTATTGGGAAGTCGACAGTCTTGGGGTCTTCCCCGGCTCTGGGGCCTCGTCGTACTATAAAAATTAAGCAATTAATAAATAAGAAAAAAATTAGAATTACAAAAAAACTGATCTAGCATAAAATTTTAATACTAACCATTCGTCAAAAATGCTCGACGGTCGGTATGGATCTACTAGTATGGATACCACCCTTAGCTCGGGCAGCATTTGCCTTCTCGAACTTGGCCTTGTAGGCCGGGTTGTCCATCGTCTTCTTCATCTCCTCTCAATACTCCGCCTTCAGCCACTCCTTACGGTAATCTGGTCCAAGTGACGCTAGCGTCTTCTGATTAATGATCATCTCTCTCAACCTTTTGCTGGCGACGGTATTGTAGCACTTCCGGATATAACTATCTCTATGATCCGGCCACCAATACAACCTATACAAATTAGAATTTATTTATCATTGTAATAAAAAAATTATATATTATTATAAATAAAATTTATATACATACCCTGAGCTTCTCCAGCCAAGTGAATCGTCGATCGAGCGGGATGTCACTGAAGTTGATATAAGGGCCATCAAAGTAGCCCCTCATGTTCTCCCCCAGATCATTCCTAGCCTTGATCGGAAAGAATTTGAAATAAGTTGATATATACAATTAGAATAAAAAATACAAAATAAATGTGTGAATTGATAAATTAATTCTTACGTCGCTCCATCGGCCCATAGCTCTGAATGAAAGATATTGGCTGGTCGCTCTGGTAGAGTAGGGGGGGTCTGCAAATCCTAGACGGCGAACATATACTCTATTTTACAGAAAAAGGCCTAGAAATGGATTTGCTCCCGTGGGAGCAACTGGTGGAGTAGCCGGTGTAGTAGTGTCGGTAGTGGTTGGATTAGAAGAAGGGGTAGCAGCTCATTCTACTAAAGAACGAGTATATGGTGGGATAAACTATCCGCCGTATCTACGAACTCGTCCTCAGGTCCTGTGCTAGAATTTTGGGTAACAGGCGTAGTGGACGGAGGATGCTGAGAAGATGATCCTCTCTGAACTTATCGTCGTCCTCGTCCTGCCATACTATAGGTAAATCTGTAGCAAATAAAAAAATGGTGCCATCAAAAAAATAATCATAAAGTAATGGTATGGTAAAATAAGTAAATACTAGTATGATAATGAATAAATAATCGTGTCATGAAATAATTAAATAAATATCTAAGCTAATGCATATGTATGTACAAACTAATCTTCTTCTTCTTCTGAATTGTCATCGTCTTCCAAATCATTTTTCGAATCGTCTTCATCTTCTACTTCTTCATTTTTATTTTTACTTCCACTATCACTATCATTGTCACCTTCATCTTCCAATTCTTGTTCATCTCTCGATACCTCCATATCAGAGTTATTCTCTATATGAGGTAAATCTTTTATCTCAATCTCTCCATTAACTCTATCATATACTACAGTAACGTCAACCCCCATACCATCAACATCGACCGAACTCATATATGCAAGTTGAGGCATGACCACCTCATCCTCTTGGTATGCTAGATCCCCAATATTATATGTATTTCTAGCTTTAGTTTTGCATACAACCCACCAATCTTCATTATTGCGTCGTCGACTAAGATAGCTCGTATAATAACTTGAACCTTTTGACTAGCCAACACAAATGGTTCAAAACCTTTATATCTTTTTTCATATTTTATATTAATAAATCCAAACTGTTTGTCAATTTTTTATTCTTGCTTGGGTGTTTTGTCGAACCAATCATATTTAAATAGCATAATTTTTGTATCATAAGAGTAATCCAGCTCCACGATATCTCTTAGTATACCATAATAGTCGAATTCTGGATCAGCATCGTAGACTAAAGCCCTCACACATACTCCAGAATTCTTTGTATAATTAGCTTACTTATCGATAAATGATTGATTAATAAACTTATCAGTGGTTCAAAATTTAAAACTATTGATGGTATATTCATCCCAACACTTTACCCTCTTGTTTGGTCCGATAGCTAATGGTCAAAATCATTCATTCTGTAAGTTCGTACCATGACGAAAAACCTGAAACATCACGTATCATATAGACATTAGACAAAGATTGGTCGGAATACTAAATTTAGAATAATTAATGTTTAGGATCCGTACATAATTGTAGAACCACAATAAAAATTTTCTATCAACCTCTCTAGCAAGATCATCTTTATTAATATTAGGTCTCTCCATTTTAACCTCATCTCTAAAATTATTACGATAATAAGGAGAACAGTTAGAGCAATTCTTTTCCAAGTATATAAAAAATTGAAATATCTAGGAAAGATGTGTTGCTTACTTCTCAATATCTTGCATATCTTTTATACCACTTTTTAACAATATATACTGATGAACGACTTCAAACTCATCGCCTTCCAACCAACGTACTTTAGTAGAACTTGTAGGCTTCCTTCCCTTATTGAAGATAGTGTGGATTATACTATTCGGAGCATCAACCCCACCGTCATCATTCCTTGGGGCTCTATTGTGATTTTTTCTGACATGAGTATCAAAGTAAATGGAGCAGATATTTAAAACCTCCTCAATAATATATGCTTCGCATATCGAAGCTTCTACATAAGCCTTATTGACAACCTTCTTCTTTAGGAGATGTAGATACCTATAGATAATATATTGAATCTTAGAATTATTTAAATAAAGAAATTATTAGTATAAATAATTTATATCTATCAAATTGATACATCCATTGATAATGGACGGGAGCACCGATGCGTGCTTCATATCCAAGATGAATCAGCAAAAACATGTCACGCCCCAGTCCCAAAATACGTAGGACTAGGAACACGTAAGCATGCCAGCCGCATGGATATGGCAACTCCATTATATGGAAACCATATCCCATACGTATGCTGTAATATGAATATCAATCCACAAGTGGTATAAAATGTATCACAAGTCACAGGGTACAATCTAAATCTCATCCACGAAAATTAATATAAATGAATAACCAGTGTCTATGAAAGTAGATCTCAAAGTAAGTATCTAAGGATGATAGTTGGATGGAATCAAATCCACTACCAACTCAATGGAAAAGTACATCATAATAAACACAATATAAGAATACCAGCTAACAACCACGGGCTCGAAGAGAAGACATCCTCGAAACTTATATAACCATCCAGATCTGCGCTACTGCAAATACTCAAGAACAAATACACCTGGCAGAGGACCAGGTTCTCAGAGGGACGTAACAAGATACAGAAAAGCGAGCTAATTTGAATACAGTAAACATGCATATAATTTGAAAATAAATATGTATGTTGTACAAGATAATCTATATGAATGCAAATAAGGATAACTTTTTGACGTATGGGCAAGGGTAGGCTACTCGATCTAAACCTCACAACTCATACGCTCTTCAGTGGACATCATCAGCCGACATACCTCTGGGGTAGCGACCCTCGGACTCCATCAATCGACATACCTCGGGGGTAGCGACCATCGGATATGACCACCATAGTGCGTGCTAGTTACTATGGTTTACCAGAGTAGTTAAAAGCCCATACGCCTAATGATTGTCCTCGATGATACTAAGTGACATGTGTGTGTCAACATATCTAATACATAGTAATGACTGGAAGAAAAC
Source organism: Iris macrosiphon (assembly GCA_036927795.1). Lineage (NCBI taxonomy): Eukaryota > Viridiplantae > Streptophyta > Magnoliopsida > Asparagales > Iridaceae > Iris > Iris macrosiphon. The sequence goes on along the minus strand of JAYESA010000107.1, from coordinate 364,003 downwards.
TACACATGCAAGAAATATACCGAAATACAATAAATATACAGAAATATACTAAGCATGCAAAATACTGTAAGCAATTTGGCAAGGTATCTTGCCTGGTCTGAAAAGGAATGAAGTCCTAACTCAAGGCATCGTCCGACCTACCCATCACATAAATTAAATAAGTTAGATTACAAAAATGGGTGAATAGGTTTCTCCATTTTAATCTTTTTTAATTCTGAATAAAATAACCTAAAATAGTATTTTAATCTTATTATAATCTGATTTTATTGTTAAACCCTAATTTTGGTCCAACGAAAGTCAACTTTACCGATTTGTGATCCAATGCACGCAAATCGAGGCAATCCGTTGACCAAAAAGTCAACTGACTCAAATCCTTGATTTGTGTGTAGAATTATATAGATTTCAGTGCTACATGAATACCAGAATTGATGGTTTCATAAAATCACAAGTCAGTAAAGAGTTATGTCCATAAGGGCGCACAAATGACAATTTTTGGTGGTTTCCTACTTACATCTACGTTGCACGAATTTTACAGTAAATTAAACTTATATTTTAAATTTGGAAAATATTATTTTATTTAATTTCATCATGTCAACTTTTTGAAACTTTAAACGGTTCGTAATTCCGAATTCGGGATCTCCCGAAATCTCAAAAATATGGAAACGCGTCTAATTTCGGACAGCTGACACTTTCAGAATATTCTGGAAAAATAGGTTCTAAAATTATTAAAATAAATTATATAATCAGAAAACTAACCTTTATATAGTTCTAACAAAAAAAACTGGAGCACGTTTGGAGTCCGGAGCTAGGAGATATCGTCTTTTTAATTCGTCATAACTAGTACAAAATGAGGCTGAATTTATGACGAATTTTGACTATTTTTGGACGAAAAAGAGAGGAATTTGGAGAAGAAAAATATGAAGGATGGGTATTTATAATGGTGGACACTACTTAATTAAATACGACTATGATTGGTTAATTTGGATAGGATTATGATGAATTTAAATAAAGATAGGATATGCATGAAGTTGCTTTCCTAATAGGTTCAGGATTTGAATTAATTTAAAATAGAGTTTGAATTTATCTCAATAATTTATAATCTTAAATATAATTAAAGATAATACAAATAATTTATAAAATCTTATTAATATCTATTAACACTAAATTAGCATCTATCTAATATTAAGACTATATATATCCAAATAAATCCTAAATAATTTTAAAAATCTAAATAAATTTCTTGGAATTCTAAATAAATTACAAAAAAATATAATTAAATATTTAAAACTAAAATAATTATTTGGTAGGAACAACATGCAAGTATGGTCGTATAGTAAATCATAGAAGTCCTAGAAATTTATGTTTTCTAAGTTTTAATTACCAAAAATTCTAGAAATATCTCCAAAAATCTAAAATAACCTAAAATAATTCTAAATAAATATTTATATAAGTAAATATATTAAGAAATTTATTTTCTAATTAACTAAGAGAAAACTCTAAAGAAATTTAATATCTATAATAAATATAATAATATAAAATATACACAAAATATCTATTTTTGGTGAGGGAGTTTACAATCTACCCAACTTACAAAAATTTTGTCCTCGAAATTGACACTAACCCACATTCATAATAATCACTCTAGCTATTTCACTACATAGCTATCTAGCAGTGCTTCATAAAAGTCATGGTCTGTCATTCTAACACTTCTTATTTATTGTCCATACACTATCCTATTATCCTCTAACTCGTCTATATTACCCAACTTACAAAAGTTCTACTAGTAGTCACAGTCTCTTGAGGCTATTGTCTAGGTTGTAAGAACAATATATTTATTGGGTCGAGAATCTAGTGGTACTTGTCTTGAATCTCACAACTGTGATTTTTCTTTGTAATCGTCAAGTATCGTAGTCTAATATTGCCATGCCACCTGACCAATATGTTTGCAAATACTTCGACTACTCTACTACAACGGTCTAGATGCAGCTGTCGCTACATTTCCAGCGATTTGTCATAGTTGTCAGTTTATAGCAAGTGCCTTCAACTCTTTCCTAGGCATAGTCTAAGTTTTAGGACAACACTTTAGGTCTTGACTAATCTTTATAAACTATTGGAAGTATAAACTAATTCAAACAGTCTAACAAATTTCTATTAGCCTAAGGGATGCTATATATGGATTTTAAAATAATAAGAGGATACAGATATTGCTATAGTGCATATACATAAGGGTATTTATTGAACTCATTCCTTTAGTTATTAATCATCTACTAAACCATTTATGTTTTAACTAACAAAACTAAGGATGGGGTCGAAGTAGACCAACAATTTATGTTGGCACGAAAAAGACGTAACTACGAAAGGGAGAATTAAGCACGAGATAATGAATGGATAGAGAAGATAAGATGAGCCACCCAAGGGGGCGAGATGGTGATAGAAAAAGAATACTACTACTGCTACTCGCGTCATCTATTAGCATCGCGTGTATGCCATATGGGTAAAATATCAGTATATCCTCATAACTGCTAAACCAACACCTATATAATTCTACGTCTACTATGCACCTAAGATCTCGTGTCATAAAGGGGGTCATGAGTATGCAATGACACATATAACTAAGGTCATACCTGTATCTACGGCTTCCTGTGGCTGCGCTCTCTTGTTTATCATCATGAGTGCTTGGCCTATGGGGTATATCTAGTACTATTCGTGTATCAAACTTATACTAAGCACGAACGTTCGTCTTTCCAAAATAGGGGAAGACGGAAAACAATAATAAAGAGTTCAAGAAGGAGGTGATATAATACAAGTACGGGATTCGAAGGGATTAAAGAGTTTTGAAAGGGAGATGCTAAGGCAGTTATGAATTGAAATCTTATTTTGGTAAATTCCTATATGCATGTTCATATCAGAACAGTTATGTACCTGACATGATATGCTCTGACCAGTCTAGAGGGCAAGTATATTCGTCTAACAAGTTGAGTCAACTATATCTCAATCCACATAAAGTAGTGATACAAAGAGCGAACCAAGTGCACTACGGTTGATCAGACCATAATATACTGATTCTGATTTAGACAATATATTAGTGTGGGCCCCCAATAATACATATGTCATGAACAAGCTCAATAAAAGAATAAGCTTGCAAAACTAGGCTTTAATAGCAGCATAAGTCGAGGTAGTAAAAAATTATAAGTACGCTTGATTATGATGGAGGAAGGTACAGAATAATCTAAGTTCACCAAGAAGATCGGTGTTGTGCCTCTACAATTGATATACTAATTCCTTGTCTAAGTCTAAAGTCAAGCAAATGGGTGTATGGGCCTATAAGTTCTACAGTCCAGAATAACACTAAAGTTCTATAGTCTGGATAAACACTATCTTTTTATGCAAGTCTATAGCTGGTCCTTCAATTATACTTCATTAATGGGGCAATAGGACTATGTGTTACTAGGTTATGAGACATACTATCCAACTTACAAAATTTTAACTAATAGTGTTATTGAATACTAGAGTGTATAAACCTAGTACAAGTCATCCTCCTAACCCCTATCAAGCACGAGAGGAGATTGACGTTGAGAAGGGATCAAGCAAGATGCAACACAAGCAATCAAATGAGAATATGAAACGAAATCAAGGGAGGTGATAATTAAGTGGATGAGATCTTATATTCTAATCCTATGTGCAGGCTTGCTCGGTACAGTGGCATAACCGAGACAATATGCTCTTGACCTGCATGGGCCACCACAAAAATATGTCACGCCCCAGTCCCAAAATACGTAGGACTAGGAACACGTAAGCATGCCAGCCGCATGGATATGGCAACAACAATATATGGAAACCATATCCCATACGTACGCTGTAATATAAATATCAATCCACAAGTGGTATAAAATGTATCACAAGTCACAGGGTACAATCTAAATCTCATCCACGAAAATCAATATAAATGAATAACCAGTGTCTATGAAACTAGATCTCAAAGTAAGTATCTAAGGATGATAGTTGGATGGAAACAAATCCACTACCAACTCAATGGAAAAGTACAACACAATAAACACAATGTAAGAATACCAGCTAACAACCACGGGCTTGAAGAGAAGACATCCTCGAAACTTATATAACCATCCAGATCTACGCTCCTGCAAATACTCAAGAACTGATACACCTGGCATAGGACCAGGTCCTCAGAGGGACGTAACAAGATACAGAAAAGCGAGCCAATTTGAATACAGTAAACATGCATATAATTTGAAAATAACTATGTACGTTGTACAAGACAATCTATATGAATGCAAATGAGGATAACTTTTCGACGTATGGGCAAGGGTAGGCTACTCGATCTAATCCTTACAACTCATACGCTAGTCAGTGGACATCATCAGCCGATATACCTCTGGGTAGCGACCCTCGGACTCCATCAATCGACATACCTCGGGGGTAGCGACCATCGGACACGATCACCATAGTGCGTGCTAGTTACTATGGTTTACCAGAGTGGTTAAAAGCCCATACGCCTAATGATTGTCCTCGATGATACTAAGTGCCATGTGTGTGTCAACATATCTAATACATAGTAATGACTGAAAGAAAACTACACATGCAAGAAATATACCGAAATACAATAAATATACAGAAATATACTAAGCATGCAAAATACTGTAAGCAATTTGGCAAGGTATCTTGCCTGGTCTGAAAAGGAATGAAGTTCCAACTCAAGGCGTCGTCTGACCTACCCATCACATAAATTAAATAAGTTAGATTACAAAAATGGGTGAATAGGTTTCTCTATTTTAATCTATTTTAATTCTGAATAAAATAACCAAAAATAGTATTTTAATCTTATTATATTATGATTTTATTGTTAAACCCTAATTTTGGTCCAACGAAAGTCAACTTTACGGATTTGTGATCCATGGCACACAAATCGAGGCAATCCGTTGACCAAAAAGTCAACTGACTCAAATCCTTGATTTATGTGTAGAATTATATAGATTTCAGTGCTACATGAATATCGGAATCGATGGTTTCATAAAATCACAAGTCAATAAAGAGTTATGTCCACAAGGGCGCACAAATGATAATTTTCGATGGTTTCCTACTTACGTCTACGTTGCACAAATTTTACAGTAAATTAAACTTACATTTTAAATTCTAAAAATATTATTTTATTTAAGTTCATCATGTCAACTTTCTGAAACTTTAAACGGTTCGTAATTCCGAATTCGGGATCTCCCAAAATCTCAAAAATATGGAAACGCGTCTAATTTCGGACAACTGACACTTTCAAAATATTCTGGATAAATAGGTTCTAAAATTATTAAAATAAATTATATAATCAGAAAACTAACCTTGATATAGTTCTAACAAAAAAAATGGAGCACGTTTGGAGTCCGGAGCTAGGAGATATCGTCTTTTTAATTCGTCATAACTAGTAGAAAATGAGGCTGAATTTATGACGAATTTTGACTATTTTTGGACGAAAAAGAGAGGTATTTGGGGAAGAAAAATATGAAGGATGGGGTATTTATTATGGTGGACACTACTTAATTAAATACGACTATGATTGGTTAATTTGGATAGGATTATGATGAATTTAAATAAAGATAGGATATGCATGAAGTTGCTTTCCTAGTAGGTTCAGGATTTGAATTAATTTAAAATAGAGTTTGAATTTATCTCAATAATTTATAATTTTAAATATAATTAAAGATAATACAAATAATTTATAAAATTTTATTAATATCTATTAACACTAAATTAGCATCTATCTAATATTAAGACTATATATATATCCAAATAAATCCTAAATAATTTTAAAAATCTAAATAAATTTCTTAAAATTCTAAATAAATTACAAAAAAATATAATTAAATATTTTAAATTAAAATAAATATTTGGTAGGAACAACATGCAAGTATGGTCGTATAGTAAATCATAGAAGTCTTAGAAATTTATGTTTCCTATGTTTTAATTACCAAAAATTCTAGAAATATCTCCAAAAATCTAAAATAACCTAAAATAATTCTAAATAAATATTTATATAAGTAAATATATCAAGAAATTTATTTTCTAATTAACTAAAAGAATACTCTAAAGAAATTTATTATCTATAATAAATATAATAATATAAAATACACACAAAATATCTATTTTTGGTGAGGGGGTTTACAGATACATCCATTGATAATGGACGGGAGCACCGATGCGTGCTTCGTATCCAAGATGAATCGGCAAATGCTCCATACAATAAAAAAAAACTGGGGGAAAGCACCCTTTCTCTCTTACATAATATCAATACAATCTTTTCCTCAAGTTTTATTATATGTTGCACCGTCAACTTACTTGAACACAAATCTCTAAAGAATATAGATAATTTGGCCAACGAAGTCCATACTTATGAGACAATATCTCTCTCAGAGCAATAGGTAGTAACCTCTTCATAAACATATGGCAATCATGACTCTTCATCCCTGTTAGCTTGTATTCGTTGAGATCAACACATCTTGCCAGATTTGACACATAGCCGTCAGGAAATCTCAACTTTGAAATCTAGTTGCATATTATCAATTTATCCTACCTACTTAATGTAAATAGCACTGGAGACTTGACCCAATATCCGTTGCTACTTTATTTTATGTACAAATTTGAACGCCTACAAATAATTTCGAAGTCCTTTCTTGATTTGACATTGTCTTTCGTTTTTACCTTGATATTCATCACCGTATTGAAGATATTGTCGAATACATTCTTTTCGATATGCATGACATCAAGATTTTACCTTATGAGATTATCCTTCTAATAAGGTAAGTCCCAAAAGATACTCAGCTTCGTCCAATTATGCCTACGTCCGAACCCTTCAAAGTGATCGACCGATATCAGATCTTCCATCACAGTCGGTAATCCATCTACCTCTTTCCAAACTTTATCTCTATCAGTCTCAACGGGTGAGGAGATAGTTCCTGTTTACCAGTTCTAAAGGCATCTTTGTTCCTTCTCCATGGATGTGACACAGGAAGGAACTGATGGTGACAATAAAAAAAATATGCTTTTCGTCCATTCAGGAGACGAAATGCCTTAATCTTTTTATACATATCGGACAAGATAAAGTAACATGAGTACTCCACCCCGATAACATCCTATATGCTAGAAAATTATTAATCGTCCACATGAGAGACGCTCTCATATGAAAGTTCTGCTCCTTCAATATATTATATGTCCGAACGTCGAATTGCCAAAATTATTTCAACTCATCCACTAATGGCTGCAAGTAGATATCGATGTTTTTCTTTGGATTTTTTGGACCGGGTATGATAAGTGTTAAGAACATGTAAGAATTATTCATACTCATCCATGGTGGTAGATTGTAAGGATTCAAAATCATCGGCCAACAAGAGTACTGAGATTCTGACTATCCGAAAGGCGTAAATCCATCAGAACATAAACCCAAATGGACATTCCTGGGCTTTGCAACAAATTTAGGATGACACAGATTAAAATGTTTCTATGCATCTCTATCGGAAGGATGAGATAATTCACTACCAAAATAAGTTAAATTAGCGACGTATTTAGGGACTCCGGATTTAAATGTCGTTGATATTATTGAAACCAGCCACATAATAATATAACGTCATCATACGACACTATGGGCGACATCCTGTGACTTCTAGTGACTACAATTAGTGTTATGAAAATGGACTTTGCCATGGAGTCGTTGAACGTCGCTATTTTTTTAAATACGATGACGTTTAGCGATGTTGTTACATGTACATCACAGTATAATCAAAATTTAGCGACGTTTAGCGACGTCTATTGAAGACGTCACTAAAATATTTTATATTGGGATTCGACTTTTTATTCCCCCCCCACTCGTACGTCTCCAAAATTTTATTTTTCCCCTCGCCTCGGTGTCCCCTCCCCCCGATGACCCACCTCGCCCCGGTGCTTCCCTACTGGGCTCCTCCACCTCTCCGCAAGTTCCCTTCCGGCCACTAGGCTCCTCCTCCCCATCGGGATCCTCCTCCCTACTCGGGTTCCCCTTTGGCCATCGCTCCGGCTCCCCTCCCCACCGGGATCCCCCTCATCTTCTCAATCAACCCCTCTATTGGGTCAGGCAAACCCTAAACCCAACCCTATCTCGCTCCATATCTCTCTCACAGTTGGCACAACACACACATACTGACAAAGAGACACAGACACAGACACACTGACATGACACACATACACACACATGACATACACACACACTGACATAGCACAATCATACTAACATGACACACCGACATAGACACACACACACACACACACACACACACACTTCTCTTGTATCTCTCTCTTTTGACACTGCCACAGAGACACGGACACGTGATACGATATGTAGAATAGTCATATTATAATTTTTTTACCCCAAATATTAACCCTCTTAGGTAATTACCATAAATAGTAATACTAATTTTAGGTTAATTTAGTTTATTACATGATTATGTGTTTAATACGTGTATGTGTATTTGAAAGGAAATTTATATAGTAATTACCATAAATAGTAATCCTCGTAGACAGTTCCTGATGACATCCTAGAATTATATGTTCATTTGAAAGAGAAACATAAAGATAGAATATTCATACGTGTATGTGTATGTGAAGAGAAATATATAGTATAAGTGTAATGCTCATGATGAAATTAGGTAATGATTCTTTTAGTCAATATTGTTAGGTGTATGATACAGACACAAGTAAACCCTAACCCTATCTAATCCTATCTGACATGATACAGACACATACACATACACACATACATGGACACACAAACACAAACACAAACGCAGACACAAATACAGACACATAAACACACAGACATACATATATAGACACTAACACATATACACACACGGAAACACATCCATCCTACACATACACAATATGACACATATGTTTTTATCAGGTATGGCAGACACATACACACATACATAGACACAGACACATAGACACATATAGACGACAAGGATGAAGACGTTTACAACTTGAGAAATTGGATTTCTTTCTCTATATATCATATTGTTTTATCTTCATATGTTATTATCAGGTATGGCAGGATGACGCGGATCATACCAAGGGAGAGGTTCCTCCGGTAGACAGAGTGCTACTTCGGTACCGGCTACTGGTTCTGGATCCTCATCTCCGGGTACTCCATTATACCGACCAGTCACATCCTCGACTCCGTTGACGGTACGTGGCAATACTCCTGGGACGAGTAGTTCCAGGCCTGAGGCTACTCCCTCGTCTACCGTTCCACCTGCTGATGGCACCATGGAGACAGAGGAGCAGATAGACAAGATATACGAGGCCCAACCGACTGCACCTTCGTCTTTTCAGAGTGATCCTCCGTGTTCTCCTCCTGACGAGACGATGATGGAGGTTTGGGCCGATGGCCTAAAAAGTAATTTAATTAGTTTTATTTTTCTTACGCATGTATAAATATATATTCACTTTTCTTGAATATAATTATCTATGTATAGATATCGTCCCTTGAGGGTACAGAGAGCCTTGGGACATTTTTTGAGGGACAACTATAGTGGCCCTTGAACTACTCGGATGCCCCCGACGAGAGAAAGGCATTCTGATTTGCGCACTTCAAGGTAAAAGTAAATTTTGTTTTACTATCAATTATCTAATTTTGTATTTTTATATAACTTACGGCATTACTTCTTGTAGAAAATTTATTTTTATCTGTAAACCCCCTCACCCAAAATTAGGGCTATTTGGCTTAGATAGTGAAATTAGGGCTAGTTTGAACCAATTCGAATTAGAACACGGCATTTATTTAATTATGCATTAATTTATATCACGAAGTGCACATTACCGTCGCTCTAAAATTGGAGCCCCTCACTAGCCGTTGCCTATCTACGAATTTCACAACATTAACCTAGACGTGCCCGCCTACCTTTCTGGCCCTTGTGCAACTCATAATATTGCTTCCTTGTGCTACATTTTAGTCGCACAATAAACGTCGCGGACGTTATTTATTAATTATAAATAACTTCCTAATTTTGTACCCTTGTGCATCCCAATCGAAATTGGGGACACAATCTGGACCATTTTGTGCAAACCAAATTTTATAAATATTCTACACTGTCCCCTCTACGCCCCTGACAATTATGGTCGCCTGATTTAATCTCATGTACTCCTAATTAATTCTAGAATATCGTGCGCGGTTCAATTTAACTAAGTAAATCTAATTTTCGCCTTTGTGCAATTTTCCAATTGTTGGGGGGGCTTTTATTCAAAAATGTACTGAGGTGTCCCCACCATTGGACAATTCATGAAGAAATCTATTTTTCCCTTCGCGTAGATTTTTTCTGTAATTTTCAGCATGTGCAACGCGCACATCGCCTCCATTTATTTTAAACACATCCTCGCATTTTAAACCATGTAATTTAAAGCCCCAACATCCTCATGTGAGGCCAAGACCCCCAAGGATTGTAGCCCAAGGCCCAACCCAAGAGTGGTTGACTAGTCAAACCAACTCCTAGGTCAACCAAAACCCTAGTCACATGTATTTATATATAATTCCTCCTCCCCTTTTCTATTGAAAACCAAACCAATGCAAACCATCCTAGCCGACCTCTTCTCATCTTCCTGTTCTTCCCCTTCCTTCTCCTCTTTTCGGCGCCGAAGCCGGAATAGCTCGCCGGAGCCCGACGAGCCACCTCCCCTTCCCAATGCCTACACCTCCTTCCTCGACTTACTCCCCTGGCCGGACCCCTGAACCACCCCAACCATCGCCATCATCTCCTTCTCTTCCGCCCATTGGACCAATACCACCACTGCTGCCCCTCCCAATCTCAAATTCCAGCTCGGATCTCCCTGATGATGACCTTGAACCCTTGTTTTCTGCCCCGGCAGCCGGTGAGGGCTTTGAGACCCTAGATCTGGGGAAGGAGGTAAAGAAGAAGAAATCGGCAAGGAAAAGGCTGAGTATGGAGGAAGAAGAGATCTCAAAGAAGAACAAGAAGAAGAACAAAAGAATGGCAAGCTCGTTGGGAGGAGATTCATGCAGAATCTCAGAGATTATTAAGAGAAACTAGGAATGCTTCATTCAAGCCGGTGCCTCTTGTTCAGAAGCCAATATCATCGATTCTTGAGAAGACCAGACTCCAAAAGTTGGAGGTTTTGAAAAGATCTGGTGACCTCGTTGAGCCTGACCCTCTTGTGAACGAGATTATTGAGAACTGTGTACCAAACAAGAGTCAGAAAGAAGTAAAAGATGTTGGTGAAGATGTGGAAGTGGAAGACCATGTCGAGGGAGTCAAGAGCAATGGAAGACCTCTGGATCCATGTGGAAGTATCCCTTGCAATAATGATTCAGTTGCAGGGTTAAATATTGCATTTCACACTTTAACCAATGAAAGAGAGGATGTTGGTAAGAGTTCCAATTCAACTGATGACAACCTGTTAAATGATTTGGAAGATGGCTCAGATTTTATTGGTAGGAGAAGATGATGACAAAGAAAACATTGCTCCCCCATCCAGTGCAGCACCTGATCCTCTTTTATCATCTCTGATTTACTCATTGCCTGTTACTGATTCTTTAAGGGATGTACAACCGGAGTCTTTGGGGGAAGGCAGCCTGGTTAGCAAGACATCAGATGTAAAAGTGGTAGAAAGGTATGAAAATATCTATACTTGTATACTCATGTTAGTATTATTTATTGGTTGTTAGTTGACACCAGGTCCTGAGTCGGTGAACCCACATGCGTGTACGTATATGTACGCGTACACGTATATTACCCATTGGTATACATTTATATAGATACTTAGTACATGTATTCAAGTGGTAAGAATAATTGGGTGTTATATAGAAATATATATATACATGATATGTACCTAAATTGTAAGTAATTAAATACTATGCTGACTATACATAATTGGACTATACGACCCTAGGACACCGTGAACCGTCCCGAACTTGCCCTGACCATGTTGACCCTAAGAACTTATGAATTGTCCACCTTGCGTACATTAACGTACTGGCGTAGACACCTGTCAGTTGACTGTCTGATTGTGTACAACACTTGAAGATATGACCCCGCGTAATTCAACGCGTAATTGACCGTGTTAGATGACTAGTACTACCCCTAGGGTACCCCCTGAGTCCAGTGTAAATATTGTTGTGTGTGTAATGACTAATGATTTATTTACATTATATTATATGTACATAGGATGTTGGATTTATTCTGCGCGACTTTTGGAGCAGGTTATTGGTACATCGCAGTCTTCTGGCCAGGCAAGTATACCTTGCCATTGTACTTTTATTTTTATTCCATATGTTGCATGTATCTTTATTTTCTGTCTTTTCATATATTTTAACTGTTATATAAAATACGCGCGACGGTGTCGTCGCAGTATGTTTTTATTTATGTATTTGCATTGACCCTGTTTATGAGACCACCCCATCATCATGTAGCATCTTTAGGTTCATTGGCCGTGACACAGTTGTTACACGAGTTGTGAGTCTCATGTAGATCACGGACTTGCGTGCAGGTTGGCCTTCTGTACATGTGGGCCCTGCGTTAGGAATAACTGCTGTTAGAAACTTTGTATACTAGTAGACTTGGCAGTTATTAGAGGTATTATCGTGTCATGGATGTGACTTGCTTAGAGCATGGGGTGGGGAGAACAACAAGTAAGGCGTGTGGGCTCCGTTGCACTTTCCTTGTGTAACCCGTACGCTCCGCCGGAGATGCGCGGTCATGATGACCCCTATATATACTACTTGGCGGGCCTCCGGTGTTCGAAAGACGCCGTGCCTTTGTAGGCCCCTGGATCTCCAAGAGAACTATGCCAATCCCATTTTAGCCAGATAGCCCACGCGTTGGGAAAGTTGTTCTTAAACTGCATTCACTTTAGACGGTTAGGCGACCCATTGGATATTTATTTCAGTACTTTATTGGCATGTGTTTAAGTATCTTGTTACGTCCCTCTGAGGACCTGGTCCACTGCCAGGTGTACCTGTTCTTGAGTATTTGCAGGAGCGCGGATTTGGATGGTTGGGTATGCTTCGTGGATGTCTTCTCTTCAAGCCGTGATTGATAGCTGGTACTTATATTGTTTGAGTGAGTGGTACTTATATTGTATTTACTTTTCCTATTTGAGTTGGTAGTGGATTTGTTTCCATCTAACTATCATCCTTAGATACTTCTTATTGAGATCTAGTTTCATAGATACTGTTTATTTATTTCTATATGATTTTCATGGATGAGATCTAGATTATACCCTGTGACTTGTGACACATGTTTATACCACTTGTGGATTGATATTCATATTACAGCGTACGTGTGGATTTGGTTTCCATATATTGGAGTTGCCATATCCATGCGGCTGACATGCTTACGTGTTCTAGTCCTACGTATTTTTGGGACTGGGGCGTGACATATTTTTGTGGTGGCCCATGCAGGTCGAGAGCATATTGTCTCGGTTACGTTACTGTACCGAACAAGCCTGCACCTAGGACTAGAGTATAGGATCTCATCCAAAATTGACTATGATTCACCTTCCTCCTCTATGATCTATTCGAACAATTGTATCCTGCTTGATTCCTGTACTTCCCTAATAAGTTCCTTGAGTATATATGACCTTCTGCTAGAATATAGGAACCCGTGTTATTAGGATAATAATTAGAGTAGCATACCTATTAAGATTACAACGAGGATATAGACACACCACTAAGTTTAGAATATCTAGTGAACCTAGAATTCCTTATCTATAGATTGGTTTACCATTATCCCTTGATGTATTATGAGGATCGGTGAGTAGTATAGATACTACTAGAGTAGTTAGAAGTCTCCCCTAATGTTTGACTCTAGCATCGAGGAACCAATAGAAAATCAAAATTTAATATTAGGACGGAACCTAACCTTCGCAGTTAGATAAGCATTGGAGAACCATAATTTAGACCCTTGACTTAAGATAAGCAGACAGTACCTTAGAAAGCCAAGAGCAATGCATAGAATATTTTCTGATCATACCTCAAACATAGCAACTAGCATACCACTTCCCCTTTAGAGAACCATGATGCTATCTAGAGCCCCTATTTTTAATTTCATACCTTGCTCCTCTGCGACCTTGGCGTTCGCTAATTGTGCGACGACAACAAATTATGTTCTTCTTTTCTCCATCTTTCAATTCATGCCAATCTGATGCTTTTAATTATAGACCAAGCAATTGTATTCTATGATAGGATATATGGTTGTTAAAGTGATAGTCGTGATCTTGAATTTTGAATTGTACCTTGTCGTTAGAACCTGGTAGTGGAGTTGTTCAATTAGATTATGATGATTACCCTAGTTGTAGCCACGTAATTGGTACCCCCACCTCGATACAAGTTAGACCCTTCCTCCTTAACGGCCAGTAACTCTTCTATCTTTACCATTGACACTTGCTTATAAGTGCTATGACTAAGACTTAGGATGACCACTACCTACATAAAAAGGATACCCTAATCAGTACCAAGATCTTTTCTCATATACCCTAATAAGAGTTTCTGCTCTATTTACATGTGCAAGATTATTTTGTAGGATCCTCTTAAGACTATCACAGTATTAGCTTAATTCTTTTAAGTTGGGTAGTATGTCTCACAACCTAGAATCACATAGTCCACTTGACCCATCGAGATAGTGTAACTGAATGACATTAATTGTATGATAGCATAAGACGACAGTGTTTATTCGGACGATAAAATTTAGAGGTCCATGCCCTATTTGGTCGACTAGCGACTTAGACAATAAGGTTGTATGATAACTGTAGAGATTGTAGAGTCTTTTTATTATTGTTGCTTATGATATTTTTGTTCTGTGAACTTGAATTAATTTGCACCTTCTTTAATCATAATCCAGCGTATTTATATTTGTTGTACTATCTAACTTATGCTGCTATTATAGCCTAGTTTTTGCAAGCTTATTCTTTATCAAGCTTGTTCACTACATATGTATTAGTGGGCGCGCACACTAATATATTTCAGGATCAGTGTATTAAGGCCTAGCTAACCTTAGTGCGCTTGGTTCGCCCTCCGTAATACTATTTTTCGTGGATTGAGATATATAGTGATTAGTAGACGAATATACTTGCCCTCGACTTGTCTGACATATCATATCAGTTACATGACTGTACTAATACAAGCATGCGAATACGAATTTACCAAATAGGATTTCAGTCCACAACTGCCTTGGCAATTCCTATTTGGATTCCTTGAAACGCCTTAATCCCTATACTTGTATTCTATTATTTCTTCCTTGAACTCTTATTTATTGATCTATGTCTTTCCTTATTTTGAAAAGACGAAATATCTTGTTTGGTATAAGTTTGATATATGGATAGTACTAGATATACCCCGCAGGCCAATCACATCGTTTGGTGTCTATCTTTTATAAATGATTAAGGGCATATCATAGAGGATATGTTTGGTGTTAAAGGACTTTGAGGATTCAATAACATGATTAAATAAATTGGGACATAGCCTTCTTAGATGTATAGCCTTAGATGATAGATGGGTAAATTCTAAGTTGGGTAGAAACTACCATGTTAACTCAAGAAAAATTCTTTAGACTATAATCAAGTGAGGTTAGATAGAGAAACCCTACCCTAGTTTAATTTTGAGGACAAAATTGTTTTAAGTTGGGTAGATTGTAAACCCCCTCATCCAAAATTAGGGCTACTTGGCTTAGATAGTAAAATTAGGGCTAGTTTGAACCAATTCGAATTAGAACGCGGCATTTATTTAATTATGCATTAATTTATATCGCGAAGCGCACATTACCGTCGCTCTAAAATTGGAGCCCCTCACTAGCCGTTGCCTATCTACGAATTTCACAACATTGACCTAGACGTGCCCGCCTACCTTTCTGGCCCTTGTGCAACTCATAATATTGCTTCCTTGTGCTACATTTTAGTCGCACAATAAACGTCGCGGACGTTATTTATTAATTATAAATAACTTTCCAATTTTGTACCCTTGTGCGTCCCAATCGAAATTGGGGACACATTCTGGACCGTTTTGTGCAAACCAAAATTTATAAATATTCTACACTGTCCCCTCTACGCCCCTGACAATTATGGTCGCCTGATTTAATCCCATGTACTCCTAATTAATTCTAGAATATCGTGCGCGGTTCAATTTAACTAAGTAAATCTAATTTCCGCCTTTGTGCAATTTTTCAATTGTTGGGGGGGCTTTTATGCAAAAATGCACTGAGGTGTCCCCACCATTGGATAATTCATGAAGAAATCTATTTTTCCCTTCGCGTAGATTTTTTCCGTAATTTTCAGCATGTGCAACGCGCACATCGCCTCCATTTATTTTAAACACATCCTCGCATTTTAAACCATGTAATTTAAAGCCCCAACATCCTCATGTGAGGCCAAGACCCCCAAGGATTGTAGCCCAAGGCCCAACCCAAGAGTGGTTGACTAGTCAAACCAACTCCTAGGTCAACCAAAACCCTAGTCACATGTATTTATATACAATTCCTCCTCCCCTTTTCTATTGAAAACCAAACCAATGCAAACCATCCTAGCCGACCTCTTCTCATCTTCCTGTTCTTCCCCTTCCTTTTCCTCTTTTCGGCGCCGAAGTCGGAATAGCTCGCCGGAGCCCGACGAGCCACCTCCCCTTCCCAATGCCTACACCTCCTTCCTCGACTTACTCCCCTGGCCGGACCCCTGAACCACCCCAACCATCGCCATCATCTCCTTCTCTTCCGCCCATTGGACCAATACCACCACTGCTGCCCCTCCCAATCTCAAATTCTAGCTCGGATCTCCCTGATAATGACCTTGAACCCTTATTTTCCGCCCCGGCAGCCGATGAGGGCTTTGAGACCCTAGATCTGGGGAAGGAGGTAAAGAAGAAGAAATCGACAAGGAAGAGGCTGAGTATGGAGGAAGAAGAGATCTCAAAGAAGAACAAGAAGAAGAACAAAAGAAAGGCAAGCTCGTTGGGAGCAGATTCATGCAGAATCTCAGAGATTATTAAGAGAAACTAGGAATGCTTCATTCAAGCCGGTGCCTCTTGTTCAGAAGCTGATATCATCGATTCTTGAGAAGATCAGACTCCGAAAGTTGGAGGTTTTGAAAAGATCTGGTGACCTCGTTGAGCCTGACCCTCTTGTGAACGAGATTGTTGAGAACTGTGTACCAAACAAGAGTCAAAAAGAAGTAAAAGATGTTGGTGAAGATATGGAAGTGAAAGACCATGTCGAGGGAGTCAAGAGCAATGGAAGACCTCTGGATCCATGTGGAAGTATCCCTTGCAATAATGATTCAGTTGCAGGGTTAAATATTGCATTTCACACTTTAACCAATGAAAGAGAGGATGTTGGTAAGAGTTCCAATTCAACTGATGACAACCTGTTAAATGATTTGGAAGATGGCTCAGATTTTAACGGAAGGAGAAGATGATGACAAAGAAAACATTGCTCCCCCGTCCAGTGCAGCACCTGATCCTCTTTTATCATCTCTGATTTACTCATTGCCTGTTACGGATTCTTTAAGGGATGTACAACCGGAGTCTTTGGGGGAAGGCAGCCTGGTTAGCAAGACATCAGATATGAAAGTGGTAGAAAGGTATGAAAATATCTATACTTGTATACTCATGTTAGTATTATTTATTGGTTGTTAGTTGACACCAGGTCCTGAGTCGGTGAACCCACATGCGTGTACGTATATGTACGCGTACACGTATATTACCTATTGGTATACATTTATATAGATACTTAGTACATGTATTCAAGTGGTAAGAATAATTGGGTGTTATATAGAAATATATATATACATGATATGTACCTAAATTGTAAGTAATTAAATACTATGCTGACTATACATAATTGGACTATACGACCCTAGGACACCGTGAACCGTCCCGAACTTGCCCTGACCATGTTGACCCTAAGAACTTATGAATTGTCCGCCTTGTGTACATTAACGTACTGGCGTAGACACCTGTCAGTTGACTGTCTGATTGTGTACAACACTTGAAGATATGACCCCGCGTAATTCAACGCATAATTGACCGTGTTAGATGACTAGTGCTACCCCTAGGGTACCCCCTGAGTCCAGTGTTAATATTGTTGTGTGTGTAATGACTAATGATTTATTTACATTATATTATATGTACATATGATGTTGGATTTATTCTGTGCGACTTTTGGAGCAGGTTATTGGTACATCGCAGTCTTCTGGCCAGGCAAGTATACCTTGCCATTGTACTATTATTTTTATTCCATATGTTGCATGTATCTTTATTTTCTGTCTTTTCATATATTTTAACTGTTATATAAAATGCGCGCGATGGTGTCGTCGCGGTATATTTTTATTTATGTATTTGTATTGACCCTGTTTATGAGACCACCCCATCATCATGTAGCATCTTTAGGTTCATTGGCCGTCACACAGTTGTTACACGAGTTGTGAGTCTCATGTAGATCACGAACTTGCGTGCAGGTTGGCCTCCTGTACGTGTGGGCCGTGCGTTAGGAATAACTGCTGTTAGAAACTTTGCATGCTAGTAGACTTGGCAGTTATTAGAGGTATTATCGTGTCATGGATGTGACATGCTTAGAGCATGGGGTGGGGAAAACAACAAGTAAGGCGTGTGGGCTCCGTTGCACTTTCCTTGTGTAACCCGTACGCTCCGCCGGAGATGCGCGGTCATGATGACCCCTATATATACTACTTGGCGGGCCTCCGGTGTTCGAAAGACGCCGTACCTTTGTAGGCCCCTGGATCTCCAAGAGAACTATGCCAATCCCATTTTAGCCAGATAGCCCACGCGTTGGGAAAGTTGTTCTTAAACTGCATTCACTTTAGACGGTTAGGCGACCCATTGGATATTTATTTCAGTACTTTATTGGCATGTGTTTAAGTATCTTGTTATGTCCCTCTGAGGACCTGGTCCGCTGCCAGGTGTACCTGTTCTTGAGTATTTGCAGGAGCGCGGATTTGGATGGTTGGGTATGCTTCGTGGATGTCTTCTCTTCGAACCGTGATTGATAGCTGGTACTTATATTGTTTGAGTGAGTGGTACTTATATTGTATTTACTTTTCCCATTTGAGTTGGTAGTGGATTTGTTTCCATCCAACTATCATCCTTAGATACTTCTTATTGAGATCTAGTTTCATAGATACTGTTTATTTATTTCTATATAATTTTCATGGATGAGATCTAGATTATACCCTGTGACTTGTGACACATGTTTATACCACTTGTGGATTGATATTCATATTACAGCGTACGTGTGGATTTGGTTTCCATATATTGGAGTTGCCATATCCATGTGGCTGACATGCTTACGTGTTCTAGTCCTACGTATTTTTGGGACTGGGGCATGACATTATCCGCCACACCGGGCTGAGAATATAATACCCCGTTCCGCTCAAGCGGACTGCCGATTCAAACGACAAAAGTGCAAATGTCCCGACCTCCTTTGCTCAGCGAGGCAACTCGTTGAGGCATGGAATTATCCATACTTGGCCCTTTATGAGAACCGGCTTAGGCTTTCAGAGGCTCACTCGGAGTATCGCTCAACCGATGCGAATCATCGCTAAGGTGGGTGGCTACGGTAAACTTGTCTTTTCTTAGCTAGCACACATAAAATACGGAACGATACATGCTAGTCGCTAGGTGAATCACCCCCTGTATACTAATAAGAATACAACGCACCTAGCTAAGGGAATAATCCCAACCCTTATTGCTTGTGCTAGAACATGAAAATAAAATATTGCTTATATTCAAACCCTCATATGCTACATTTGTCTTGTACAACTGGACCCTGTTATGCCTCGAATAGACCGATATGAACATTATACACTTTGTTGTATACTTCCTTACTACTATACTGCACGACCCTAGACAATGTGGCTCGGTAAAGTCGCTTATGGTTTTACTACTCGGCTTACCTTCGGACCCGAACTAAACATGAATGTTTATGAACGCATGCTTGCCTGCTTATAAGTTAACTCAAATATTGTCTTGCCTCAGTGTTTACCACACAAAAATAGGCTACCAGCAAGTAACTATCGCGTATCATTCATGCATTAAGGCAACCAGAAGACTATCAAATAGTCCTTTTCTGCAAATGAACCTGTAAGTACTCGGGACCGTTAGGTCTCCAAGGCACTCGTCCCACCAGGGGATGCGTCAAGGCAAGTTGAATCAACAATAAAAATTATGTCAAATTACACTACATGATAATCACATCCAGTTTACATATGAACGAGAATCATGATCACAGCTCGTGGAGCAAATTCTCGGCTCAGAACAAGAATCATGGATTATCAAGTCAAGTTATGGATTTGGAAAGACCCTAACCTGCATGTCGCGGACAACTTGAAAAAGTTGATCTTTAGATCTCAGTTCCACGGGCGGTCTCCGGGGCACCAGGGCCGATCCGATCTGGATGGAACTCAACCAGCCTTTCACATTCAAGCAGGGTGGCATCTCCGCTAAATGCCGCACCATCCTTGCTTAAAGGCTGATAGTCTCATATTCCGGATAGGATTATGCAGCGCCTCCAGTACTTTCGTTGCATAGCATCCTCGTCCATAGACTACAACCGTCCTTTATGGCTATGCCAGCGACCAATTGTTCATATAGATAAGTCATCCTCGCTTAGCGGCAACCCGCGTGCGAGTTATTGTATCACATCGAAAATAACTGAACACCTGAACGATCATGGTACAATAATACTTGTGCATAAAGAGCACTTGATCATCTTATGCAACACACTTGATAATCAGGGTAACTCGTGCACTGAAACGTAATCTCGTACTGAAACACTTGTGTTTGTATATGCTATTGCTCTAAATGTTATATATGCTCGTGTTTAAAATTAATTTGGTTTGCCTTGGACAGGGAAGGACAAGTTGGTAAGTTGGTAAGTTTTACCGTATTTCCTCCTATACCTCATGGCGCACTGCCACACGAATTAGGCTTTTTATATATGCCATGAAACTGATTCTAGGCACAACTAGAAAGACAACAAAATAGTTGGTGCACGAAACCTATATTACGTGTTTGGATTTATCGAGCGAGCGAGTAGCCTCCCCACTAGTGCATTCATGTACTGATAATCAACCAGATTGTGTGCAGGGTGCGGGAGAACCTCAGGTACGGATGCCGCCTTTGTGCGTGCTGAAGGCATGGGGTTCGACTCTGAAGCCTTATGGTACTGCGTTCGGAACTGAAGAACATATACAAGACATAATGTTGGAACATTGCCTGAACATCGCCTGAATATTTCCTGTATATCGTCCATAAATGTAGCCACTTGATACGCTTTTATGTTCAGAGAGAGAGCTTGAGCGACTTATAATCTCGGCTATGCGCCGCCTGTAATACTTATTTCAATATGGATAAAACGAGTTGCCTTGCTTCTATATTATGTTATTCAATCTTTGCTTCCACTACTGTCGACTCAGTGAACTTGTTACCATTCGCTTATGCGTTTATACATTCCGCTGCACTCGGATAATCTGTGCGACTCTAT
Organism: Iris macrosiphon; assembly: GCA_036927795.1. Lineage (NCBI taxonomy): Eukaryota > Viridiplantae > Streptophyta > Magnoliopsida > Asparagales > Iridaceae > Iris > Iris macrosiphon. The sequence goes on along the minus strand of JAYESA010000107.1, from coordinate 342,470 downwards.
GGCTTAGATCTCTTACCGCCAGCCGATGAACCACGGCCTTGCACGGGCATGGCTCACGATCGTGCGGCATCACACCCGGATGGGTCAAAGCGATCGTCTTGCAGGAGCGCTGGCGCGGTCACTTCCGCCTAGCGGGGACGACCGTTTAGCCTGCGGGAGATCGGGGCGTGACAGATTGGTATCAGAGCCTGGCTTATACGTCTTTGGACTTTATTTTCGAATATCTCTGTTTCAAAAGCTCGTTCGTGGGTTATGTGCACACACTCTCTCAATGCCTGTAAGCCCTTATTTTTTTAAAATATTAAATTGGGTTTTTTCACAATTTTCTAGAATTTTTTGAGAATTTTCTGTAATTAAAATCAGGGTTTTTAAATATTAAATATTTTTTAATAGATAATAAATAACATTAAAATATTATGGAAATAATATTTTTTGGTGTAAAATGAAAAACCGGACTTAGGATAATTTTTCTGGAATTTATCGGGCCCCGTACCTATTTTTAAATCACCTAAAACTATTTAATTAGTTAATTAATTAAATTTATTATTATTATTGTTATTATTATATTTTAGATCCGGCCCGAGCCCAGCCCGCGGCCCATTAACCCTATCGGGTCGGGTCGGGTCCACCCGAACCCGACCCGCACCCGCTAACCCTAACCCCAGCCCCTGACCCGTTCCCCCCCCGCGTCCGGCGCAGCCGCCCGCGGATGCCGCCGCTCCGCCCGGCCAGCGCCACGACTCCGCCCCCTCCGCCGCCAGACCCGGCCACCCCCGCCTCCCTCGGCCTCGAGCCACCACCCTCTCCCCTTTATAAACCGCCCAAATCCTCCCCTCCGGCCACCTCTCTCCTCCGCCTTACCTCGACACACGCCGCCACCGCTCCGCCCGACAACGGCAGCCGCCTCCGCCGTCCCAGCGACCCTCTCAGCCCCAGCCTCCTTTCTCCCTCCCCGCAGCCGCTCCTCCGACCGTCCCCGCCCGCTCCGGCAGCAACAGCCGAGTGGGCGACCGCCTCCCCGAGCCACCCTAGCACCGGGCGACCTCCCCGTCGCCCTGGCCAGCCTGAGCCCCAGCCACCGGAGTGAAACCCTAACCCTATTTCATTCGGACACGGCGGTGGACACAGGACACTGTGTCCTGTGTCGTGTCAGACACAATCCAGACCCTGTTTTTCGACCCAGTTCAGGTGCGTGTATCTTCTTGCTCATAGCTCCGTTTTCAATTCTATAAATTGCGTTGTGAAGCATGTATGACCCTCTCGGTTCACGGACAAACCGCTCGGGGCATCGCGTCCTGTGGTGATCGCACACCGCGATCCCAAAACAGGAAAAACCAGACCCTGTTTCACCCCGGAACTGAGTACGCCCCACCAAACGGGACGACTTGGTCGCGTGCGGTCCTCACAAATACGTGCGCACCGTCGATATGGACGTGTGAGATTTTGCGGAAGCTGATTCGGGTGTGCGTGCACACCGGAATCAACGCGTATCCGCGGACATCACCCCGTATCCGACTTTTCTGCAATTCACCCTAACTTCTTGTACACGCGTCGGATCGAGACGAAACTTGCGCCATCGGACTCGTAGCGATACGCTGGTCCTGTGGGTCAAGTTTGGTTCGATTCTGAGAACGTTGACGAAATCGCGTGTCGTGGGCCCCACAGGCCCCGCTCGACGGGCGATTTTATGATCGGCTCATCGGAATCCAAATCTGGAAGTTCCGTTGGGTTCGTATCATCGTTCCTGACCTATTGACACTAAGTTTGGTGAATTTGGAGACCGTTGACCCGGACACGTTTTTCGGTGCAAAGCGGGCCCACCGGCGGACCCCGTTTTGACCCAAAACTGCCATTTTTGCCCTTGTCTCCAAATTGGACCCAAGGACAGGCGCTTCTAGCTATTTGATATCTTCTGAGCATGATGGTAATATTTATTTCAGCATTTGGACTCATTTCTGGAAATTTCCCCGAGATACAAACCATATTTGGATCCAAACAACAGGCAAGTACCTGCACTTCAAGTTTAATCTTTATATTGTGATAATTAATTCCCTGCTCTACTAGTACCTTTGATGATTACACGTAGTGTTAGAATACTGGATTTCATGTCTTGGATACTGTATTTCATGTCTTGTTTTTCATGTCGGGTGGGAGAATACTAGAAGGCATTTAGTTTACCCTTCCCCCTATCGTGTTTAATAGCTGTTGGTGCGCGACTGTACCCTCAGCCAGATCTCGATTATTCATGTTTAATAGCCGTCTATGACGGCTGGATTAGCCTTATAAACCCCTACATGCCAACTATGTATTCTAAAATAAACACAAGTTCACACAGATAGCTTCTGGTCTTGTTATAGTTCTTGCTGACTGTTGTAGTTTCATTTCCTGTCTTATTTATCCCTGTTTTCTCATATTCCTGTTTATAGCATTAACTCTGAGATACTGTTGTTTCTTTTATACATATTCTCAATATGATACTCAATCTAATTGCATAAATATTTAGTTTAATCTTGTTGTGCATTGTGTACTTTGCTCCTTTCCTAACTGGATCCGTTGTTTTAGGCGATGATGAGGACCTTGCCCCTACCTATTATGGCCACTATAAGTTAGCAGGTGACCCATATGAGGAGCCAGTTCCCACCCAGGAGGATACTTCTGCAGAGTAGTTAGCAGTAGCTACTTATTTATTTTCTTTTAGCATATACTCGGGTTTGTCCCCAATTTATCTTCTGGCTTTGTATTAACTATGGATCTGTTGTCACAATTTGTTTTATAAAAGTTAGTATTCCTATTTCCTGTTATTTTCCTTGTCTATTTATTGTGGATGAGATAGATTTAAAATTACCTGTGATTATGACCTAGACAGTGTACTACCGCCGACACTGCGGCGTAGGCTGGACGTGCCCACGTACTCGTGCCCGAATATCCGGGTACGGGTCGTGACACATTTTTGTGGTGGCCCATACAGGTCAACGACTAAATTGTTCGGTTTCAACTCAGGGATCGAACAGGCCTACAATAAAGCTAGGATAAATTTATAGGATCTCATCCACTTGCTTGAATCGTTTTTGATATCTGTATCGTATTCGAACTAATTTGAACTTGCATCTTGCCTTGATTCCTGTGCGCCTCTTATTGGTTATTTTGGATACAGGGAAATGGACCCACAAACCAGCAACGAGGCTCATGCAGAAACACCACAAACCGTTGTGGTTACCCAAGAAGACGATGTAATACCAGTCGGTGAAGGCCAATCATCACAAGGCAGTCAAGCAAGTCAGCCTGCCTCAATAATCCATCAAGATGGCGTTCCACCCTCGACGCAACCTATTCCATCGATGCCTTCCTTCCCACTGGGACCGCCTATGGACGAACAGCAGATGTTTCGCATGTTCTACATAATGATGCAAGCCTATCAGAAGGTTCAACAAGAAACTCAGCAAAACCAAGCGGAGAACTTCATCGACAGAATTAGCTCGGAATCACGGAAGCTAAGCAGTTCAAATGCAATTACCTTCGATGAGGACGTTCTTACTGTAGCGCGACCTGTGGAGTGCACCACAAGGATCGAGTCCAGCCGAAAGCGGCCGTATGCGTCAACACCAGACTAAGCACAACAGGAAAAAGCTGCAAAGCGACCACAGATGAATCCAACTCAAGAACAGAACCAACAAGCTCCCACTTGTGGCTATTGTCGAAAACAAGGTCACATTTGGCAGGATTGTAGAAAGAGGCTAGGTGCCTGTCTATATTGTGGATCAGCAGTACATCAAATGAAGGACTGTCCTGCTGCTCAAAGACGCACAACTGCACAAAAGTTCCAGTTCAGGCCAGGCCCCAGCAGCGCAGCGGAGGGCACCACCTCAAGAACACGGACAAGCTTACACGATGACCGTGGAGAACGTGCAGACTCTTAGAGTAACTAATGCGCATAAGTGATTCGTAGATACCATTTTCTAGTATTGTTTTAGCTTGTGCCTACTGGTTCGTGACCTCAGCCCAACCTAGTAACTTTAAACTTGCTAATAACCTGGTATGCTTTTATATTTAATAACTGTAGAGATTGTAGAGTCTTCTGTTATTTTGCTTATTGTGTGAACTTCAATGATTTGTACCTCCTTTCATCATCATCTAGCGCACTTAATTTTGCCATACTTGATTTATGCTGCTATTCTATAAGCCTAGTTTTGCAAGCTTACTCTTTATCGAGCTTGTTCATGACAAGTGTATTATTGGGGAGGCCCACAATGATACATTTCAGAATTAGTGTATTACGGTCTGATCAACCATAGTGCGCTTGATTCGCCCTTCAAATTAATACTTTACGTGGATTGAGATATAGTTGACTAGTATACTTGCCCCCTAGATATTTCCGAGCATATCGTATCGATTACATAACTGTATTAATACGAGCATGTGAATAGGAATTACCGAGATAGGATTCAATCCACAAACGCTTGACAATTCCCACCTGAATACTTTAAAATGCCTTGACCCCGATATTTCTTTTCTATCACCCCACCCTTGAACTCTTTATTATTGATCTTCGTCTTCCCTTATTTCGGAAAGACGAAATCTCGTGCCTGGTATAAGTTAGTACATAGATAGTACTAGATATGCCATATAGGTCTATCACATACTTGAGGATTAAACTTTCGTAATTGAGGACATATCATATGTGATATGATCGGCGTTGAAGTTCGAGGATTGAATGACATAGGTAAACATATTAAGGAATATTTACTTAAAGTATATAGTCTTTTGTGATGAATGAGTAAACTCTAAGTTGGGTAGCAATGTATTTGTCAACTCAAGAGGAATATCTTTTTGTGACAGAGTAAGGTTAGATTGGAAGAAGCAAGCCATTCTAATTTTGAAAATTTAGAGGAGTGATTTAGATGATTAGTGAATTGATATCGAGGACCCAATAGTTATACCTTAGGTACATGATTTAAATTTTGAATAATGAAGGAAAAATCATCAAATTGAATCTAGAGGATATATAATTCAGACTTGAACTTTGGTGGACTACATTTAATTTTTGATGATTGGAATTAAGAATTAAAATTGATGGTTGGACTACCTAGTTGGAATATTGAGAATATAAATGGAATTTAAAAGCTGAAGCATAAAATGTGAATACTAGTGGACTAGAATCACTTCTAGAGGAAATTACGATAGTTAAAATCGTGAGGCAAATTTATAAGCGTATGCAATTTTTGAAGATGTTATATGGACTTAATTAAAAATCTGCCTGTGGGTAATTTGAGAAAGTAAGAAGTGATAAACCATAGGTTGAAATTTTTTTGATTGGAACAGTAGTCATCTTAACCATGAGGTGATTGTAGTGGATAGGATAGGGATTCTAATTATCACAAGGAGATTGCGATTGAGGTACATGAAAGGGTTAACAGATTATGGCTAAATTTTAAATTTCGAGGACGAATTTTTTTATAAGTTGGGTAGATTGTAAGCCCTTATTTTTTAAAAAAATATTAAATTGGGTTTTTTCACAATTTTCTGGAAATTTCTGGAAATTTTCTGTAATTAAAATCAGATTTTTAAATATTAAATAATTTTTAATAGATAATAAATATCATTAAAATATTATGAAAATAATATTTTTTGGTGTAAAATAAAAAATCGGACTTAGGGTAATTTTTTGGAATTTATCGGGCCCCGGACCTATTTTTAAATCACCTAAAACTATTTAATTAATTAATTAAATTTATTATTATTATTGTTATTATTATATTTTAGATCCGGCCCGAGCCCAGCCCGCGGCCCATTAACCCTATCGGGTCGGGTCGGGTCCACCCGAACCTGACCCGCACCCGCTAACCCTAACCCCAGCCCCTGACCCGTTCCCCCCCCCCCCCCCCCCCGCGTCCGGCGCCGCCGCCCGCGGACGCCGTCGCTCTGCCCCGCCAGCGCCACGACTCTGCCCCCTCCGCCGCCAGACCCGGCCACCCCTGCCTCCCTCGGCCTCGAGCCACCACCCTCTCCCCTTTATAAACCGCCCAAATCCTCCCCTCCGGCTACCTCTCTCCTCCGCCTCACCTCAACACACGCCGCCACCGCTCCGCCCGACGCCGGCAGCCGCCTCCGCCGTCCCAGCGACCCTCTCAGCCCCAGCCTCCTTCCTCCCTTCCCGCAGCCGCTCCTCCGACCGTCCCCGCCCGCTCCGGTAGCAACAGCCGAGTGGCCGACCGCCTCCCCGAGCCACCCTAGCACCGGGCGACCTCCCCGCCGCCCTGGCCAGCCTGAGCCTCGGCCACCGGAGTGAAACCCTAACCCTATTTCATTCGGACACGGTGGTGGACACAGGACACTGTGTCCTGTGTCGTGTCGGACACAATTCAGACCCTATTTTTCGACCCAGTTCAGGTGCGTGTATCTTCTTGCTCGTAGCTCCATTTTCAATTTCGTAAATTGCATTGTGAAGCCTGTATGACCCTCTCGGTGCCCGGATAAACCGCTCGGGGCATCGCGTCCTGTAGTGATCGCACACCGCGATCCAAAAACAGGAAAAACTAGACCCTGTTTCACCCCGGAACTGAGTACGCCCCGCCAAACGGGATGACTTGGTCGCGTGCGGTCCTCATAGATACGTGCGCACCGTCGATACGGACGTGTAAGATTTCGCGGAAGCTGATTCGGGTGTGCGTGCACACCGAAATCAACGCGTATTCGCAGACATCACCCCGTATCCGCCTTTTCTGCAATTCACCCTAACTTCTTGTACACGCATCGGATCGAGACGAAACTTGCACCATCGGACTCGTAGCGATACGCTGGTCCTGTGGGTCAAGTTTGGTGCGATTCTGAGAACATTGACGAAATCGCGTGTCGTGGGCCCCACAGGCCCCGCTCGACGGGCGATTTTGTGATCGGCTCATCGGAATCCAAATCTGGAAGTTCCGTTGGGTTCGTATCATCGTTCCTGACCTGTTGACACTAAGTTTGGTGAATTTGGAGACCGTTGATCCGGACACATTTTTCGGTGCAAAGCGGGCCCACCGGCGGACCCCGTTTTGACCCGAAACTGCCGTTTTTGCCCTTGTCTCCAAATTGGACCCAAGGACAGGCGCTTCTAGCTATTTGATATCTTCTGAGCATGATGGTAATGTTTATTTCAGCATTTGGACTCATTTCTGGAAATTTCCCCGAGATACAAACCATATTTGGATCCAAACAACAGGCAAGTACCTGCACTTCAAGTTTAATCTTTATATTGTGATAATTAATTCCCTGCTCTACTAGTACCCTTGATGATTACACGTAGTATTAGAATACTAGATTTTATGTCTTGGATACTGTATTTCATGTTTTGCTTTTCATGTCGGATGGGAGAATACTAGAAGGCATGTAGTTTACCCTTCCCCCTATCGTGTTTAATAGCTGTTGGTGCACGACTGTACCCTCAGCCGGATCTCGATTATTCATGTTTAATAGCCGTCTATGACGGCTGGATTAGCCTTATAAACCCCTACATGCCAACTATGTATTCTAAAATAAACACAAGTTCACACAGATAGCTTCTGGTCTTGTTATAGTTCTTGCTGACTGTTGTAGTTTCATTTCCTGTCTTATTTATCCCTGTTTTCTCATATTCCTGTTTATAGCATTAACTCTGAGATACCGTTGTTTCTTTTATACATATTCTCAATATGATACTTAATCTAATTGTCATAAATATTTAGTTTAATCTTGTTGTGCATTGTGTACTTTGCTCCTTTCCTGACTGGATCCGTTGTTTTAGGCGATGATGAGGACCTTGCCCCTACCTATTATGGCCACTATGAGTTAGCAGGTGACCCATATGAGGAGCCAGTTCCCACCCAGGAGGATACTTCTGCAGAGTAGTTAGCAGTAGCTACTTATTTATTTCCTTTCAGCATATACTCGGGTTTGTCCCCGATTTATCTTCTGGCTTTGTATTAACTATGGATCTGTTATCACAATTTGTTTTATAAAATTTAGCATTCCTATTTCCTGTTATTTTCCTTGTCTATTTATTGTGGATGAGATAGATTTAAAATTACCTGTGATTATGACCTAGACAGCGTACTACCGCCAACACTGCGGCGTAGGCTGGACGTGCCCACGTACTCGTGCCCGAATATCCGGGTGCGGGTCGTGACAATGCCTCGATGGGATATTCCAAACTGTACGTCTAAATACTTTTAAAAGTTGCATGTGGAATAATATGATGGCTTGTACGACATTGTGATCGGAAGACCTTTGTGCCGACCTGTGCTAGACCCTTTGGGGAATAGACTCGTGATAAGATTTACATGATATGCCCGAACTGTATGCCTGTACCTAGTTATCCAACTGTTCAGTACGGAATCCAATATTGTCTCGAACGGCTGCTATGCACACAGTCTTTTGGCTAAGTTGTGTTCTGTGTTGTGCACCAAGACCCTTTGGTGTAAGCCAGTTATAAACGAGATTTGGATATCGTTCATGAATAATACAAGTCAGACTTAGAACTACAATCGATAAAAACGTTATCAAATTTATCGCTTAGGCGAATATTAAGATCATGCTTGATTATGGGAAATAGCTCGAACGATAATTCATGATGGAAGACACAATCAAACATGGTTTACTTGGATGACTATCAACATGATATATGCCAGACTAGATTTTATCAAGCAAAACCTGAGTATTGTACATGGATTTGAGGAAACGAGTTGGTGAATAAGCTAACGATAATGCGAGCACCGACTAAGGATTGATGGAATGACTTAATTTCGAGTGGTGGATGGATCATTTAGAAACGTCCAAACGGATCCATAACCGTGCAATAGTTGAACTGAACGATTTGGGAATATGCTTGGACCGACTATAAGGCTTATATCGAATAGAAATTCATAGAAAGGGAAATCGATATCCTAACAAAGGAAAACTTGTTAGAAATTTGAGAATCGTGCAAGCGGTTTCGGATTTAAACAAACGGATTGAACTTGAATAAAATATCGCTTGAACAAGTTAACCCGAGAATGAATATTTGGCTTCGGAATATAAATTTGACTTGGTATCGATAATTGGAAGATAGCATGGATCAATACAAGCAAAGGAAATATTATGTTTCTAGGAATGATATAAGCGAACAACAGATTTTTACCTGGAATTTGGAAGAACGAACTTGATATATTGAACGTATCAAAAATGGATGGACTTGGGCTTGAATATTTAAACTTGGTTATTGAGGAATGCCAAAAGTAGACTTTGTATTTACCGAAAGAAAAAATAAAAGTTGGATGCTTTTACTAGATGAACTACAATCACTGCATGAACGGGCTTGATTTGATGGATACAAAAACTTTTGAAATGCAGTGAATCAAAAGTGTTTTAGGATGAGTTAGCCTAGAACCAGGAGTAAATCACGCTTGATGGTTTCAGGGACGAAGGCGTTGATATTTATTGGACGACTTGAGGATATAATCTAAGGTTTAGAATTGAATCTTGGCTTGGTGGTCTAGACTTGAAATGGATATGGATTCTATCGAACATGTTTGGAGAGATATACAACGCAAATTACTAGACTTGTCCTGCAACTTGAATATATTATGGATTTTACTGAACGGACTTTTCCCCCGTGCAAACGAACATGTTATTGAGAGTAGGAAAAATCTGTGCTCGATGTTTAGAAATTAGAGTGAAACAAGCTTGGGTAGAATACCCCGTACAAATGAACAATTGTTTGACCCTAGGAATTGGGGCGAGCATCGTGCGATGAATTTCACGATGTATCATGTACTTGAACCCGTACCTATGACCTTGTGAACTGACCTAGCAATTAGGCAGACGACCCTGTGCCGAGTGAATGAACCTGTGCCACCAAATTTACCATATTGCTTGAATAAGATTCACAACTGGGGCAGCAAGACATAGGGTTAGACCTGGGTATAATAACATGTGCTAAGTTTGACCCGAACTGACGAACGCTAGTCGGTAAACCGAACAGATCATGCTTAACGGTGGTACAAATGCTTGGTTGGAATGGAAATGATATGGAATTGGATTGAACCCTTGAGATTTTCGCAAAAGTAACTTGTCTGATTTTACTTTCTCTAAGTTTGGTTGAATGCATATATTTGAGGGACGCCTTGAATATGTGCATGATCCAAGACTTAAGAAATGTGAAACTCGAGTGCTAAGACTTCGCTATCGCTAAATTGGTTGACATGCATGTATTTGACGGACGCTTCGAATCCGTGCACGATCCAGACTCGCGATACGCTAAACTCAAATGCTAGTGCAAGTGAATATCCTCCTGAACAAGCATAATGACTTGTATAAGTTTGCCTCAGCCTTAGACCGCTATCCAAGATCGATTAAAATATGCCTCGTGTTAAGAAACTTGTCCCGTGCTAAGACGCAAATGAGACTGACTCAGTATACACGACATACGGCGTAAGCATCGAGTAGGGGAATGTGTTCAAATAGATCTAGTGGTACTGATAGCTACGCTTGGGCTAGATTCGAAAATTCGATAGTATGGCTTGCCCTCAGGAAGTCTCGAGGACGAGACTTTTTCTGAGTGGTGGATAATATAATACCCCGTTCCGCTCAAGCGGACAGCCGATTCAAACGACAAAAGTGCAAATGTCCCAACCTGCTTTGCTCAGCGAGGCAACTCGTTGAGGCAAGAAATTATACAGACTTGGCCCTTCATGAGAACCGGCTTAGGCTTCCAGAGTCTCGCAGGAGTATCGCTCAACCGAGGCAAATCATCGCTAAGGTGGGTGGCTACGGTAAACTTATCTTTGCTTAGCCAGCACACATAAAATACGAAATGATACATGCTAGTCGCTAGGTGAATCACCACATGTATGCTAATAAGAATACAACGCACCTAGCTAAGGGAATAATCCCAACTCTTATTGCTTGTGCTATAACATGGAAATAAAATATTGCTTATATTCAGACCCTCATATGCTACATTTGCCTTGTGCAACTGGACCCTACTCTGCCTCGAATAGACCGATATGAACATTATACACTTTGTTGTGCACTTCCTTACTACTACACTGCACGACCCTAGACAATGTGGCTCAGTAAAGTCCCTTACGGTTTTACTACTCGGCTAACCTTTAGGCCCAAACTAAACATGAATGTTTATGAACGCATGATTGCCTGCTTATAAGTTAACTCGAATGTTGTCTTGCCTCAGTATTTGCCACACGGAAATAGGCTACCATCAAGTAACACTATCGCTTATCGTTCATGCATTGAGTCAGCCAGAAGACTATCAAATAGTCATTTTGGGCAAATGAACCTGCACGTACTCGGGACCGTTAGGTCTCCAAGGCACTCCTCGCACCAGGGGATGCGTCAAGGCAAGTTGAATCAACAATAAAAATTATGTCAAATTACACTAAATTATAATCACATCCAGTTTACATCTGAACGAGAATCATGATCAAAACTCGTGGAGCAATTTCTCAGCTCAGAACAAGAATCATGGATTATCATGTCAAGTTATAGATTTGGAAAGACCCTAACCTGCATTTTGCGGACAACTTGAAAAAGGTGATCTTCAGATCTCAGTTCTACGGGTGGTCTTCGGGGCACCGGGGCCGATCCGATCTGGATGGAACTCAAGCAGCCTTTCACATTCTAGCAGGGTAGAGTCTCCGCTAAACGTCGCACCATCCTTGCTTAAAGGCTGATAGTCTCATGTTCCGGACAGGATTATGCAGCGTCTCCAGTACTTTCGTTGCATAGCATCCTCGTCCATAGACTACAGTCGTCCTTTATGGCTATGCCAGCGACCAATTGTTTATATAGATAAGTCATCCTCGCTTAGCGGCAACCCGCGTGCGAGTTATTGCATCGCATCAAAAATAACTGAATACCTGAACGATCATGGTACAATAATACTTGTGCATAAAGAGCACTTGATCATCTTATGCAACACACTTAATAATCAGAGTAACTCGTGCACTGAAACGTAATCTCGCACTAAAATACTTGTGTTTATATATGCTATTGCGCAAAATGTTATATATGCTCGTGTTTGAAATTAACTTGGTTTCCTTAGACAGGGAAGGACAAATTGGTAAGTTGGTAAGTTTTACCGTGTTTTCTCCTATATCGCACGGTGCACTGCCACATAAATTAGGCTTTTCATATATGCCATGAAACTGATTATAGGCACAACTAGAAAGACAACAAAATAGTTGGTGCACGGAACCTATATTACGTGTTTGGATTTGTCGAGCGGGCAAGTAGCCTCCCCACCAGTGCATTCATGTACTGATAACCCACTAGATTGTGTGCAGGGTACGAAAGAACCTCGTTCGGTGCGAATGCCTCCTTCGTGCGTGCTGAAGGCATGGGGTTCGACTCTGAAGCCTTAGGGTACCGTGTTCGGAACTGAAGCACATATACAAGACATAATGTTGGAACATCGCCTGAATATCGCATGAACATCGCCTGAATATTTCCTGTATATCGTCCATAAATATAGCCACTTGGCACGCTTTTATGTTTCAGAGAGAGAGCTTGAGCGACTTGTAATCTCGGCTATGCGCCGCCTGTAATACTTGTTTCAATATGGATAAAATGAGTTGCCTTGCTTCTATATTGTGTTATTCAATCTTTGCTTCCACTACTGTCGACTCAGTGAACTTGTTACCATTAGCTTATGCATTTATATATTTCGCTGCACTCGGACAATCTGTGCGACTCTATGGCTTAGATCTCTTACCGCCAGCCGATGAACCGCGGCCTTGCACGGGCATGGCTCACGCTCGTATGGCATCACGTTCGGATGGGTCAAAGCGATCGTCTTGCGGGAGCGCTGGCGCGGTCACTTCCGCCTAGCGGGGACGGCCGTTTAGCCTGCGAGAGATCGGGGCGTGACAGATACTTTGGGATATTACATTTTGCATGACATTTTCAGATACTTCTGAGGCCGTAATGCCCCGCTCCGCGTCGGCATTATGTATCAGATGAGTGGGCAGAACTTCGTTCTCTGATTCTTGCACGCCTTAATAATAACCTGAGTTTTTGCTTGCAATGTTTTCATAACAGAATGATAGAACCTGCCTTGCATGTTAATGAACGAACTCACCTAGCTTGTCTTTGAAACAATAAGTCTGCTAAACGAGAATCCAGAAATGCTTGCCTAGAGTGCATAAAAATATTCACTATCGTCTATGCTTCGAGAGAACCATATTATGCCTGAATGTGTTCAAGTGATAAGTCAGATTGCCCCGCAACAAAGTTTGTATTCTGATGGTTCATCTCGTCTGTATACTAGAGTTTATTTGATAGTGTTCCATGCATTCGCATGCGGTCGGACAATGGCTATTGGTGGAGAGCTGAACTGCATGTGTCATGACTACTACAGAGATAGTGGAAAGCAACCATGAGTCACAGTTGCCTCTAGCATCAGATAAAGAGTCATTGGTATGTTGTACAACCAGCTGCCGATCCAAAGATACTCGGGGACCGCCCTGCATATTGCTAAGTCATTGTGTTGGCTTGGATAGAGGACTGCCCCTAAGATTATGCATTGTGTATCTAGCTTTGCATCTGACCCTGGAGTCTCACGAGACACGCTGTGCACACCCTGAAACATGAACGAACGACTTGCTTGCTTGCTTATTGCATATGAAACTCTGTTTCCAAAGATGTTTCCAAACAATGTAATATGACTCTGCTAGAACTGCATGAAACAAACTTAGGTAAAACTAGAAAGATCACTAGTAATATAATATTTTATAACATGATTACTTAGTGCTTGGTTTTAGTGAATGCTTGTTTCTGTTTAGTTATTTTATCTCACCAGTACTTGTATAAAGTGCTGACCCACCAACAGTTTACTTGCTTGCAGGTACTAGATCGTCCGTGGGAGCAATAGGCGTGCCACAGTCCCTAAGACCCAGAATTCTGGTTTCGATTGTTGCCCCGAGATGCTATCGTATAAGGGGGCATAATGTATGGAACGATCGAATGCCTTTGCACAAAGAAACCCAAGTTGCCTCGATTATCCCGAATACTCAGTTGGCTAAATGCATTGCATTACAACAACTCCCTTTTCGCTGCTTACTCGATTGATGCGATGATAGCCAACTATCAACTTAAACGATTGGCCTTGTGCGGGCGCAACCCCAGGCTGCACGACATCATGTCCCCGATACACTCGTGCGGGCCACACGAAGTCCCTTCCTTCCTCGCACCCGCAGGACGGGCACGGTGATTTGCGTCCAGCGCGCCGAGGCACGGTGATTCATGCCCGGTTCGATAATTTCGGCCATATAGGGGCGGGGCAAGGCGAAGCGGCGGCCCGGGCCGGTCTGGGGCATGACAGAATGGTATCAGAGCCGAATCGATCTTCTGGCCAAAACTGTTGCTTTGACTCTGAGTTATATCAATATGGTATTGCAATAGAGCGTTCCATACAATAAGTCCATAGATATTCTCAAAGTGCAAATGTTTTCTGAACTTGAATTTCTTGACTGTTTCGATTGAGTACGGCGAGGGATGGCACTATCGCTGCTCGGAATATCGAGAAGTTTATCCTTGAAGTTTCGAGGACAAAACTTTTGTTGGTTGGTAAGTATGTAATGCCCGCTCTGTATTGGCATTATGTATCAGGTGAGTGGGCAGAACTTCGTTCTCTGATTCTTGCACGCCTTAATAATAACCTGAGTTTTTGTTTGCAATATTTTCATAAGAGAATGATAGAACCTGCCTTGCATGTTAATCAACGAACTCACCTATCTTGTCTTTGAAATGATAAGTCTACTAAAAAAGAATCCTAAAACGCTTGCCTAGAGTGCATGAACATGTTCACTATCGTCTATGCTTCGAGAGAACCATATTGTGCCTGAATGTGTTCAAGTGATAAGTCGGATTGCCTCGCAACAAAGATTGTATTCTGATGGTTCGTCTCGTCTGCATACTAGAGTTTATTTGATAGTGTTTCATGCATTCGCATGCGGTCGGACAATGGCTATTGGTGGAGAGCTGAACTGCATGTGTCACGGCTGCTACAGAGATAGTGGAAAGCAACCATGAGTCACAGCTGCCTCTAGCATCAGATAAAGAGTTATTGGTATGTTGTACAACCAGTTGCCGATCCTGAGATACTCGAGGATCGCCCTGCATATAGCTAAGTCATTGTGTTGGCTTGGATAGAAGACTGCCCCTAAGATGGTGGATTGTGTGTCTAACTTTGCATCTGACACTGGAGTCTCACGAGACATGCTGCGCACACCCTGAAACATGAACGAACGACTTGCTTGCTTGCTTATTGCATATGAAACTCTGTTTCCAAAGATGTTTCCAAATAATGTAATATGACTCTGCTAGAACTGCATGAAACGAACCTAGGTAAAACTAGAAAGATCACTAGTAATGTAATATTTTATAACATGATTACTTAGTGTTTGGTTTTAGTGAATGCTTGTTTCTGTTCAGTTGTTTTATCTCACCAGTACTTGTATAAAGTGCTGACCCACCAACAGTTTACTTGCTTGCAGGTACTGGATCGTCCGAGGGAGCGATAGGCGTGCCACAGTCCCTAAGACCCAAAATCCTGGTTTCGATTGTTGTCCCGAGATGCTATCGTATAAGGGAGCATAATGTATGGAATGAACGAATGCCTTTGCACAAAGGAACCCAAGTTGCCTCGATTGTCCCGAATACTCAGTTGGCTAAATGTATTGCATTACAACAAGTCCCTTTCCGCTGCTTACTCGATTGATGCGATGATAGCCAACTATCAACTGAAACGATTGGCCTTGTGCGGGCGCAACCCCAGGCTCGCACGGCATCACGTCCCCAATACACTCGTGCGGGCCACACGAAGTCCCTTCCTTCCTTGCACCCGCGGGACAGGAGCGGTGATTCGCGTCCGGCGCGCCGAGGCGTGGTGATTCGTGCCCGGTTCGATAATTCCGGCCATATGGGGGCGGGGCAAGGCGGAGCGGCGGCCCGGGCGGGTCCGGGGCATGACAAAGAAGATCGAGGAACACTTTCCCTCCGTCTTCTCCAAAATAATTTGTGATGCGATCCGGGACCAGAAGGATCGTGCTGCTTTGGGACTACCAATCAATTGTTGGATCACGCCTGAGCAGTGGACTGTGATGACGACTAGATTTAACGATCCCAGGTACACTGAAAAGTCAGAGAAGGCGAAGGCGGCCAGGAAGAAGGCGAAAAAGTGGTGTGGTGGGTCAATTCCGGTGACAGAATATTTTCGTCGCATGGTATGTATTTTATTATATACATAGTATTTTAATCAAAATAAGATAGAATATTTAATTTTAATAACATACAGATATCGATGAGAGGGCCATACAGATCTACGTAAGTATTTCTTTATGTTTTGTTAATTTTAATATAACTTAGAAAATATATAAATAAATATTCATGTAGTTAGTAATAAGTACCTTAGATATATATTAACAGTTATACATGACGAGTGGATAGTAAGAAGTGCGCTTATCGAATGATACATATTTTTTAGGATGTGTATCTTAGGCTCCGTGAGCGGTTGACTAATCCCACCTAGGGAGAGGCCTGTAGTTCCTCACAACCCCCCGCCCACCCAGCTCCGTCGCTTGACTAGCTGTCGATGACCGTTGTTGGTGGTCTGCAGAGGGGTACGTACTACGGTACGGGATCCTATGGCGCCTATGTTTCGTCACAGTCCTCTAGGACCCCCTCCGCCGGTGTGCATACCACACAGCCCTCCTAGGAGTCGGTACGAGCCCAGGAGGAAAGAGTTGACTATCATATTGCATCTCTGCGTGACGAGTTGCTGCAAAGAATTATCTCGCAACCCACACCGCAGATGGACGATGCGACGATCGTAGCACATTTTGATTCACTTGAGTGTAGCCTGGCGGAGCTGAGGGATCTGGCCATATCGACAGAGCAGAATATGACGACACTACAGGGGTCGCATGTAGCTATGAGTGATGTACTGATGAGGCTTTAGACGTCACATATTCAGATGACCCAGTCAGTAGAGCAGAGTACTGTGAGGATGTTATCTATCATGGATACTTGTAATGCTCGACTGACTGAGTTGGAGCATATGCGTCCTCTTGGTCCACCGGTATCGACATCTACATCGACTGCACAGACTCCTCCATGGGGTACCATAATGATTTCACTCGAGCAGCGGGCCTCGCTGATATCCCAGATTCGTGGTAGTACTTTTTCTCCTCCTGATCAGCAGTAGTTGTTCTCCTGGGCTCGCCGCAGTGCTCCTCCTCCTCCGGATCAGCGATAGTCTTAGTTAGGACAGTTTATTTGTTGTGAGTTTTGGCCCATGATCTTGGGTCATTTATGTATTTATTTCATACATTTATTGAGGTAGTATTTCAGACTTTATTTGTTGACACTCATTACCAATTCTGATGCTCACTGGATTTTCTTTTGAGACTTAGTTTGTAATTTTAATGTGTCTATTTCTTTAAATTTTACTTTATTATGTATATTAAATGCATGTGAATTGACCGGTGTTGAGTATTCCGCCGAAGGGGTCGATGAACCTAAAAAATTTAATGGAGAGTTGCTCCGGGTCTAATAATATAATTTATGAATTGTTAAACTGCAGGAATCTGTAGTTAAAAAATATAAAAGCTGTATTTTTAAATTAGCGACGTTTAGCGACGGGTAGCGACGTTTAGTGACAGTTTTCTGCATCGCTAATATGTATTGTAACGTTGCTACTTTGTACCGGTAACATAGCTAGGAGTCGCTAAACGTTGCTGATATGCTGACATGGCAATATTTGCCATATCAGCTATATCTCACTGAATTTATCACAATAGGTGGCTATTAACAAAAATATTGGCGACGTTTACCGACACCTTAGAAGTCACAAAAATGGCGACGTGGAGATGCAAAACGTCGCCACACTCAAAATATTTGGCGACGTGTTAACGTTGCCACTAAAAGTCGCTATTACGACGTATAGTGACGTTTTTCTTGTCAGCAACTAGCTAAAATGCGACTACCATAAAACGTCGTAATTACGTCGCTAAATACATTTAGCGACATATTTTACCATTTTAGCGACGTTTTTAAACATCACTAAATTGACTTATTTTGGTAGTGATTCTCCTTCATCCATCTTTCATTCCTTGCTATGCCATGTCATGTGTTGTGCTGTATTTGCAGACATATACATCCTCTGCAGCCTCTTTGTGATCGACAAAAACTGTATGTACTTGTTGGGACGCAACCTTGCGCGGGCAGTTGACTTTCCTTTGTCCCAAATTGGCTTGTACCAGTGTGCATGACAGAAAATGCATTTATTTTTATCATTATTCTCCTTGTAGTATAACATGCAACTGTTTCGACAACAATATATCTTTTCGTAGCCTAATCTAAGTTTTGGTATCATCATCTTTGACTTGTAGAAGTTTCAGGCAACTCATTCGATCCTTTTGGCAATAATTCTCTGACAAACTTAATTATCCGGTAGTAGCATTCCTGCAGCAAGTTAAACTCAGACTTTAGGTTCAACAGCCGTATTACCACCGACATGGCAGAATGAGAATCATAATCCGGGTATAATGGAGTATCGATATTCTTGAACATATCATAGAATTCTTTCGTATCAGGTTTAGGATCCTTCAGATCAAAACTTGGACTGGCCGCATCAAATACCAACTCACGCGCCAGGTTTCGCGGTCGATATTCAAAGTTATCTCCCAGAGTGGACTATTCTAACTCCGTATTGAAGGAGTAATGATGATATTACAAAAATAAAGGTTCTCCTTGAGCTGTCCACTCCTTATAGTTTGGTACAAAACCCTTCTTGTTGTCATGTCCCGATCTTTCGTAGGAATCAGTCATCCCCGCTAGGCAAGAATCACCGCGATAGCGCTCCCGCAGGACGATCGTTTCCATCGGAACGTGATACCGTATGAGCCTGGGGTTGCGCCTGCACAAGGCAACATCGTTAAAGTTGTGGCTATCATCGAATTGATCGAGTACGCAGCGGAGGAATAGTATTCCAAACAATAATCTATCTGAGTATATGGGAAAAAGATCAAGGCACGAGGTTCTCTGAATACAATGGCATCGTTTTATACATTATGTCCCTCTATACAAAAACAGCTCAAAATAATCGATACGGCTCAAGGCATCGAAACCAAATTTTTGGGTCATGGGGATGAGGCACGGCTATCCCTTCCTCGGACGATCCAGCACCTGCGAACAAGCAAACTGTTGCTGGATCAGTACTTTGGAGAAAGTGTTGGTGAGTATAAAATGAACAAACAGAAGCAACATTCACTAAAACCAGCACTAAGTAATTGTGTTATAAAATATTATATTACTATTGATCTTTCTAGTTTTACCTATGTTTGTTACATGCAGTACATGAGCAGAGTCATATTATTTCTTTAGAAAACATCTTTGAAATCAGAATTCAGTTCAATACAACCAAGCAGGCAAAGCAAACGGTTCAAGCACGATATAACAAATCAGGGTTTGCACAACGTGTCTCGTGAGCTATACTCGAAGAATCTAGGGACAATGCAGCATTTAATGGACTATCATTCCATCAAGCAAACAAGAGGAACTATCTATAAGATTTTGGTCCCCAAAAAACTCAGGATCAGTAGCGGTAATCCAGCTAACCAATGACTATTTATCTAATGCTATTAGCAGCTATGACTCATAGTTAGGTATGCAAGAAGGCTAGCCTAGCATGTGCCCTAACTACCTGAATGCAGCTATCTCCATGAACAAGCTAACTTCTCTAACACAAACTCAAACTCTTTCTAACAGAAGCATCACCTCAAATCTAATAGCAACGCCCCCCTAGATCTCGTAGGACTGGAACTTCAGGACGCACTATTAGTCTCACCCCATCAATCTCCATCCATCATTCTAATAGTCACGCCCCCTAGATCCCATAGGACTGGAACATCGGGACGCACTATTAGTCTCCAACTTGTCGTTTAGCCTCCATCCCCCGCAAGCTCCTCGATAACAAGCATATCATAAGTATAACACAACGTGACAATACAAGCTTTCAATCCATCTATTTCTTATCTAATAGCCGCACCCCCCTAGATCCCATATGAACGAAACATCATGACGGGCTACTAGTCCCTTCTCTAACAAGATAAGCCATTTACTCTTATAACAAAACAAGCATACATTCCATTAAGCTTTTGCATCCAAGACAAGCAATTATATATACGACGACAAGCAAACATATAAACAATCTTTAATATAAGCATGCATGGCACGGGTCAATTTATCTCTTCAAGTTAAGCATGCAGTTCTACTCTTTCTTTCTTTAGCATGGCAAGGTTCGTTCAATAGCTATGTCAGTGTAACTAGCATGCAACATTTCTTTCTTATACTTAGCATGGCAATGGTTCTATCTCTTTTCGGCAGACAGGTTCTCATTCTATCATTCATACAAACTTTATCTTATTAAGCAAACAAGCATTTTAAAAACTCAGATTCATTATTAAGGCGCTCAAGAATCAGAAAATGAAGTTCTGCCCACTCACCTAGATCAGTCATCTTCTGGTTCAACAAGGAGCTCTCCAAGAAGGTTTCATTTTTGAGTCAGCAAACCGATATCTCCTGTAAATAGTGCCAATGCGGAGCGGGACACTACAATTGTAGAGATGCTCCCTCACGAAATCCACCTCTTTGAATGGTTTATTACAATATTTGACATAAGGACACTTGATGAGCCTTCCATCCATGAAATGAGGTTGACTACGGGCGTATTTAAGAAATTTTTCAACGCCCGCCATGAAATCATCTGTCAAACCGATCCTGCTCTCATGTCACCAATTTTACATCCATGATCGGTTAACTAAGTATCGACTCATTGATTATGCATGTACCATATAAATATTAATTCAAACAATATGGATTAATTAGATTCAAGATTAGTTAAGATATCTGAGATCATCTAAGATATGCTTGCAACAATCAACATTAGATTATTATACTTTTTACATGACATGAAACCTAAGCTAAGATATTAAAAGCTAGTTGTATATATTCAAAGTTCTTAATGTCCACTATGAAAAGTGAGCAAAATTGTCCACAAAGATGCGATTCATAGTAGAAATTAACAAACTAGATAGCCCCAAAACAAAATTAAGAAGAAAATATATTGGTTTGAGCAAATACCATTAACAATAATAAATCAGAAATTGAAGTGTGTGTGTATGCGCACTCTTTTTTTTATAGTATCTAATTCTATCTTATTATAGATTATATACTATTTATTATTGTGTGTATACAAGCTATTTTTAATATTGTCGATACTGTTGATGCCAAAATATCTGATACGAGTCTGGTCTGATACCTCTGATACTGCCAATAGCGATACTCATACAAAATGACCGATACCGATACTTTGAACCTTGATTATAACTGCATTATCAATTGTCCTTGATTATAATTTCTAATTATCTTAATAGATTTATTAAAATAGCCAATTGACCAAGAGCATAGCTAACGTACAATGTATTATAAACTTAGGATGTTTAGAAATTAACTATACATATGAACAAGTAATACTTTTATGGCTTTAAAATTGAAAAACGACTTCCCATTAAGGCCAACAAACCAGTATATCGTGTCTGTGTCCAGCGTATCGCGCGTATCTGTACGTGTTCGTGTCCATCATATCATGTCTGTGTCCAGCGTATCAAAAATACTAAACCATTTATTTTTTCTTTGTGTCCATGTCTAGTGTATCGTGTCTATACGTGTGTCCAGACCCTCACAATCCAAATGCAATAATTAATCAAATCGAAATGAGGGTTAGGGTTACCATAGCCAGAGGAGAAGACGATATGACAAAGGCGGAGGGGGTCGAGGATCAGGAGGGCTTGGGGATCGGACGCCGGAGGAGGAGGAGGAGAGGGCGAGTGAGGGGGAGGGGGTCGGAGCGAGCGGGGGGGGGGGGGGGGGGGGGGGAGGGGAGAGAGAGAGAGAGAGAGAGAGAGAATGGAGAAAAATGAAATGCGGCTGAAAATTTTAAGTTTTTGCAGCGACGGATATTTTCGTCGCTTAGCGACGAATTTGTGACGAAAAATAATAGATTTTGTTTACATAAATAACTTAGTCGTTTTTTCGTCGAATTTCTGTTGCTGATTCAACGACGGATTATTTTTCGTTGCTGAAATTCGTCGCTATTTAAAAATATTTTTGTAGTGGTAATACTGAAAAGAATTAAATACGAAATAAAGCACTAAGTAGGATAATATTAAATCAGCATCATTAAAATTCATTATACCTCTCCCTTATCTATATTAAGGCCGCTGCTCAATCATCACTTCTTCTGATTTTTTTTTTTTTTTTATATAAGCTAAACTTTATGTTTACTCGGACAAAGCCAAATCCCTCGTTATCTCCTTTTCCCGCTGGGCCTTATCTATCTCCACCTCTTTCCTATATAAACACAAATAAATTCCGTCTCAACCTCTGTTCCTGCAAAATCCTCTCTACGCCTCTCCTGTGTTTTATTCTGCAACCATTAGGGCGCCAGTCGAGTAGTACCGACCACCACTTTGGCTCCAACCGAAGAAGTCAAGAACCTTCGTAAGGATTCCCTTCTCTTTTCTTCCTGTTAGTAATAAAAAATTTCGTTAAGCTAAGAAGAAAGTGTATCTTCCCCTTATAGTTGCCTGGCCTTTTGAATGGTAATTTTATGCACAATATCGGCACTGTGCACATGATCACTATTCACGTGAATTCAAAGAAGAAAAAACCTACTCACGTGGAACTATGCTTAGGTACAGTAGTATATATCTTCTTGTCACTAAGAATCACTAAGAAGAAAAGAAGTTATAAAAGAAAAGAAGAAACAGAGAACGGTTTTGGTGTGGTTGGCTTTTAGTAGTATCTATTTCATAAAAATCCCTCCGATATCAATTCTTTACAACATTTTGTTTTCTCTTTGCTTTTAAAAAAATAGGTATTTTTGTATAAAATACCTATTCCTTCCTTATGTGTGTTTGCACAATACGTACTGAAGTCTTATTACTAGAAAGGTACTTTTTGCAGCTTAACCCCCCAACTCGTAATATTTGCAATATAACTTAAAATTCACATGAATAGGAGCTATGCATATAAACGTAGAACTAGAAGAAAATGTATAATAATAAGTACAAAATTAAGTAAAGCACTTATAATATTAAAAAAAGAATTTGGGGAACCAAATAATAAAGGTAAATCTATATAATGTTAAATATTAATTTTGTGTTATATATTTGTTGTTGATCAGGTCTTGGATTAAGACTTGAGCGCAACTTTGAGATCGCAGACAAGAAACCTTTCCAACTCTTATACATCATTTATTTGCTTTTCTTTTCAGTTATTATTTTCTTCTTGTATATAGTTTCTTGATGCTCTTTGTCATATTTGATTTGTCACATGCTGCTCTAGTCTTATTTTCTCGTTTTACGTGCACGTATATTATTTGTCTTTCTTATATGTTGCTAATATTTATTTTCTCGTCACGTATTTGATATATTCTCCACCTTGTGTTCCCGTATTGTCACGCCTAGTTTCGCAGAACCCAACGTCCTCGCTTGGGCTTCCCACACCCCGGGTCTGTAGAGACACCGTCCTCGCTTGGCGTGATGCCGTACAAGTCTGTGATTGCGCTTTTACAAGGCACGTTCATGCTCATTTTATAAAACAGATATATGAAGATAGAGTTTGCAGCATTCACAGAGAAATTGAACACATATTGAAATGGAAATAGCTCTTTATTGATAATTCTTTGAAATGAAACATAAGGCCCTCAAACGACCGAGATTGTCACGTCCCGATTCCCGTAGAATCGATAGTCGTCCCCCGGGCGTGACGTCGTGCGTGCCTAGGTTGCACATCGCACAAGGCTAAGGTATTTTATATAACGAGCACATATTTAGAGTACGCAGATAATTGAAACAAAATATTGAAACATGGAAAAGTTCTCTTTATAGATAATGAACATCTTTTACAAACCCTTGAATGAGTCGGATAATTGTCGCACGGGCTTACAAAAGTGGACTCAAAATAAGATAATCGTCATGTACATTACATCCTTTTACTAAAACTTCAAAAGATATAGACACCTTCTGGCGAAGCTATCGCCTTTCCACGGAGCTGCATAAGTTTGTGCATGAGCTCCTGGAAACTTCAAAACGCTTCTTCGAGTTACTATCAGGACGTGCCGGTAGTTGGAATGGATTGGGAAGTCGCTTTAGGTTCTTGCAGGATCTCCTTAGTGCGGGAAACCTGTTGCAACGAGGGTCAGTACATTAAAATACACTGGTTAAGGTGAGCTAACTCAACTATATCAAACAACACGTTATTTATATGAAGCATGCAAGTTATTTGTGGTCTTTCAATCTTGCCTTCGTTCATTTTACAACAAGCATTAGATATGGAAATTTACTGAATCAAACATGCCACCATTCGGTAACTTTTACCTTTCCGTCTGAACCATCTGCACAATACTTACCATGACCTTCCCTGCCACGAAGACACAAGTTAGCTTGCACAATTTAAATATACGTAGGGATCACTGGCAAGATGCCATAAAGGACGAGTTATAGTCTTGAACGAGGATAGTATGCAACGGAAGCACATGAGGTGCTACACGCCATCCTGTCCAGTACGTGAGGCTATCGTGAAGTTCCATCCGGATCAGATCGGTGCCAGTGCCTCAACGACCGTCCGCAGGAACCATAGACCTTGTGCACAAGTTGTCCATGATCAAACGGCATCTATACTAAGTTATCAATCAATGCAGTTTAAGGCAATTACGTGCACGGGACAAGTGATATGGCATGATTTATTTTGCATAGTCTTCTTGATAAGTTTATTGCATAGCAAGGTGTGTTCTATACATAGCACCATTATAGAAGAAGTATACATTCATTTCAAAGCAATGCGTGTTCTATACATAGCACAATTATAGAAGAAGTATATATTCTAACTTGAATTGAAACACTATGAAAGAACGTTCTAAGCGAACTAGCATGCAACAAGGTAACCGTTTCCAAGTTGGTTGAGAAACACAAAATAATCCAAGTCTATCCCTTTTTTATCTTTTGATCGGAATAATCAAGAATATAAGATTTTAGGTGTGAAGACTTGGAAGAAGGGTCTACTGAATCGAATTATAGCCACTCATAAGTTGGTTGGAGAAAGAAAAGGAAAGAGGTGCTTCAAGACTCCGCTCGTACGACGTTTACTGCCAATCACCTGTATTGCCACGAACAGATAAACAATACCTCTTCTACTCTTTCCAAGCTCGGAAAAAATACAGTTCAACGAACAAAAGTAATAAAATCTTTCGAAACCGTTCAAGAAAATGCAAATCCAAAAACTAACTCAAAAACATGAAAGCAACATGGCGACAACGAAAACTAGGCAAGAAAACTTGCAGCAGAGAGGTCCCTCTTGACTCTGCCGCTAAGTCTATCCTTGGGGCACGGTCCACTGAATATGGAATTCGATTCTGAAGAAGCAAATCCATAACGAGGATAAGATCTTGATTCAATCTATCCCGATCGAATGATACTGATTAGTATTTCTTAGCCACGCTCCTCGAATAGGGAGAACGGGACACCATATCCTAACAAACTAATAGGAATTTTCGTCCACGAAACTTAGGAATAAAACCTACCACTATGAAACAATGAAGGGAACCTTTCCTTCATCTTAGACTCAAGCTCCCAGGTCGATTCTTCGACTGATTGATAGACACGCACGAGAGGAACCGAACGACTTTGAAGCAACTTCTCGTTGTGATCCAAGATCCGCACAGGATGTTCAACATACGTCAAGTTTGTCTTTAAGTCCAATTGATCAAGATCCACCACATGAATCGGGTCATACACGTACTTCCTAAGCTGTGAAACATGGAAGATATCGTGCACTTTAGATAGTTTCGGTGGCAGGGCAATCTGATATGCGACTGGGGCGACTCGTTTAAGTATCTCGAACGGGCCGACGAATCTTGGACTTAGCTTACCGTTTGCTCCAAATCTGGTAACTCCTCGCATGGGCAAGACTTTGAGAAATACTCGATCGCCTTCTAGGAACTCAAGAGGTCGATGGTGCATGTCTGAGTAGCTTTTTTGACGACTCTTTGCTACCTTCAACCATTCGCGGATCAAACGGATCTTCTGGACGGTTTGTTCTACGAGTTTCGGGCCAAGAATTTGCCATTCACCAACTTTATCCCAACAGATCAGAGATCTGCTCTTCTGCCCATACATTGCCTCATATGACGCTGTCACGTCCCAGTCCTAAAATACACGGGACCAGCCCACGTGGCAATGGCCAGCTAATACGACTCTGAGAGATTACCCAATTTAATGGATCCGACGAAGCGTACTACGCTGTCCTATAATACTAACAAGTCTGAAATACTATTATGCAGCAGGTAAATATCTAATCTCATCCACAAAATACAATATAAGAAGTACTGAAATAAATACTAGAAAATAAGTACAGAGTCTGAAATGTCATAGTACAATCCAAATATGTTTGATGGGAACAAACCCACTACAAATGATGAAATAAGAGTACTAAAAAACAGAATGAGGAGTAAGACTAGAGCATCGGCTAACTAGATAAGGAATGCTCTAGTCTGAAACAGCTGCGTACCCAAATCACGAGAACTCCTCTGGAAATGCCTCGAAGTCCTCAATCACGAATCCTGTCTCTACTCCTGCTCCGTAGATAGTCGGGTACAAGTGCTTGTCCGGATCTGGAAGGGAACCAAGTCCTCAGAGGGACGTAACAAGATACAAAAATGTATGCCATAAAGTAAATACTGTGTAAACTCAAGGGTGATCTAACCCGCTAAGTAAAATGTACTTTGAAGACAACCTTGGTACGTATGGGCAGGTGAAAGGTATAAACCGTAGCGTCGAGCCAGAGGCTAAGTACCTAGCATTAGCTGTAAACTGGATGCCAGGAGTATATGCTGACTACATCACTGATCATGATAGCGCGCAGCTAGTAACCTCTGCTGGATGTATCGACAAGCATATACGCCCATAATCGGGTAACCTGAGCCCAAAACCGGGTAACACATGGCCCATATCCGGGTAACACTGAGGCTCACGGCCTCGCAGTTTACTCTGAAACTATGGAAGCCAAGTGTCTGTCCCATACGCCTACTAATTGTCTTCCCTGTCCAATGCCAATGTACAAGTTACGAACACGACGTGGACATCTCGTACTATCATGCAAGTCGCTAAAAAAATATACAACTAAGCTAAATATCGTCACACATGCTGCTCATACTGATGGCTAGTCAGTCATGAAGCACACATCCCTACATGAACTCACTCTGTGACGTATAATGATACGTGTCAAAGCCGGAGGAGTCATATCGATAACTCTACAACTTTAGGTGGGTCCACTAGACACTAGGCCAGACACAAGTCCTAACGTTAACGCCTTCGTTGACTGCACCCGAGTCTTTCTCGAACGCGCACAGTTAATATTAAAACAAATAAAAATACAACTAAATAATATCCGAATTTAAACAGTACAACAAGGCAAGGTATATTTGCTTGGAACTCTGGTGTGCACAAGCAATAATCTGAAACCAACAGCCAAGGTAGTATCGTCTTGGATGCCTACAAACAAATAACAATAATATTAATCACTAGATTACACTATGCTAATGACGTACACAAGTATACTTACGCAACGTCACAAGTTATGCGGATACTAAACCGAATAAACATTCTAATTAAATATATTGGCTAGGGTTGACTAGTCATGGGTCAAGAGGGGTACACTTAGTCTACTAGTCCACAGCATTTTACAAGTTATTCTATGGTATAAATTCTCACATGTTACGATCACGGTGGCAGCTCAGATTCGTGTAGGTGCTAAGTTGTACCTCTAACACATGGGTACCAGGTATCCTAATTATTTTCAGGACACGTCTGATGTGGGTAGTCATCTAGGTCTCCATGCATGGGAAATATAACCACACTGCAGTCAGGAACTGACGTTAGGGGGTGTCACGACTGGTCAACTAGCAGGGTCGCGTGTGCACGTAGCTAAAATGTATACGTGTCGTATCCTCAATTTACGTGTACATCAAGACAACGAAATATCAATAATACGTCACGAAACTAATTACGTAATATACTAA
The DNA here is from genome assembly GCA_036927795.1 of Iris macrosiphon. Taxonomy (NCBI): domain Eukaryota; kingdom Viridiplantae; phylum Streptophyta; class Magnoliopsida; order Asparagales; family Iridaceae; genus Iris; species Iris macrosiphon. The sequence continues at coordinate 314,320 of JAYESA010000107.1, read as the reverse complement.
ATCATAAGTTTTATCTAGCTTGCTATAAAAATACGCTACAAATTAAATGACGTATTATACTACATTAATAAAGCTAACATATTAGTATGCAAAAAACCTAGTGTCTAAACCTTGGTCAACATCTCCCTATTTAAAATAGTCATAAATTATTAAGATATAATTTATTAACATAAATACATATAATAAACATTAATACTTAAATACATATAATAGCATTAATACATAAATACATATAAGCATTAATACATAAATACACATTAATACATAAATACATAAATACATAAATACATATATACATATATACATATATACATAAATATGCATATATTTAAATACATATAAATAGCGTTAATACGTAAATATATATACACAAATACATATATACAAAATACACATATACATAAATACATAAATACACGTATACAACGAGAGGGGAGTATACCTAACCGACGTTCGTGTCCGGGGTAGGGGGTGTCCGCAGCACGAGATGGCCGGCCTCCGGCGTGCACAGTGATTCCGATGGTCACAACAGCAGTAACAGCTCCCTGGCAATGGCAGCAGCTCTAGCAGCAGCTGCAACAGCAAATGCAGCGGTCGTGGGGGTGCTGGTGGTGGTGGGTTGGTCGTGGGGACTGGCGATGGTGGTGTGTTGGTCGTGGGGGACCTGCGGTGGCGGTGGGGGTGACCGGGGGAGTCGGGTCGAGGGTGGCGGGTGTTGGTGATGGTGGTATTGGTAATGGCGACGGTGATGGTGGTGGATATGGTGAGGATGGTGGCCAAGGTGGTGGTGGTTGGCTGTGGTGGCGGTGGGGGTGACTGGTGTAGAAGCATGAAAAATACGCCGGATGACTATACGCGGCATATTGGTGCAGAGCAGCGTAAGCAGAATCCTTCAGAGCCATCAAGCGTGCAACAGAGCTTTTTTCGCTAAAACGCAGCGTGAAATATGAAAGCTCAAAGGACCAACCTCGTAAGGCAGTACGTCCAAGCCGCTTCAACGTAAACAAGGTACTTATCGCCTCCAGGGCATAAAACTCATCCTCTTTCAGACGCAGCATTGAGGTGTACAAGAGACGCTTCGTATTATCCGAAGTGAACCTGTCAGACCCTGCAATAAAGATCCTGCAATGAACCTGACGTCTGGACTTCTGACAAAGGGATACGGCTCGACTACCCAGACGACGGCTATAATGATGGCACAGCACTGCGACCCAGGCTGTCAAATACCGCCATCCCCTTTGCGTAAACTGCTTTTACAAGCACGAAGGGATACGCTGCCTTATTTTACACAGGCAGACACGAGCTATTTACGTTCTGCAGTAGACAAACCGCCTGCCACATCAAAAGCTGCACTCCGTACGGGGTCGAGGCACGTCTCTACGTCTGAATGCACAGAGCGGTGACAGTTTCTCAAGGCACGTCTCTGCGACTGATGCGCAGAAGGGGTTGCAGACCTTCAAAGACACGCCTCCACATTTAATGCACAGGATGGTGGCAAATCTCAACATTTAATGCAAGAGATTTGATTATATCTTTAAAAGCCGTAATTCCGGCTAAGACGTCCCCATCAGCACTCTGGCACGGTACGCAGCGGCTTCTACGCCCATCCGGTTTCTACGCCTGCTCGGCCTTTATGACCATCCGGCTTCTACGCCTGCTCGACCTTTATGACCATTCGGCTTCTATGCCTGCTCGGCCTTTATGACCATCCGGCTTCTACGCCTGCTCGGCCTCTACGACCACTCGGCTTCTACGCCTGCTCGGCCTCTATGACCACTCGGCTTCTACGCCTGTTCGGCTTCAACGCCTATTCGGCTTCTATGCCGGTTTGATAACCATTTGGCTTCTATGCCATGGTGACAGACATTTGACTTCTATGCCAACCTCTTCTACACAATGGATACCTACCTACGTGGCTTCTACGTCATGATCTTCGTAGCGATTATACGCGTTTTGTCCCTTAGTTGGACCCGCATCACACACTCATTCAAAGGATCATCTATACGCAGGCATTGGTTACTTTAACCGTTGTGTAAAAGGGTGCTGTACTTTCCACTCCTCGGTTTCTACACCGACGGAGTGGTCACTGTCACCAAAACTCTATAAATAGAGACCTCTATCAATAAGGAAAAGGGTCGAAAAATTGGTCAAGAAACCAATATCAGATCCAGGGAGAAAGATCGAACCAGGGGTCAAGAAAGAGAGAGGGAGAGAGAGAGAGAGAGAGAATCCGGAGCTCAAGCAGAGAGCAGGGATCGACGACTTTGGCATCGTGCATCCACCCTCTTTTGTAACCCTCGAAGCTGCTTCCTGTCTTCTACGACACTTCTTTAACACCGTGTGGTCCAAGGGCTAAAGTGATCGACTGCAGATCAAACACCTATAGCAATATTTACCCAGATTAAATAAATTGTACTCCCATATCCTCGTATAGGATCAAATTATACAAGTTTGTTTGTAAACCAAAGAAGGCGGGTTTCGTATAAACCCCATCCTGAATACATTTTTTATTCTTTCGTTTAATACCACAAACAAGATGGCGACTCTGCTGGGGACATCTTTCTCTTCTGATGAGGAATTAATTGCTCAACACGATGCGGTATCTATAGGAACCGTGAAGAAGACACTGGTCGGCCAATTCGACCAGTCTGCCTACGAAGACAAGCTTCGAACCGGGGGTAGCTCTCACCCTCTCTCCGTCCAAGACAACAGGAAGCTGCGCAAGGTCTGGATGCCCAAGACATCCTCTACCATTCCTGTGGACTCTCCGATCTTTCCGACCTCTTCGACCAATGAGGTTGTAGCATTGCTCCCTCCGTGCCCTGCACGTAAAATTCAGTCTCCCGCTATGCGCGGTACAGACGAAACTTCGGGCAAAACCTCAGCGCTGACCCAGAAGTATCTACTGCGCTCTACGCGTAGGAACCAGTCTCCCGCTACGCGCGGTACAGACAAAACTTTGGGCAAAGCCTCAGCGCTAACCCAGAAGTATCCACTGTGCTATACGTGTAGAAACCAGTCTCCCGCTACGCAGGTAAAGACCAAACTTCCGATGATGCCTCAGCGCCAAATCGGAAGTACAAATCACTCTCCATGCGCAAGACAACATCTGACCTCTACGGATGAGCGCTGTGATTTCCGCAAGGGGAAGCAAGCGACAGAGTACTCAACTTCTCGGCCGTTACGCCAGCGAAGAAGCAATCTGCCTACCCTCCGGATTACGTGGGAAGCCGACGGCCGACTGAGGACCTCTTCAGCTTTACGCCAGTCTGACCAAATCTCTAAATTATGCCAGGCGGAGTCCCACGACGTAAAGCAAGCTCAGGTTGCGGGAAGGCACCCTCTACGGGGATTATCCCCCACCCAGGTGGCCAACCTGTTGTACACAGGTGGCGTAGGGAGAACCATGGTGCCCAATCTCCGCATGCCCACTGATGGAAACTGAAGGAACAAGCCGTCGTCTTCTTCCTCCACTCCTCCTGACCTGCGCGAATATCTAATCCAGAAGCGTAAGGAGAGGGGACCTTCCAACATGTCTATTACGCCCCCTAGCGAGCGATGTTGTAATAGTCATAAAATTATGATTGACTGCTGCTGTTTTAAAGCAAAACGGTCGATTTGTGACCGATTGAGCTACTCTCAGTTTTTTTGGGAAGAAGAGCCCGCGCATGCATCCGTGAACATGGCTTGACACATACCTAGAGGAGGGCCGAGCTCAAGACATCATCCCTCTAGGCCTCCGAGCTGAAGGAGATTCGAAGACCTCCTCAGAAACACTGAAGCTGGGGTATTCCAAAACACCCGTGCAAGGTCACAGCAACCAGCTTCGTACCCGTCTGATTCTGACGCTGGGGGTCGCCAATCTCCCAGATCAGACGCTGAGAGTATAGAGTCGACTTCTGCAGTGACCTATACTAGTCCTTCGATGACGCCCAGGGAAAGCGGAGTTTACGCCATTGAAGATGAACGCGAGAAAGCTTCGCCGTCAGGAAACGCGGAACAACGCATCACTGTGCTGGAGACATCTCTGAAACAAATGCAATCCATGATGGAGAACATGCACCAAATTATGCTAACTCAGCACGCAGCTGCAATGGCTCAAGCGTCGGTCCCGCCAACTCAGATACGTGTGGGGGTGGACTTACCACCATCCAACCAGAGCCAAGAGCCTGCTCTAGACCAAGAGTCAGCAGTTCCTCCGCTTCCTCACTCGAAGAATATATTACCTCCCGTTGGAGTCACGATGCAACCAACTCTGCGCTACACCGTAGTCCCGCTTTCAACTGAAAATCCGATGCAGGCAGTACGGGAGTTGAAAGCCCAGCTCGACGCCTTGAAGCACAAAGATCAGCTCAAGAAACTGGAAATTAACCAGCCTTACCCAGCTATCTGGGAAGAAGTCCCTTTCCCTCCGAGGTACAAACCTCAGACTATGGCTCTGTTCGAGGGAAAAACATCACCAAGTCAGTACATAAACTATTTCAGTATGATGACGGTATTTCTACAAGGGAACGACGCCCTCCTCACTCGGGTGTTCAAAGGCTGCCTCTCAAGAGTAGCCTATCAGTGGTACCGTAGCTTAGCGGACAACTGCATTACCTTCTTTGAGGACTTCAAAGCTTTATTCTTCACGCGATTCTACGAGGGTAGAATGGACATGTCTATGTCCTCTCTTATCGAAGTCAAGCAGAGGGAAAAGGAGGACGTTTGCACCTTCGTCGAACGTTTTCGTCAGGCCACCTTACAGATGCCTCCAGGAGTTCCAGACTCTACATTAGTAGACATTAGCAGGAAGAATCTCCTTCCCGTAGTCTCGGTGTTTAAAGGACCATATCAGTTCCATGATTGGCCCTCGTTCATCATCTCGGCAGTGGCCGCCGAAGACAACAGTCGCAAGGCGCGCGACAATGGCATTATGATCTCCGCCTCTGATAGAGGCAAGAGGTCATCTCCCAGCAGCGACCATCCTCGCAGCTCCAAGGGAAAAGAAGCTCTGACGGTCAATACGTCTAGACAAAAGACTGCGGCGACCACGGAGACGAGACCCGGGACCTCCAGGCCCGTCGAAGTCTACTCTTTCGACGACGACGATATCCCTAGTATATTCGAGTGTCTCATCAAAAGTGGCAAGATCACCCTTCCGGAGCTGAGGCGGCCCCAAGAAGTCGGTAGTACTGACGACTCCAAATACTGCATCTTCCACAGATACGTACACCACCCAACAAAGGCGTGTTACATACTAAAAAGGAAGATCCAAGGGTTAATCGATGCTAAGGCCATCACTCTGCACAACACCGAGAAGACGGTCACGGCCAACATGATCTCTCTGCGGTTTGGCGATCTGCCTTCCCAAGAAGTCATGGACGGTGTCACGCCCATTTCCCGGACTACGATAGACATCGTCAATCTCCCTCCAGCTAGGGGTCAAAATCATGACCTGGTACCCCTAACCACCCGGCAGGGCGAGATTATGTGGGTTCATCCGGATTTGGTGTCAGAGCTCGAGGAGGAGACTAAAGCTACGTCTAGAAAAAGCTCCAAATGTAAACCATGCCATATGGTCGCAACTCCTTCGCCATCAGACGAAGACGAGGTATTTGCTGCAACCCGTTCAGGGAAAGCCTACCTCAACGACTACGGAGCAAGTCGGGAAGATGTCAGCCCTTTTCGCATCTTATGAAGAAAGGCGTATCCTTCGTATGGGACAAAACCTGTCAGCAAGCATTCGGGGATATCAAACGCTACCTCACCAGTCCGCCGGTTCTAGTGCCTCCCGTCATGGGAAGACCATTCTTGCTGTACGTTCGAGCAATGGATCATTCGCTAGGAGCTCTTCTCGCACAGAAGAACGATGTGGGGCATGAACAGGCTATCTACTACCTCACCAGGATGATGGTCGGAGCCGAACACCGGTACAACCCAGTGGAGAAGGAATGCTTAGCTCTGATGTTCGCTGTCAAGAAGACGCGGTACTATGTCACCGGCCAGACTATCCATATCATCTCCAGGATCAATGTCACGCCCCGATCTCCCGCAGGCAATCGGCCGTTCCCGCTAGGCGGGAATCACCCTCGCCAGCGCTCCCGCGGAACGATCGCTTAACCCATCCGGGCGTGATGCCGCACGAGCGTGAGCCACGCCCGTGCAAGGCCATGATTCATTGGCTGGCGATAAGAGTTCTAAGCCACAGAGTCGCACAGATTGTCCGAGTGCAGCGGAGTCATGAACGCATAGCGATTCGGTAACAAGTTTTCTGAGTTGACAAATATAGCGGAAGCATTGAAACAAGTAAAGTAATCTCTTTATTGATATGAACAAGTGTTACAGGCGGCGTATAGCCGAGATTATAAGTCGCTCAAGCCTCTCTCTCTGAAACAGTAAAAGCGTGCCAAGTGGCTACAACTGTGGAATAATTTGTACAGGCGATAGTCAGGCGATGTTCACAACTTATGTCTTGTATATGTGCTTTAGTCCCGGACGCACCGTTGCAAGGCTTCAGAGGGAACTCCTGGCCTTAGCACGCACGAAGGAGGCGTCCGTACCGCATGAGGTTCTCCCGCACCCTGCACATCAAACTGGTGGATTATCAGTATATAGAATGCACTGGTGGGGAAGCTACTCGCCCGCTCGACAAATCCAAACACGTAATACAGGTTCCGTGCACAACTATTAAGTTGTCTTTCTAGTTGCCTTAGGATCAGTTTCATGTAGATATTGAATAGCTTAACGTGTCGGGCAGTACGCCGTGCGATGTTTGAGGAAACACGGCGAGACTTACCAACTTACCATTTCTCCTTCCCTGTCCAAGGCAAACATGATTAATTCAAGCACGGGCAAGCATGAACATTCAGGAGGCATAGCATATGCAAACAGGAGGGTTCTTATAACATGATCGTTCAGGTGTTAAGTTATTCATTGATGCTATGCAATGACTCGCACGCGGATAGCCGCTAAGCGAGGATGACTTATTATCTTTTGTTTTACAGGCAAGCACGCAACAGGTTAAATACACACGATAAACACACGATACATTGCAAGCCATATTCACACGATGATCACTGGCTGATGCCATTATGGACTAGTCAAGGACGTGAATAACATGCAACGAGAAAATACGAGGAGCTCATAAAACACGATACGTTGCAAGTTACCCAGTCCGCACACGATTGACTATAAACACGAAGTCTGCCCGAATCGGATAGGTGCCAGTGCCCCAGCACCGTCCGCAGAACTTATATCCTTGTGCACAAGTTATCCATGATCGAACACGATTGTTAATTTACACACGAGCACACGAGATTCATTTAGCTATTGGATATGCACAGTCTCCTGGGCTGCTGTAAGCCCGTGCAGGAGGGAGACTTGCAGGAAGATCCGAATACCTGAATGAGTCTTGCCACTTGAGTATGATTCATTTAGCTATTGGATATGCACAGTCTCCTGGGCTGCTGTAAGCCCGTGCAGGAGGGAGACTTGCAGGGAGATCCGAATACCTGAATGAATCTTGCCACAGGAACATGATTCTTTTACTTGGCATGATACAGTCCCCTGGATCGGGAACTGCCTTGGTGACCTTACGGTCCCGAATACTTGCGGGTTCATTCGGGCACGGAACGACTACTTAGTAGTCTTCCGAGGTTTGGATTGAAAACACGGTAACTATCAAGCAGACAAGCATGCGTTTCTAGGAACATAAGCAGGCACGTTGCTCGGGCCCGAAGGTAGTCCGAGAGATGAAACCGTTAAGGGACTTAGCATGCGAGGGTCTGAATATAAGCAGTATTTCCTTTTTCCATGTTCTAGCAAGCAATACAAGTTGGGATTATTCCCTTAGCTAGGTGTGTTGGATTTATTAGCATGCAGGGGGTGAATCACCTAGCGACTAGCATAAATATTCCAGATTTTATATGTGCTGGCTAAGCAAAGACAAGTTCACCGTAGCCACCCACCTTAGCGATGATTCGCCTCGGTAGAGCGATACGTCTGAGCGAGCCTTTGAAGGTCCAAGCCGGATTCCCGTAGGGGCAAGTCTGGATATCCTTTGCTTCTTGATCGAGGCAAAGCCGGTCGGGACAGTTGCACGATTGCCGATTGAGATGGTAGTCCGCTTGAGCGGAACAGGGTGTTACATCCTACCCAACTTAGAAAAAGTCTCGTCCTCGAGACTTACTAAGGACAAGCAGAAATCTAGGGTTGAGGCAATCCTAGACAAGTCGTTTGTACTTGTTCATTTGGATGTTCACTTGCACAAGCTTCGAAATCAGCATATCGCTTAGACTGGATCGTGCGCACCTTCGACATGCATTTCTAGTGTGAACACGTCAACCAGCTTAGTGATAGCGAAGTCTTAGCACTCGAGTTTCACCTCTTCTTAAGTCTTGGATGGTGCACTAGTTCAAGGCGTCCCTCGAATAGATGCATTCAACCAAACTTAGGGTTAGTGAAAATCGGACAAGCTACTAGCGATACTCTCAAGTGGTTCGCACAGGTTGGCACAAAGGCCACTCGCAGCATACAATCAGACAAGCAAGCATATCAATCAAAACGCATTTTGAAAGTATTTAGACTTATTGTTGGAACATCCCATCGAGGCATTGAGAGAGAGCGTGCACATAACCCACGAACGAGCTTTCGAAACAGAGATATCGAATCGAAGTCCAAAGGCGTAGAAGCCAGGCTCTGATACCAACATGTCACGCCCCGATCTCCCGCAGGCAATCGGCCGTTCCCGCTAGGCGGGAATCACCCTCGCCAGCGCTCCCGCGGAACGATCGCTTAACCCATCCGGGCGTGATGCCGCACGAGCGTGAGCCACGCCCGTGCAAGGCCATGATTCATTGGCTGGCGATAAGAGTTCTAAGCCACAGAGTCGCACAGATTGTCCGAGTGCAGCGGAGTCATGAACGCATAGCGATTCGGTAACAAGTTCTCTGAGTTGACAAATATAGCGGAAGCATTGAAACAAGTAAAGTAATCTCTTTATTGATATGAACAAGTGTTACAGGCGGCGTATAGCCGAGATTACAAGTCGCTCAAGCCTCTCTCTCTGAATCAGTAAAAGCGTGCCAAGTGGCTACAACTGTGGAATGATTTGTACAGGCGATAGTCAGGCGATGTTCACAACTTATGTCTTGTATATGTGCTTTAGTCCCGGACGCACCGTTGTAAGGCTTCAGAGGGAACTCCTGGCCTTAGCACGCACGAAGGAGGCGTCCGCACCGCACGAGGTTCTCCCGCACCCTGCACATCAAACTGGTGGATTATCAGTACATTGAATGCACTGGTGGGAAAGCTACTCGCCCGCTCGACAAATCCAAACACGTAATACAGGTTCCGTGCACAACTATTAAGTTGTCTTTCTAGTTGCCTTAGGATCAGTTTCATGCAGATATTGAATAGCTTAACGTGTCGGGCAGTGCGCCGTGCGATGTTTGAGGAAACACGACGAGACTTACCAACTTACCATTTCTTCTTCCCTGTCCAAGGCAAACATGATTAATTCAAGCACGGGCAAGCATGAACATTCAGGAGGCATAGCATATGCAAACAAGAGGGTTCTTATAACATGATCGTTCAGGTGTTAAGTTATTCATTGATGCTATGCAATGACTCGCACGCGGATAGCCGCTAAGCGAGGATGACTTATTATCTTTTGTTTTACAGGCAAGCACGCAACAGGTTAAATACACACGATAAACACACGATGCATTGCAAGCCATATTCACACGATGATCACTGGCTGATGCCATTATGGACTAGTCAAGGACGTGAATAACATGCAACGAGAAAACACGAGGAGCTCATAAAACACGATACGTTACAAGTTACCCAGTCCGCACACGATTGACTATAAACACGAAGTCTGCCCGGATCGGATCGGTGCCAGTGCCCCAGCACCGTCCGCAGAACTTATATCCTTGTGCACAAGTTGTCCATGATCAAACACGATTGTTAATTTACACACGAGCACACGAGATTCATTTAGCTATTGGATATGCACAGTCTCCTGGGCTGCTGTAAGCCCGTGCAGGAGGGAGACTTGCAGGGAGATCCGAATACCTGAATGAGTCTTGCCACTTGAGTATGATTCATTTAGCTATTGGATATGCACAGTCTCCTGGGCTGCTGTAAGCCCGTGCAGGAGGGAGACTTGCAGGGAGATCCGAATACCTGAATGAATCTTGCCACAGGAACATGATTCTTTTACTTGGCATGATACAGTCCCCTGGATCGGGAACTGCCTTGGTGACCTTACGGTCCCGAATACTTGCGGGTTCATTCGGGCACGGAACGACTACTTAGTAGTCTCCCGAGGTTTGGATTGAAAACACGGTAACTATCAAGCAGACAAGCATGCGTTTCTAGGAACATAAGCAGGCACGTTGCTCGGGCCCGAAGGTAGTCCGAGAGATGAAACCGTTAAGGGACTTAGCATACGAGGGTCTGAATATAAGCAGTATTTCCTTTTTCCATGTTCTAGCAAGCAATACAAGTTGGGATTATTCCCTTAGCTAGGTGTGTTGGATTTATTAGCATGCAGGGGGTGAATCACCTAGCGACTAGCATAAATATTCCAGATTTTATATGTGCTGGCTAAGCAAAGACAAGTTCACCGTAGCCACCCACCTTAGCGATGATTCGCCTCGGTAGAGCGATACGTCTGAGCGAGCCTTTGAAGGTCCAAGCCGGATTCCCGTAGGGGCAAGTCTGGATATCCTTTGCTTCTTGATCGAGGCAAAGCCGGTCGGGACAGTTGCACGATTGCCGATTGAGATGGTAGTCCGCTTGAGCGGAACAGGGTGTTACATCCTACCCAACTTAGAAAAAGTCTCGTCCTCGAGACTTACTAAGGACAAGCAGAAATCTAGGGTTGAGGCAATCCTAGACAAGTCGTTTGTACTTGTTTATTTGGATGTTCACTTGCACAAGCTTCGAAATCAGCATATCGCTTAGACTGGATCGTGCGCACCTTCGACATGCATTTCTAGTGTGAACACGTCAACCAGCTTAGTGATAGCGAAGTCTTAGCACTCGAGTTTCATCTCTTCTTAAGTCTTGGATGGTGCACTAGTTCAAGGCGTCCCTCGAATAGATGCATTCAACCAAACTTAGGGTTAGTGAAAATTGGACAAGCTACTAGCGATACTCTCAAGTGGTTCGCACAGGTTGGCACAAAGGCCACTCGCAGCATACAATCAGACAAGCAAGCATATCAATCAAAACGCATTTTGAAAGTATTTAGACTTATTGTTGGAACATCCCATCGAGGCATTGAGAGAGAGCGTGCACATAACCCACGAACGAGCTTTCGAAACAGAGATATCGAATCGAAGTCCAAAGGCGTAGAAGCCAGGCTCTGATACCAATATGTCATGCCCCGATCTCCCGCAGGCAATCGGCCGTTCCCGCAAGGCGGGAATCACCCTCGCCAGCGCTCCCGCGGAACGATCGCTTAACCCATCCGGGCGTGATGCCGCACGAGCGTGAGCCACGCCCGTGCAAGGCCATGATTCATTGGCTGGCGATAAGAGTTCTAAGCCACAGAGTCGCACAGATTGTCCGAGTGCAGCGGAGTCATGAACGCATAGCGATTCGGTAACAAGTTCTCTGAGTTGACAAATATAGCGGAAGCATTGAAACAAGTAAAGTAATCTCTTTATTGATATGAACAAGTGTTACAGGCGGCGTATAGCCGAGATTACAAGTCGCTCAAGCCTCTCTCTCTGAATCAGTAAAAGCGTGCCAAGTGGCTACAACTGTGGAATGATTTGTACAGGCGATAGTCAGGCGATGTTCACAACTTATGTCTTGTATATGTGCTTTAGTCCCGGACGCACCGTTGTAAGGCTTCAGAGGGAACTCCTGGCCTTAGCACGCACGAAGGAGGCGTCCGCACCGCACGAGGTTCTCCCGCACCCTGCACATCAAACTGGTGGATTATCAGTACATTGAATGCACTGGTGGGGAAGCTACTCGCCCGCTCGACAAATCCAAACACGTAATACAGGTTCCGTGCACAACTATTAAGTTGTCTTTCTAGTTGCCTTAGGATCAGTTTCATGCAGATATTGAATAGCTTAACGTGTCGGGCAGTGTGCCGTGCGATGTTTGAGAAAACACGGCGAGACTTACCAACTTACCATTTCTCCTTCCCTGTCCAAGGCAAACATGATTAATTCAAGCACGGGTAAGCATGAACATTCAGGAGGCATAGCATATGCAAACAGGAGGGTTCTTATAACATGATCGTTCAGGTGTTAAGTTATTCATTGATGCTATGCAATGACTCGCACGCGGATAGCCGCTAAGCGAGGATGACTTATTATCTTTTGTTTTACAGGCAAGCACACAACAGGTTAAATACACACGATAAACACACGATGCATTGCAAGCCATATTCACACGATGATCACTGGCTGATGCCATTATGGACTAGTCAAGGACGTGAATAACATGCAACGAGAAAACACGAGGAGCTCATAAAACACGATACGTTGCAAGTTACCCAGTCCGCACACGATTGACTATAAACACGAAGTCTGCCCGGATCGGATCGGTGCCAGTGCCCCAGCACCGTCCGCAGAACTTATATCCTTGTGCACAAGTTGTCCATGATCGAACACGATTGTTAATTTACACACGAGCATACGAGATTCATTTAGCTATTGGATATGTACAGTCTCCTGGGCTGCTGTAAGCCCGTGCAGGAGGGAGACTTGCAGGGAGATCCGAATACCTGAATGAGTCTTGCCACTTGAGTATGATTCATTTAGCTATTGGATATGCACAGTCTCCTGGGCTGCTGTAAGCCCGTGCAGGAGGGAGACTTGCAGGGAGATCCGAATACCTGAATGAATCTTGCCACAGGAACATGATTCTTTTACTTGGCATGATACAGTCCCCTGGATCGGGAACTGCCTTGGTGACCTTACGGTCTCGAATACTTGCGGGTTCATTCGGGCACGGAACGACTACTTAGTAGTCTCCCGAGGTTTGGATTGAAAACACGGTAACTATCAAGCAGACAAGCATGCATTTCTAGGAACATAAGCAGGCACGTTGCTCGGGCCCGAAGGTAGTCCGAGAGATGAAACCGTTAAGGGACTTAGCATGCGAGGGTCTGAATATAAGCAGTATTTCCTTTTTCCATGTTCTAGCAAGCAATACAAGTTAGGATTATTCCCTTAGCTAGGTGTGTTGGATTTATTAGCATGCAGGGGGTGAATCACCTAGCGACTAGCATAAATATTCCAGATTTTATATGTGCTGGCTAAGCAAAGACAAGTTCACCGTAGCCACCCACCTTAGCGATGATTCGCCTCGGTAGAGCGATACGTCTGAGCGAGCCTTTGAAGGTCCAAGCCGAATTCCCGTAGGGGCAAGTCTGGATATCCTTTGCTTCTTGATCGAGGCAAAACCGGTCGGGATAGTTGCAAGATTGCCGATTGAGATGGCAGTCCGCTTGAGCGGAACAGGGTGTTACAATCAACCCTCTTCGAGTACTGATGAGCAAGCCAAATGTTCTTAATTCCTGGCTCGCAACTTGGGCGATGCTGTTAACACCATATGACATGGTATACGTCCCACAAAAGTCCATCAAAGGCCAAGCGCTGGCCGACTTCCTAGCTGCTCATCCGATCCCGGAGGCCTCCAAATTATACGAAGACATTCCCGACGAAGTTGCAGAATATAATTCCGCAATGGAAAGTGACGTATGGCAACTGTTCTTCGACGGCGCCTCCAGGACTGGTCCCCAGGGAAATATGGTTTCAGGGGTAGGAATCGTCCTAGTCACTCCTAATAAACTCGTCATCTATCGAGCATATTCTCTTAACGAACCATGTTCCAACAATGTGGCAGAATATAACGCTCTGTTAATCGGGCTCCAAGTCGCTAAAGAGCTGGGGGTCGAGTCCCTGGAAGCTTTCGGTGATTCTCTGCTTATCGTCAATCAAGTCAGGGGAATATATGAAGTCCGGAATCCAGACCTCATCCCCTATCACCAAACAATGGTCGAGATAGCCATAACATTCAAAGGGTTCTTCCTAGAGCATGTACCTCGATCTCAGAACCTGGAAGCTGATGCCCTAGCCAGTCTAGCTGCGGATTTAGCCACTCCTATAAGAAGGCAGGATTCGGTAATCCTTCTTAACAGAGATTTATTCTGCGTGAAGAACAACTTTCACATAGAACGCAGCTATACTGTGAACACGGATCCCCCTAGAAGAGACTGGAGGAGTCCCTTCATAGATTTCGTCGCATACAAAATCTTGCCGGAGGACCCCAAAGAAGCAGTATCCGTCAAAAGACGATCATTACGCTTCTACTTTGATGCATCTTCACAATGCCTATATCGCCGGACCTACAACGGACTGCTATTAAGATGTCTCTCTGACGACGAAGCACAGCAGATTATCCGGGAAGCTCACGACGGCGTATACGGAGCGCATCAGCCCGGTCCTAAGCTACAGGATCGTATCAGGAGAATGGGCTATTACTGGCCCACTATGATCACAGACGCGATCAACTATGCAAGACAATGCAGAGCCTGTCAGGTTCATGCAGACTTCATACATCAACCGTCTGAATATCTACATCCTACGGTTGCATCCTGGCCTTTCGAAGCATGGGGTATGGATATCATTGGTCCTATTCACCCGTCTTCTTCCAGAGGTCACCGGTTCATACTGGACATCACGGATTACTTCTCCAAATGGGCAGAGGCGATCCCTCTTGCTGAGGTAAAGGCATCTAATGTAATCAGCTTCGTCAAGCATCACGTCATTTATCGCTTTGGGATTCCCTGAAGGATAATCCATGACAATGGACCTCAGTTCATCAGCCAAGCGTTTTATCGATTTTGCGATAAAAATTGGATACATAATATTGCCTCTACGGCATATTATCCAGCTGCTAATGGTTTGGCGGAAGCTTTCAACAAAACCATTATCAAGCTCTTGAAGAAGTTCGTCTCTTCAAACAAAAGAGACTGGAATGAGAAGCTGGGCGAATGTCTCTGGGCATACCGCACAACGGTACAGACACCGACAGGTTGCACCACATTTTCACTGGTCTACGGGAGCGAGGCAGTTCTTCCCATTGAAATCCAGATCCCGTCGCTCAGGATAGCCGTGACTAATGAGCTGACCCAAGAAAAGAACGACCTGCTAAGGCTTCAAGAGCTAGAAGGATTAGACGAGAAACGCCTCCAAGCTCAACAGCGCATCGCGCTCTACCAAGCACGCATTTCCAGAGCTTTCAATCATAAAGTAAAGGAAAGAGTGTTCAAATTCGGCGAGCTAGTTTTAGCCGTAAGAAGGCCGATGATTCTTACTCACAGGAGTAAAGGCAAATTCCAGCCCAAGTGGGAAGGCCCTTATGTGATCGAGACAACGTTCTCGAACGGCGCTTACAGGTTAGCCCAGCCTAATGGAGACCTGTTAATGGCTCCTTTCAACGATAAATTCCTGAAGAGGTACTATGCTTAACCTCCTCTGCTCAAGAGGAATGTAGCGAGAATCTCAAAGTTTGACCAAACTACTTCCAGAACGAAACTAGTTAGGTCATATTCTATCATGTCTATATGACCTCTGAATAGATATGTCCTGCTAAAAGTTTATCGAGAGTCTATCATGTCCATACTACCTCTGATATTACTCTCACCCAAACCTGTCATTTACATTCCGAAATGATGGATCCACAAAGTCAGAAAAGATTCGCTTTATTTATTCCCGAAAAGAGCAGAATTATATTGGGGAAGCAAAAAGAAGGAAGGGCACATCATTGTGGGGGAGCGGTCAGATCGCGAATCAGCTTCGCCAGTGCAGCCACCCTCTCGTCCCTGGAAACCAAGGTATCAGCGCGGGCCTGTTCCAGCCGTGCCTTGGGATTGTTCGTAAAGGACAGTTCGACCCTTGCCCGAAGAGAGCCAGCTCGGGCAGCTTCTGCACGCTCCAGGTCCCGTCGTGCTGTGCTCAGTCGACTAGTCGCTACGTCTAGACCTGCCAACGACTGAGAAGCCCACTCCTCTGCCTGAGCGAGTTTCTCCTTCAACTTGCGAGCCCTCGCTGCATTCCCTTCATGCTCGGATTGGCACTTCGTCTGAAGGGCAAGAGCCTCCTCCACGACAGCTTTTCTTTTATCCATCTCCAGCTTATGTGCTTTGATGGAGTTATCTAGGCTCTCCAGTTGTTTAGTAAGCCGCACAGTCATGGAGTCGTATCTGGCCTGGACCTCAGCTTCAAACTGCCCCGAGTCAGCTGCAAGTATTCGTTAATAGGTTGCTCCAACCCATTAACCATCGCCTCCAGGGCGTAAGCTACCCCAGAATTGCCAAACTCCCTGACCGCCACAATCAAAAACTGAGAAGCCTTCTTCAGACGATCAAAATCCAGGTTCTTTGCCAACACCATTGATATCAACATGTTCAAACTGGTATAAAAGAGGCTGGTATATAGCTCGGTCAGCGCAACCAGATTTGATTGGACGCCAGGAGTGGCCGCGATATTGGCGAGTTCCCCTCCAAGAATGATTGCAGACGAGGTGACCACAGCCGCCGCCTTGACATGTGGTACGACCGAAGAAGGTGCGACAACGACGGTCGAAGTCATCGCCATACTCGCTAGAGGCGAGGTGACGATTACGGGTTCGTCCTCCTCTTGAGGTGACGAAACTACTCCAGGCGAGCTGGCCCCCGAAGATATTTCCTCCTCGAAGTCAAACGCCTCCGTATCATCGTCAGGAGCCCGAGCAGAGCCAGAAGACGCTTCAGCTCCATACTTCCCGTGGACGCCATCCCCTGAGAAGAGGACAAGAAAGTTGATATCAATATGATAGTAATCTTTCTAAGAGGAGACATAAAGATGACCTTTACCCGTAGCCAACGGTATATATGCCGCGTTTACAGCCGATGTAGCTATATCACGCCTTAATAACGCAATACAAACTGTCATACCTGGATAAGGAGGTGGGCCAACCGACATTGCCCGGAGCTCTACCAAGCCTTCACCAAGACGCGGTCGGGGTTCGTCAGCTGGAACCTCGCTGGTCATGCTCACGGACGCGGTAGGAGTTTCATCCGTTGCCGGTCTAGGAAAAGATTCTCCCATTTGCCTCGGCCACGCAGGCGAGTTCATTCCACTACCGGAGGCAGTGGCAACAACGGCAGCCTCAAGCAGGAGTTCTCCGGCACCGCTAGTCGAAACTGAGGGTCCCTCTCCGAGAGACGGGGAACCTCCAGTCAAAGAGATATCCCCAACAGGAGAGACAGCAGGTTCCTCTCTAGGAGCCTCAATGCCAGGAATCCGGAGAGGGCGATTAGCCGTCTTCTTCTTCCTCTGGCGAGGGAAAGTCTGCTTCGAAGCAGGAGCCCTTCGCTTCCCAGATACCGCCAAAGCCCCCGCAGGCGGAGGTACTTCACACCTCGGCAGCGACACCAGAGGCTCATCCGGAGTGACGGACTCCTCACCCTCGTCAGATGAAACCGAGGGGACTTCGATTCTTCCCCCAGGCTTGGGAGAAGGCATCCTAAAGCTTTCACGAATGTCAAAATCATGATGGAAGGTGTTGATCGCCACGTAGAACTGAGCGTACGAATGGAGGATGCGCAGCTCCGTGGAGAGGGTGGCGACCGGCACGATGAAGATCGCTCCCGTGCAGCCCATGATGAAATACCGCCATCCTCTGGCTCCATCAATGAGTCCGCCCCTGGACCTGAAGCTGGTGATGACATTGCCCACGTGTAGCTGATCGTACCCAAACTGCCTGGCGAACCGACTGGGCAAGTAAGGCTCGAAGAAGCAATGATCTTCGCTTCTGTATAGCAGATGGGAGGGTCTGATGCAGACCAACCAATTAAAGCTTTCGGAGAAAGATTGGTCTTTTCTCCACCTAAATCCTCAAGCCTAATCCCCGACTGATTGTGATGTACAGAGGGGACAGTGCAGAGGAGCTTCTAGCAGTGGCCGAGGCTCAGCGCCAGCCGACAGTCTATGACTGTATTCACATTCCAGAGGGAGTCCTTGTAGTTCAACAAGAAACTACCCCCCGCGCTACTACCAGGGCCGGGAGACATCACCCTGGGGTTGTGGAGGATTAACCATCCCATCAAGTACAGGTATGGTAACTCTACCCGAGAAAAGCTATCACGTCGAGCTTCATCGACGAGCAGTCCGTCAGTCAAGGCTCTCAGGCCAGCCTGTATACGGCACACCATAGGAGGGAGCAAGCCCAGTCTTGCCCCGAACACCAGATGAACGACAGGCCACAAGATATTCCGGTGAATGCGGTCCGCGAACGCGATGCCGGGCACCACTACTCGACGCAGCCATAGGGAGAGAAAGCCAGCCAGCTTGGCTTCCTCAGACAAAGGCCTGCGATAGCACCTCAAGTAACTATAGGCCTTAGTGCCTTCAGGGTACTTTCCTACCCCGTCATTGAGAAACTGATCTGGAGCTCTAGCTTCCTCCATAAGATCCTCGATGACCTGGGCACTGAGCACGCCCAAACAGTTCACGGGCTCATTCTTGCCCCCCGAAACTTTCTCCGACTTGACGGCCCTGGCCCGGTGGAAGAAGAGGTAGGACATCCACTTAGTGGTGTGAGCCAAATCAGAAGGCTCATTATAAAAAGCTGTACACACAAAATAGTGGCACATCAGCTCCTGATAAACCTCTACAACACGAGGGTCCGAGTCCTCCAACTCCCGGTTGGTGGGAACATACTCTTCATACGGAGTATCCCCCTTCGGCAGTCTCGAGATCGCTGCCATTTCGTGGAGTGCCAACCCCAACTCCCCCAGTGGAGTGGCGAAGGTCCCGGTAAGCGAAATGTATCGCTCTATCAGTGCCAGAAATAGGTTAGGGTTGGGAGGCAACCCAACACTCATCGCGCTCACGACAGCATACAGTCCTATGACCTCCAGCTCTCTCCGAAAATGCTTCAGAGCTCAGTCAACTAGGCAAGTCCATCGGAGGTTTGCTGGGGTAATCCACCCATTGCACCGAGGATTCTTCTTGGGGTATACTCCCCCTCGCACCATAAAGTTGTTGCATAAAGTCGGCAATTGGACCGGTTGGATCACTGAACTATCTTCACTCGGGACGCTGCCCGGGCACAGTCCCCTGAACAACATCACGACGCCAGAAGGGCGGCTGACAAACGACCCCTGGTCAGCTCCTTTCAGGTGAAAGATCTTCTCCGGCTTGCCGTGAAGATCGGGAGTCAGCGTCCACGACATCCTCCTGGAATGTGTAGCATGGAAGAAAGCCGAGATGGGATAATCTTTCGGCATCGTGGGCAGATACAAGACCACGCTCTCAGCGAAAAAAACCCAGGGTTCTCTCTTGGGCTTCGTCTGGGACTGTTTGTCTATAATATCCCCAAAGAGAAAAGCCGGCTTGATGTACTGCTCCCCGTCTACGTACGTTAGGGGCTCCCCGTTGATCATGCTCTGCAGCATTCGCTCGCCCTGAGCCGATATGAAGATCTCCCTTCCTTCAGGATACTGGGGTCTGGAGATAGGAAATGTCACGTGCGACAGATCCTCCAGGTAGTTCGAGTGCAGCATCCCGGCAACAGAACCCATCACCTCAGCCAGTGGAGACTCATGCAAGTTAACTGCGAAATTGCAAGAAAAACACGTCATTACAAATCTTACAACACAAAGACCAAGGAACGACAGTCTGTGCTTTACGCCAAGACTGTACAAAATTTGGTCATTTTACGCCGGAAGTCACATCCTGAAGCATAATTGGCGGTATACTGTCCGTGCTTTACGCAAGACTACCAAAATTCTAGTTATTACGCCGGAGGTCCCCTACAAAGCGTAGAACTAAAATTTTATAGTATACACCAATTTTTCGGCAGTCAGAACTTTTACGCTCATAACTACAAAAAATATGGAGTTTTTATGCTGTCACATTAGAAATGTGGGCGTAAAAGATGAAAACGTTTTCGTGCGTCATCTTCCTCAAAGAGGCTATCAGCACAGAAGACGACCTAGCGCGGTCACGTTCAACGTGTGCGAAGGATTTTTCGTCGTTCTTTGTCAACCCCAATGGCTATACCTCTAAGGTCGGGTGTGCTACTCGTCGGCAGGAGCCTTCGCTCAGAAGGAAGTTCACCTTGCCCGACCGAAGACTCTTTCGCTGGGGCAGAAGAACGAGAAGAAGAGCCTGTGCTCTTTTCCTTGGTGGAGGGGGTTGTTTCGGTGCCATTTCTGAAAACTCGGAGTGCTCGGAGAAAGAACGAGAGGAAAAACTCAAACAATCGAAGGCTCTCTTTCGCAGAAGACGGATAAAAAGTTTTTCTCTCAAAAGCTTGGGATATATATAGAGTTTGGGTCGACTCCTCGAATCCTCAGATGGGCTCCTCGAAACCCCAACCAAATCTCACAAATTAAATATTTGGTTATGATTGGGTACTACGTCAGCCCACTACTCTCGAAGGACGGACAGTCAGCAAATTCGAAGAGTTTTTTGTGCAAAAGCAGGTCAGCGGTTCCTGTGCTAAAGAGCTTTCTATGCTCGACAGCAACAAATCTATGATTTTACGCTCGCAAGTTATAAGTCTATGGTTTTATGCCCGGATGCTTTTGTGCTCGGTAGCTTTTATGCTCGAGAGGCTACAAACCTACGACTTTACGCTCAGCAGATACCAAATCGATGATCTCACGCTCGATGGCGATTAGTTTATGCTCGGAGGCAACAGATCCGCGACCTTACGCTCGGAAGATTTCTTTTTCACAGGCTACAAATCTACAGTTCTACGCTAAGGAGCTTTCTACGCTCGACAGCAACAGATCTACTGTTTTACGCTCGCAAGCTATCAGTCTGTGGTTTTATGCCCGGATGCCTTTGTGCTTGGTAGCTTTTACGCTCGAGAGGCTATAAACCTACGACTTCATGCTCGGCAGCTCTGAATCTATGATCTCACGCTCGGTGGCTTTCTACGCTCAATAGACTACGAACTGAGGATTCTCAGCTCATCTACGCTACAGATCTCTGACTTTCCGCATATCCGAACAGTTCTCAAGAAGTTCGATTACAGGAGTTCACACAGAAGATACTCCTTCTTGACCTCAGTATATCCCAAGTACCCGAAGCATACAGAGTTCAAATATTGAGAAATTACTCTTCTCGGGTCAATTAGAGGTTCATCCAAACTCCAGTCTGAATATCTTGTCTATCAAGATGGCAACTCAGTTTGACAGCCATTTCTCGACCCTGTTCCAATGGATTTTTCGAGAAGTCATTCTTGAAGACGAAGTCTGAACAAAAACTCTACGCGGTTCCTCAGTCCTATAAACAGGACAGTTCTAAATGTTCAAAATGCTCAACAGCGTTCTATGGACTATTCGCTCTGCACAAAAGAACAGGATCTAGCACTCTTTTAACAGAGTCGGCGTAAAGAATCAGACGTGTCGAAGCTACAAATATTCAGACTTCACAGCAACGTATGGCAAAACGATCATATGCAGAGAAGAAAGACAATTTTATTAAAATCAAAATCATGATTACATATGAGGGAAATCCTGTCTACAAGGGGTTTTTCTCTATTTTTTATGGTTATATATAAGGGAAACTCCATCTACAAAGGATTTCTCCATCGTCGTCTGAAGGTTGCCCAGAAGCTGTTTTGACAGGTTCTCGCAGGGGCACAATTCTTCATCCATCTTATCCAGCAGTCAGTCAGTTCCAGCAAACTGACTGACATGGCAATGATCAACGGCGGGAGAATACAGAGTTGGGACTTTCATATCCCATGCTCCGTGCGCCGTGACAGATTGAGTTGAGATATTTCACCCAACTCAATGCCCGAGGTCAGAGCTAGTTGCTGCTCTCACTCCTGGAGGTAACTGGAGAAGGCGCAGCCTGCAAGCTGTGTGGTCTAATACGACCCTTACCTTCTCCTGGAAAAACCACCATACAAAGTTGCTGATTATCCCGAGCAAGGGAGGGTAAGATATCCTCCCATGATCCATCGTTGCAGTGGACACTTGCTCGAAGATGCCGTCTTTTTTTGGCTCCTTACACGCTGGAAGAACATGATCTCCTTCTTCCTCAGATCGACCTGACAAACTCCGGCGATCATCTCTGCGTGGTGATGGGAATGTGGGGAGAATGGGTTAACTCCCCCAGCCTTTTTATAGGCGAAAGGGGTCACACCGGTCCCCAATAAATCTGTAATAAAGTCAGCATCGACCGTTTCAACGCTCTATTCAGAAACATTTCGAGTCACGAGGAGCGGTTCATGCTTCATTCAAAGCGTTCCAAATTCTGAGGAATTTGAAAGCTTTGAAGGGGGTCTTGTAGAAGCATGAAAAATACGTCGGATGACTATACGCGGCATATTGGTGCAGAACAGCGTAAGTAGAAGCCTTCAGAACCATCAAGCGTGCAACAGAGCTCTTTCCGCTAAAACGCAGCGTAAAATATAAAAGCTCAAAGGACCATCCGCGTAAGGCAGTACATCCAAGCCGCTTCAGCGTAAACAGGGTACTTATCGCCTCCAGGGCGTAAAACTCATCCTCTTTCAGACGCAGCATTGAGGTGTACAAGAGACGCTTCTTATTCTCCGAAGTAAACCTGTCAGACCCTGCAATGAAGATCCTACAATGAACCTGACATCTGGACTTCTGACAAAGGGATGCGGCTCGACTACCCAGACGATGGCTATAATGATGGCACAGCACTGTGACCCAGGCTGTCAAATACCGCCATCCCCTTTGCGTAAACTGCTTTTACAAGCACGAAGGGATATGATGCCTTATTTTACACAGGCAGATATGAGCTGTTTACTTTCTGCAGTAGACAAACCGCCTGCCACATCAAAAGCTGCACTCCGTACGGGGTCGAGGCACGTCTCTACGTCTTAATGCACAGAGCGGTGACAGTTTCTCAAGGCACATCTCTGCGACTGATGCGCAGAAGGGGTTGCAGACCTTCAAAGATACGCCTCCATATTTAATGCACAGGATGGTGGCAAATCTCGACATTTAATGCAAGAGATTTGATTATATCTTCAAAAGCCGTAATTCCGGCTAAGACGTCCCCATCAGCACTCTGGCACGGTACGCAGCGGCTTCTACTCCCATCCGGCTTCTACACTTGCTCGGTCTTTATGACCATCCGATTTCTACTCCTGCTCGGCCTTTATGACCATCCGGCTTCTACGCCTGCTCGGCCTTTATGACCATCCGGCTTCTACGCCTGCTCGGCCTTTATGACCATCCGGCTTCTACGCCTGCTCGGCCTCTACGACCACTCGGCTTCTACGCCTGCTCGGCCTCTATGACCACTCGGCTTCTACGCCTATTCGACTTCTACGCCTATTCGACTTCTATGCCGGTTTGATAACCATTTGGCTTCTATGCTATGGTGACAGACATTTGGCTTCTATGCCAACCTCTTCTACACAATGGATACCTACCTACGTGGCTTCTACGCCGTGATCTTCATAGCGATTATACGCATTTTGTCCCTTAGTTGGACCCGCGTCACACGCTCATTCAAATGATCATCTATACGCAGACATTGGTTACTTTAACCGTTGTATAAAAGGGTGTTGTACTTTCCACTCCTCGGTTTCTACACTAACGGAGTGGTCACTGTCACCAAAACTCTATAAATAGAGACCTATATCAATGAGGAAAAGGGTCAGAAAATTGGTCAAGAAACCAATATCAGATCCAGGGAGAAAGATCAAACCAGGGGTCAAGAAAGAGAGAGGGAGAGAGAGAGAGAGAGAGAGAGAGAGAGAATCCGGAGCTCAGGCAGAGAGCAGGGATCGACGACTTTGGCATCGTGCATCCACCCTCTTTTGCAACCCTCGAAGCTGCTTCCTGTCTTCTACGGCACTTCTTCAACACCGTGTGGTCCAAGGGCTAAAGTGATCGACTGCAGATCAGACACCTATAGCAATATTTACCCAGATTAAATAAATTGTACTCCCATATCCTCGTATAGGATCAAATTGTACAAGTTTGTTTGTAAACCAAAGAAGGCGGGTTTCATATAAACCCCATCCTGAATACATTTTTCATTCTTTCGTTTAATACCACAAACAACTGGGGGAGTCTGGGGTATCGGGTCAGGTGGTGTTGACAGAAGTGGTAGAGATGATGGTTGCTATTGTGGTTGAGATGGACGGAGGCGGTTGCAGGTGGTGGCGGTTGGTCGGCGTTAAGGGAGGGGAAAGGTCGGAGGAGGTCGGCTGGTGGTGCTCGGAGGAGGAGGTGGTCGATGTTGGGAGAGGGAGGTGGTCGGGGTTGAAGTCGGGTGGAGGAAGGAGTAGTTTTTAGGGTTTCTTAGTGAGGTTGGCTGTGGTTTGTGTGTTTCTAGAGAGAGAAAGTGTGTAGTATATGTAGGAGAGAGAGAGGGGGCTCTCCTTGGAATTAGGACCGGTTGGGAAAATATTTTTGGCAGTTGGGGAACCTCACATGATGAAGGGAGGGCTAGGATTGATGGATTTTAAATTATAGGGTGGAGATGTGAGGATGAAAAGTTGTAGCAAGTACAACAAATGAGGGGAGAAATGGGGTAGACCGATCAAGGGGGGAAGAATAAAGTTTTTCATGTGTTTGGGCCAATGAGAGGGGGACAACTCATTGATTATTTGCATAAAAGTCCCTTAACAATTGAGAATATGGGATTGGATGAGTCAAAATACCATGTTTGATATGATGTAGTGGCCTAAAATGGTGTGTGGTGTTTAGTATGAATCTTGAGGGTGTGAGTGGGGGTTTGGATTGGAGTTGGGTCTAATTTTGGGTGAGGTTGGGTCCTTACACCAATTTAGTTAAAATTAGTGTAGTTGGTACTCTTTAATTAATTGAAAATACATAGTATTAAAATTGGGTGGGACAAAGTGTCATGGACGTAGTAAACTCATAATAGAATAATGTCATAATTTGGGTTGGGCAAAATGGATCGATGTTGTGTCTCCAATTTTGATTGGAACGGACAAAGATGCATAGTTGGATTTAATTGGATTTAAATACGGACGTTTGTAAATATTGTGCGACTAAAATGAAGCACAAGAGAGAGTAGTTATAAGTTACAAAAAGGTTAAAATGGTAGGTTGGCATGTCTAGGAAAAGTGTATGGAATTTGTTTGAAGGTAATAGCTAGTGTAGTGCCCTAAATATCGAAGCAACGGTAAGGTGCACTAAGTGATATAAATATTGCACAATAAATCTAAAATACTATGTTCTAATTCTAATTGGCTCAATGGAACCCTAGTCTCTCTATCTAAGCTAAGTAGACCTAAATTTGGTCGAGAGGTTTTACAATCTACCAAACTTATAAGAATTTTATCCTTGAAATTAAAATAAACACATATTTAGCTACAAAACATCAATCAATGCTACAGACATACCTAGGATTGGTAGAGCTGGCCTCTGCATTATCTGCTGGGCTCTATCGACATACTGGGAACACTCTTGAGCTTGATGTTGGTTTGATCCGCACCTCAAACATAGTCCTAATCTTCTTTTGCAATCTTTCTGAACATGTACCTTCTTTTTACAAAAGTGACATATCGGTAGCTCTCTCTGCTGATACGTTACGATCTTCTATTGCGTCTGCACTCTTGGATGACGAATCGGTCCTCCTGCTCCTGGTTGTTCCTTTGCTGGTGCAGCTGCACTGGAACGCCTCGATCCTCTGCCAATAGTCTCCTAGATTCTCGCCTCTGAAAGAACTTCCTCATAAGAGATCCTCGCCTGAATGGTAGTGTACCTCTGCAGCTCGAAAGTCAGGCCGTAATGGAATCTTTTGGCCTTCTCCAGGTCGTTGGGTATCAAGGCGGCACCAGATATGCTAAGTCGGCTAAACTCTGCGCCGTATGCGTCTACGGTCATATTCCCTTGCTCCAGGTGCAGGAACTGGGAGTATTGGGCATTCCTGGCCGTAGCCGAGAAATACTTCACATTGAAGTACTCTAAGAACTGCTTCCACGTCTGTGTCTTACCGACGCTGCACTCTATGGAGTCCCACCAGTGATAGGCATTGCATTTCAGTTGGGCCCTCAATGCGGTCATCCAAAGGTATGGATGTAGCTGAGAAGCCTCCAGCAACATCTCCGTGTTGGCGACCTAATCGGAGATCTCTTCTGCAGTCTCACTGCCCGAAAAGTATTTGGGCCCATTTGGTGAAATCCTCGAACAGTACCAGCTGGCTGGACAGGTGAATGTGCTAGTACGGGTGCTACACTTACGCCCATACAATGCCTCATATGACGCCATTTGAATGCTGGATTGATATCTATTGTTGTATGCAAACTCGGCTAACGGTAGATGCATGTCCTAACTTGTCTTCAAGTCCAAGGCGCAGAGTCATAGCATATCTTCGAGGATTTGATTGACCTGCTCTGTTTGGCCGTCTGTCTGAGGATGATAGGCAGAGCTGAACTTCAACTTCGTCTCCATTGCTGACTGAAGGTTTTTCCAGAAGCATGATAAGAATCGACCATCTCGATCGGAGACAATGGATACAGGCACACCGTGGAGTCGAATAATCTTGTTGAGGTAGATCTGTGCCAGACGGTTGGCACTCCAAGTAACTTTGATAGGCAGAAAGTGAGCTAACTTGGTGAGTCGATCGACGATGACCTAGACGACATCATCCCCCGTTGCGTCTTTGGTAAACCAACAATAAAATCTATTGTTATGTGTTCCCATTTCCACTCTGGTATAACAAGGTTCTGCATCTCCCCACCCTGCTTCTTGTCATGCCTCGATTCCTTGGAATCGATAGTCATCTCCCGGGCGTGACGCTGTGCGTGCCTAGGTTGCACATCACACAAGGCTTAGGTATTTTTTTGGCATAACGAGCACATATTCATAGTACGCAGATAATTGAAACACAAAGTTTAAACATGGAAAAGTTCTCTTTATTGATAATGAACATCATTTACAAACTCTTGAACGAGTCAGATAATTGCCGAGCAAGCGCCGAGCCAATCCATCCCCAAAATAATATCGTAATCCCGAACATCTAGGACTCACACATTGAGCGAGAGTTTTCTTCCACTAATACAGATGTAACTGCCTTGACATACTGAACGGATAGGTATTTTCGTGCCTGAGGGGGTGCTAACGCGAAGATCTAAATATAATGGCAACATTTCTATATTGTTTTCCACTGCAAAATTTGTGGATATAAAACTATGCGTTGCACCAGAATCAAATAGCAGATTTGTGCAGGTATGTTATTGAAAAGCAACACTACCAGAATAACTCAAACTAGCGACGTCAAAAAACGTCACTAAATGGCCAAAATATGTCGCTAAATAATTTTAGCAACATATGTAGCGACGTTTCGATGAAGTCGCCTTTAAGCTATTCGCTGACCGAAAAAATATCGCAAAATGTCGCTATACCGACGTTTTCTAGCGACATAAATGCATCGCTATATTAGCAACATTTAGCGACGCAACGTTGCTAAATTAGCGACGTATTGTGTGTCACTATATGTCACTAAGTTTTTTTCTTTTTAGCGACGCTGTGCGACTCATTTAGCGACGTTTATATTGACCTGGCAATACTGCCATGTCAGCAGATTTGCGACGTTCAGCGACGTTTGTAGCAACGTTTATAGCAACGTGCATAGCGAATTTTATAGCGACGTTTGTAACAACGTATATAAACGTCGCTAAACGTCGCTATAAACGTCGCTAAAGATACAGTAAAAAAATAAAAAAATGAATATTGAATTATTTCTAAACCATTCTTTCTGAAGTTTATGAATTCATAATTTGTACAAATAAACCCGGAGCAACCCTCCGTTGAATTTGTTGGGTTCGCCGACCCCCTTCGGTTGAACACTCCACACTGATAAATTAACATATATTTAATATAAATAATATAGTAAAATTTGAAGAAAACAAAATATTGAGATTATAAACTGAGTCAGGAGAAAATCTTGTCGTAAAGAATACAACAAATATCCACATGTTTGATAATAAACGGAAGAAATAAAACTAGGTTTATACAAAACCCTTTCTTAAATAAGAAGTACAATTAATCCTATACGAGGATGTCATGTACAAATTTTAATCTGGGTAAATATTGTTATAGGAGTCTGATCTGCAGTCGATCACTTTGTCCCTTGGACCACACAATGATGAAGAAGTGTTGTAGAAGAAGGAGATGCTTCAAAGATTGCAAGAGGGAGTGGATGCTCGATGCCAAAATCGTCGATCACTACTCTCTGTCTAAGCTCTTCTCTCTCTGTTCTTCAATTTCTTTGACCTTTTTTCGACCTTCGACCTCTGTCAATAGAGGTCTCTATTTATAGGGTTTTAGTGACCGTAACCGTCCAGTCAGCGTAGAAGCCGGATAGTGGAGAGTATGGCACTTTTTATGCGGCAGTTATAATAACTGCCACCCACATATAGATGATCTTCTGAATAAGCATGTGACGTGTGTCCCCTCATGAGATAATGCGTATAACTGCTGCGAAGATCACGGCATGCGAGCCACGTAGGTAACTGCCCCTTGCGTAGAAAAGGTTAGCGCAGAAGCCAATAACTGTCACCATGGCGTAGAAGCCAAATAGTTGTCAGGTTGGCGTAGAACCAAGTGGTTTTCGAGTCGGCATAGAAGCCAAATAGGCGTAGAAGCCTTGTAGGCATAGAAGCCTGATGCTGCATGGATAGGTAGCTAGCGTAAAAGATAGTCGATCCTCCTTCCTTAACTAAGGCATTGAGCGTATTCTGGACCAAATAGCCTTATCACGCACAAATGCAAATATAGCCTGAGTTGGCATATTTCAAGGAGATAGCGTACAGCGTGCTCCTTATAGCTGAAAATAGCCCGGAGGCGTATTTCAAGGAGATAGCGTACAACGTGCTCCTATAGCTGAAAATAGACTGATGGTGTAATATGCAGAGGTGATAATGTAGACGTATTAGCCGTAATTATGGCTCGCCCAGTCTTTGAAAATATAACCAAATCTCGTGCATTAAATACAGAGATCTGCCCCATTCTGAGCATTAAATGCAGAGACGTGCCTCGAGCTCTATACGAAGAGCAACTTTTGACGTGGTAGTTTATTTTGTCTTCTGCTGAGCGTAAAGCTCACATCTGCCTGTGTAAAACTAGACAGCGTATTCCCTTGTATGCGTAAAAGCACTTTGTATCAGGGAAATGTCACTAAATGACGGTTTGGGTCTCTGTGCTGCACCATTATTACAGCCGTCGTCTGGATAGTTGTGCAGTACTCGTTGTCAGGAGTCAGGTTTACTGCATGATCTGACAGGTTCATTCGAGGAATACAAAGCGTTTCTCGTACACTTCCATGCTGCATTAAAAGCGGATGAGTTTTATGCCATAAAGGCAGTATAATACCCTTTTTACGCTGAAGCAGCCTAGAAATACTGCATTACGCCGATTGTCCTGGGGCTTATATTTTATGCTATACAAGCGATAAAGCTCTGTTTTTACGCCGATGGCTCTGAAGTCACGTCTTACGCCATACAGCACTGAAATACTGCGTATAACTCTGCAGCATATTTTTTATGCTTCTACAAGACCCCCTTCAAAATTTTAAATTCCTCGTAATTTAAAAACTTTGAATAAAGCATGAAATAGTCAAGTTTGACTCATTCCTCGAGGTTGATTTCTTGGCGAATTAATGGGGATTTGTTGGGATTCAGTGTGTTCTCTTTTGCCTATATAAAGGCTGAGGAGTTAACCTGTTCTTCCCATATTTTCTTTACCACACAGAGATGATTGCCGCAGTTCGTCAGGTCGACTTGAGGAAGAAGAAGATCATGTTCTTCCAACATGTAAGGAGCCAAAAAAGAAGGCATCTTCGAGCAAATGTCCTCTGCAACGATGGATCATGGAAGGATATCATAGCTTCCTTTGCTCGGGATAATCAGCAACTTCATATGACGATTCGTCCAAGAGAGAGGAAGGGTCACATTAGACCACACAGCTTGCAAGCTGTATTTTCTCCCGTCGTTCGTGGATGAGGGCAGACAAACTAGCCCTATCTTCCAGTATTGAGTTGGGTCTAAAACCTCAACTCAATCTGTCATGGCATATGGAGGATGGGCTCTTGAATAATTTATACAGGCCCAGTTTTGTATCCTCTCGCCATTAATCATTTTCTTGTTCATTGACTGTGGTCGATGAACTGCTGTAGAAGACTAAAAAGATCTCCACCAATACGTGAACCTGGCAGAACAGACTCTTGGTGTGATCTTTAAATAAAAATGGGGAATCCTTTGTTGACAGGATTTCCCTCATATGTAATCATGAAGATGAAAAAAACCCTTCGTAGACTGGATTTCCCTCATATGTAATCATGATTAATAAAATTGTCTTCTTTTACGCATCTGATGATTTGCCATATTCTTTACTATGATGAAGTCTGAATATGTGTAGCTTCGACACGTCTGACTAACTTTACGTCGACTCTGATAAAAAGAGTATCTGATCTCGTCCCGCCTTTTATGCGTAAGTGAGGACGCGTAGAAAACTGCTTAGCATTTAAGTCGAATATCCGAACTGTCATGCTATTTTGAATGAGGGGTTGTGTAGAATTCTGAACTTGTCACTTCTCTGATAAGAAGAATTCTTGTTCAGACCCTCATCTTCAAGAATGATTTCCCGACAATCCTTTGAAATAGGGCAAGAAATGGCTGTCAAAACTGAATCGCCATCTTGAACTGTAGAGGAAATATTCAGACTGGATTTTGGATGAACTTCCAATCGACCCAAGAAGAAGAGTCATTTTTAATGCTGAACTCTGTATGCTTTGGGTACTTGGGATAATTTGAGGCCAAGGAGGAGTATCTCCTGTGTGAACCCTTGCAATTGGCCGTCTTAAGATTTGTTCAGATATACGCATACTCTGGCTTGCGTATTTTAAGACATGCGGAAAGTTATAGGTCCGTAGTGTAGATGAGCATAAAATCGTAAGTTTGTAGCCTCTCGAGCATAAAAGCTACCGAGCATAAAAGCATCCGGGCGTAAAACTGTAGATTTGTAGCTTCTGAAAAGAAAACTTCCTAGCTTGAAGCCGTAGATTTGTCGCCTCTGAGCGTAAAAAGCTTCTGAGCATGAAATCATAGATTCGTAGCCTCTGAGCGTGAAGCCGTAGGTTTGTAGCCTCTCGAGCGTAAAAGCTATCGAGCGTAAAAGCATCCGGGCGTAAAACCAAAGACTTATAGCCTCTGAGCGTAAAATCGTAGATTTGTAGCTTCTCGAGCGTAAAAAGCTCCTTGGCGTAAAACCACGAATCTGCTCTGCACGAAAACTTTTTTGAATTCGCTGACTGTCCGCCTTCCCTGAATAATAGGCTGACGTAGTCCCCAATCATAACAGAATATTAAATATCAGATTTGGTTAGGGATTCGAGGAGTTTATCTGAACTCTATAAATACCCCAAGCCCTTCAGAGAAAAACTTTTCATCTGTCTTTTGCAAAAAAAAACCTTCGTCTCTTTGAGTACTCTCCTTCGTTTCTACTCTGAGCATTCTGAGTTTTTAGCAATGGAACCAAAACCAATCTCCTACTCTAAGGAAAAGAAGGTTGCCTCCTCTTCTCGCTCCTCTGCCCAAGCAAGAGCCACTTCCATCGGGCAGGGCGAACCCCGCTCTGAACGAAGTGTCCCACCGACAAGCTGTGTACCGGGCGTTATAGGTAAAGCTTTTGGGATGACAAGAGCGAAGAAACCCTTCGCACACGTTGTACGTGAATGTGCTAGATCATCTTCTGTGCTGATAGCCTCTTCGAGGAAGATGATGCTCAGAGATGTTTTATCTTTTACGCCCACATTTCTAATATATCAGCGTAAAAACTCCATATTTTCGCAGTCTGGCGTAAAAGCTTTGACTGTCAAAATTTGGCGTATACTACAAACTTTGAGTGTTACGCTCTGGACAAAAATTCTGGCATAATAACTCAATCTTTGGCAGTCTGGCGTAAAACACAGACTATCAGATTTTTGTGTATACTGCCCATCTTGAATTTTATGCCTTGGAATGAGATTCCAGCGTAAAAACTCAAGTTTTTACAGTCTTGGCGTAAAAGCATAGACTGTTGTTCTTTGGCATAAGCTGCAAGATTGTGAGGTCTAGTATAGAAACTGACATATTTTTCTTGCACTTTATAGTTAACTTGCAGATACCTTCGTTGGCTGAGGTGATGGGTTCTGCTGCTGGGATGCTGCACTCCAATTACCTGGAAGATTTGTCCCATGTGACATTTCCTATTTCTGGACCCCAATATCCTGAAGGAAGGGGAATCCTGATATCGTCTCAAGGAGAGCGAATGCTGTTGAACATGATCAACGGAGAGTCCATGGCGTACATAGATGGGGCCAAATACATAAAACCGGCTTTCTTCTTTGGGGATATGATTGACAAACAATCTCAGACGAAGCCCAAGAAAGAAAACTGGGTTTTTCCTGCCGGGGGCCTGGTCCTGTATCTACCCAAGATGTTAAGAGATTACCCTATCTCGGCATTCTTCCATGCCACGCATCACTGGAGGATGTCGTGGACCCTGACTCCCAATCTTCATGGCCAGCCGGGGAAGATATTTTATCAGAAAGGGTCCGACCAAGGGTTATTTGTAAGCCGCCCTTCCGGTCTGGTCATGCCGTTCAGGGGATTATATCCGGGCAGTGTCCCGAGTGAAGATACTTCACTGCTCCAACCAGTCCAATTATCGACTTTCTGCAATGACTTCATGTGGCATGGAGGAGTATACCCCAAGGTTAATCCTCGGACCAATGGGTGGGTTACCCCTACAAATCTTCGATGGGCTGGTTTAGCTGCCTGGGCCCTGAAGCATTTTCAGACTGAGCTGGAGAGCATTGGTCTTTATGCGGCTGTGAGTGCTACCAGTGTTGGGTTACCTCTCAACCCCAACCTGTTTTTCGCTTTGATGGAGCGATATATCTTGCTCACTGGGACTTTTGCCACTCCACTGGGGGAGTTGGGATTGGCCCTTCACGAAATGGCAGAGATTTCAAGACTACCGATGGGGGATACTCCTTATGAAGAGTATATTCCCACAAACTGGGAGCTGGAGGATACAAACCCTCGGGTAGTGGCAGTGTACCAGGAGCTGATGTGTCACTATTTAACGTGCACCGCCTTCTATAATGAGCCCTCTGATTTGGCTCATACCAACAAATGGGCGTCCTACCTCTTCTTCCGTCAGGCCAGGGGTGCTAAGCCAGACAAAGTCGTGGATAGCAGGGATAGGCCTTTGAGCTTTCTGAGCGTGCTTAGTGCTCAAGTAGTCGATGACCTTATTGAAGACGTTGGGGCTTCAGATCAAATTCTCGACCAAGTGATAGGGAAATATCCTGCAGGCAATAAAGCCTACAGTTATTTGAGGCATTACCGCAGGCCTCTGTCCAAGGAAGCTCAACTGGCTGGCTTCCTCTCTATATGGCTGCGCCGACTGGTAGTATCCAGCATTGTATCTTCGGATATTATTCACCGCAATACCTTATGGCCTGCAGTGCATCTGGTATTTGGGGCAAGACTGGGTCTGCTCTCTGCCATGGTATGTCGCATACAAGCTGGCCTGAGGGCCATTACTGATGGGCTGCTTGCCGATAAAATACGGCGTGACAGCTTTCCCAGGGTAGAATTACGGTTCCTGTATTTGATGGGATGGTTAATTCTCCATAACCCCAGGGTGATGTCTCCCGGCTCTGGCAGTAGTTCGGGGAGTAATTTCTTGTTGAATTACAAGAATTCCACCTGGAACGTGACCACAGTTTTAGACTGTCGGCGGGCACTAAATTTTGCTCACAGCTGGAAGCTCTTCTGTACCGTCCCCACTGTACATCTCAATCAACAGGGGAGCAGGCTTCAGGACTCAGGTGAAGGGAAGACCGTTCTTTCTTCTTAAGCTTTTAATTGGTTGGTCTGCATTAGACCTTCCCATTTATTGTACAGAAGTGAAGACCAATGCTTCTTGGAGCCCTACCTGCCTAGTCGGTTCGCCAGGCAGTTTAGGTATGATCAATTGCACGTGGGCAATGCCGTCACCAGCTTCAAGTCCAGGGGTGGTCTTATTGATGGAGCGAGAGGATGGTGATACTTCATAATGGGTTGCACTAGAGCAGCTTTTACTGTGCCCGCGACTTCACTCTCCATGGAGTTGCGCATCCTCCACTCGTACGCCCAGTTTTACGTGGCCATCAATACCTTCCATCGTGATTTTGATATGCGTGGAAGTTTTAGGATGCCCTCTTCTAAGTCCGTGGGAAGAGACGAAATCTCATCAGTTTCCTCTAACGAGGGTGAAGATTCTGTCAATCCAGATGAGCCTTTGTTGGCAGTACCGATAGGCGAAATACCTTCGCCTGCAGAGCCTCTGGTTATCTCTGGTAAGCGAAGGGTTCCTATTCTGAAAGAGACTTCCCCTCGCAAAAAATGAAGACTGTTAGTGGTCCTGACAGGACTTCCAGTCATGAGGCTCCTAGAAGTGAGCCTGTTGTTTCCTCTGTTGGGGACGATCCTTTGATTAGAGGTTCCTAGCCTTTTAGAGAGGGAACCTCCACAGTTTCGGCTGGCAGTGCCGGAAAATCTTTGCTCGAGGCTGCTGTCGCTGCTACCGCTTCAGGTAGTGGTACGAGATCGCCTTCGAGGCCGAGCCGAATAAGGATATCTTTATCCAGCCTAATAATAGGTTCAGCCCCTGCCGCATCTGTAAGTATACCCAGCGAGATTCCACCCAATGAGCCTCGAGTGGATCTCGGTGAAGACCTCGAAGAATACCTGCCAGTGTCAGTTGGCACACCCCCTTCTCCAGGTATGACAGCTCGCTTAGCATCATTAAGAAATGATTTAACTGTACTGGCTGCAGACGCGACATATATACCATCGGCCATGGATAAATGTCGTCTTTATGCCTCTTTTTAGAAAAATTAACATCATATTGATATTAACTTTCTCTTGTCTTCTTTTCAGGGGAGGAAATCTACGGGGAGAGCAGCGTCGACGTAACTTTCGACTTTGTTTCAGCTCCTGTCTATGAGGCGGAGGTGCCCGATTTTGAAGAGGAAACGTTTTCGGGTGCTGGCTCGCCCGAAATGGTTCTGATATCTCGAGAGGAGGATGAGCTTGTCATTACGACAATGCCTCCTTTGAGTACGTCGTCCACTTCGTCCGTTGTTGGTGCTTCTTCTTTTGTCGCACCATCTGTTGAGGCGACGACTGTGACAACATCGTCTGCAGTCATTCCTGGAGGGGGATTCTCTGATATTACAGCCACTCCCAGCGTCCATTCGAATCTTGCCGTGTTAGTTGAGCAGTTTTCAAGCATTTTCTATGCCACTTTGAAAACGCTGATATCGATGGTGCTGGAGAAGAATCTAGGCTTCGAGGCTCTGAAGACGTCCTCCAACTTCAGTATAGCGCAGATTAGATATTTCAACGATAATGACAGAGCTGATGCACGAGAGCAAATAGATAATGGTTTTGAATAACCCATTAACAATTATTTGCAGCTATCTTGAGGCAGCATTGATGGTCTCGTTCAAGCTAGGTATGACTCATTAACTGCAGAGCTTGTTGTGCAAATGGAATCTCTGAACAAATCTGTCCAGGAACAGCAGCAACAGATGGATCAAGAGCGTGCCAAATTAGAGTATGTCATTCCCCAGCTGACTCAGTGCGAGACCGAATATGAGAAAGAGACAGCAAGGGTCCACAAATTAGAAGATGACCTCGCTAAGGCCAAGGAGAAGGCTCTCTCTTTATCAACAGCTCACGACGTGTTGAAGGATCGAATGGAGACAGCTCAGCAGAACCTGACGCATGTGGGTGTCATCCATGCAAGTTTTGTACATGCTCGGTTCGAGCTATCTGCTTTGAACAATGAGGCGGCAAGGTTGGAGTGGGCTCGCGCCGATGTTTTGAACTCCAGGGATGAGATAATGGTTACTCTGGCACAACATATTCGCGACTTGACTGCTCCTCCCAAATGATGTACCTTCTTGTTTCTCCTGAAATTTCTCAAAGATAATAAAGACACATTTTCTGACTTTGTGGGCCCATCATTTTAGAATATGATAGGCTAGGGTGAAAGTGATATCAGAGGTATCATTAACATCACATTCTTTCATTAAGATTTTGCTGAATATAAAACTATTCAGGGTTAACATGAACCTGAAAGAATATAATCCAACTAAATTTGTATACTAACACTATCAGAGGTATCATTAACATGATAGGTTTACAAATTAGTTATGGATATCTATTCAGAGGTCACATGAACCTGATAGAATATGATCCAACTAACCTTTGTGCATGGTATCGTCAGAATAAGATCTTCGTCATACTCCATTAAACGAAGGAGATCAAAGTATAGTACTTCTTTGGGATTTTACAGTTGATAGTAGCCATTACCAAATTTCCATTAGGCTTGGCTAATCTGTAAGTGCCATTTGCAATCATATAAGGACCCTCCCATTTCTTTTATGATTGTTTGTGCAAATTTTGGACATCGTACTAGAGATAATATGGACGTAGTATGATACCGTATTTGTTGAGGACATCCCACTGGGGGATTTTTAGTGGACCCATCATTTGTTGCGCACAAGAGTGCAAGAAATAAGTTTTTAGGACAAGCCCTGCCAGAGGTAATATGGACATGGCAGTTTTTGTGGACCTAACACCACTGGCGTACTTAGGGTTAAGTACGAGTGTTAAATTAAGATGACAACCGATATCAGAGGTAATATGGACGTGATAATTGATAGTCAAAAACTCAGATTGTTTGTTCAGAGGTAATATGAATATGATAAACTTTTTGAGTTGTGACTCCATTAGGGATGGAGGTATTTATCTGCTCAGAGGTAATATGGACATGGTAGTTTTTATGGACTCAACACCACTGACGTACTTAGAGTTAAGTATGGGTGTTAAGTTGAGATGACAATCGATAACAGAGGTAATATGGACGTGATAATAGATAGCCGAAAACTCAAAATTTTTTGTTCAGAGGTAATATGAACATGATAATTTTTTTGAGTTATGACTCCATTGGGAATGGAGGTACATATCTGCTCAGAGATAATATGGACATGGCAGTTTTTGTGGACTCAACACCACAGGCGTACTTAGAGTTAAGTACGGGTGTTAAGTTGAGATGACAATCGATATCAAAGGTAATATGGACGTGATAATCGATAGCCGAAAACTCGAAAAAGTTTATTCAGAGGTAATATGAACATGATAAATTTTTTGAGTTGTGACTCCATTGGGGATGGAGGTACATATCTGCTCAGAGATAATATGGACATGGCAGTTTTTATGGACTCAACACCACTGGCGTACTTAGAGTTAAGTACTAGTGTTAAGTTGAGATGACAATCGATATCAGAGGTAATATGGACGTGATAATCGATGGCCAAACCAGGCAGGTTTGTTCAGAGGTAATATGAACATAACAAACTCAGCTGGGGAAATAAAGAAATGTTTGGACAATAGTTCAGAGGTAATATGAACATGAACTCATGTCCAAAAAATTTACTATAGAGTAATTTTCTTGAAGAATCCACTGGAGAAACTTTAGGGATTCAGCATCCGATATTTTTTGGAGGGAGCAAATTGTCACGTTAAAAGTGAAATCAATTTGCAGTGATCGTCCCATCGTTTACAGATGCAGAGTGATGACCTTGGCATCGATCAACTCCTGAATTCTCCTTTTTAGTACATAGCAGGCCCTTGTAGGGTGATGAATGTACCTATGGAAGAGACAATAATCTGGGTCATCGACTTTGCCAGCCCTCTTAGGGTATCTGATATTGGGTAGCCGAAGTTTGTGTTCCTTCATCAACATATTGAAGATTTTAATGATGTCATCTTCATTGAAGGAGAAAGTCCCTTTCGGCCTTCGGGCTCCTGTTGCCTGAATTTTACGGTCTTCCAGAAAGATCGTCATCGTTGCATCATCTTCGGACTCAGAAGGAATTCTACCCCCAGCTTTGGATGGTGCCCTATTTTGTCGAGGTAGGCTACCCCCAGACATGTCGTGGCATTTGACCTATGAAGTTGATTTAGAAGGAGCTTCCTCTGGTTGTGCAGGATCAGACTCTCGAGGTTTTGAGTTTGCAGAAGTTGCAGTATACCCCAACCCAAAACGAGTTTGTTGATAGTAAGGATTACTATGCAACGGTGTTCGTCTGCCTTTTCCATAGTTGAGGCCTTGTTTCAACTTCAAATCATAACCCATGTTTTGTATAATCTTTAAAGCTTGTGGGCTATATCTATGGGTTTGCATTTTCCCAGCATCAGATTCGCAAGATTCTTCTTGTACAATCGGACTATTCCGTATGCAACCGAAGACTATTGGATGCTGGTCGTCTCGAGTTGGGGGAACAATAAAGACAGATTTTTTATGTGGCCCATATGTCATGACGACATTAGATGTTGATGCATCTTCCCATATGATCTCCCCACGTTTGATAGTTAGGGGAACTGAAGCCTGTTTGTGACTCCTGTCTTTGCGTTTCTGGATCAAAAATTCACGCAAGTCAGGAGTATTACCAGAAGAAAAAGAGGAAGAAGGCTTGTTCCTCCTTTTTACATTATTTGGAATGCGGATATTGGGAACCCCAACCCTTTCCCTGTCGTAGGAATACAACAGTCAGCCATATGAGCAGCACATGATCCTCGAGGAGCGTATCTATCCGCAGATTAGGTCTTCTTTACGCTGAGGGGTTTCTCCTGGGGTAATTTGGAATAATGCTCAGGTTGGCGTAAAACTGAGGAAGTCTTCAATCGGCTGTCAGCGTTCCGCGTAATCTGAAGAGCGGGCAGACTTCTCTCTTGATGGTGTACCATCCGAGAAGTCGAGAAATCTGCCACTTGTTTTCCCTTACAGAGATTACTGGGACTCTCTGCCTCCTTTTGAGTGAGAGTGATATTTTTACGCATGGAGCGTATTTGAATTTTCTGACTCGGTGCTGAGGCCTTGTCAGAAACTACGTCTGTCCCATCAGCGATGGGAGACAAGTTTTTACGCGTAATGCGCGATGTATACTTCTGGATTGGCGCTGAGGCATTGCCAGAAGTTTTGTCTCTCCCGCCAGCGACGGGAGACTGAGTTTTACGTACAAGAAGCGAAGTGGACTTCTGTATTGGCGCTAAGGCATTGCCAAAAGTTTTGTTTGCCCCGTCAGTGACAGGAGACTGAGTTTTACTCGCAAGGCGCAGAAGGAGCGATGCTACAACCTCGTTGGTCGGAGAGATCAGAGAGTCGACAGGAATGGTAGGGGATGTCCGGGGCATCCATACCTTACGCAGTTTCCTGTTGTCTTGGACAGAGAGAGAGAGTGATATCTACCTTCTGCTCGAAGCATATCTTCGTAGGCTGATTGGTCGAACTGCAAGACCAAGGTCTTCTTCATTGATCCTACTGCATCGTGTTGAACAATTGCTTTCTCGTCAGATGAGAAAGAAGTCCCCAGCAGAGTCGCCATCTTTTGTTTGATAATAAACGGAAAAAATAAAACCAGGTTTATACAAAACCCTTTCTTAGGTTTACAAACAAGAAGTACAATTAATCCAATACGAGGATGTCAAGTACAAATTTTAATCTGGGTAAATATTGTTATAGGAGTCTGATCTGCAGTCGATCACTTTGTCCCTTGGACCACACGATAATGAAGAAGTGCTGTAGAAGAAGGAGATGCTTCAAAGATTGCAAGAGGGAGTGGATGCTCGATGCCAAAATCGTCGATCACTACTCTTTGTCTAAGCTCTTCTCTCTCTATTCTTCGATTTCTTTGACCTTTTTTTGACCTTCGACCTATGTCAATAGAGGTCTCTATTTATAGGGTTTTAGTGACAGTAACCGTCCAGTCGGCGTAGAAGCCGGATAGTGGAGAGTATGGAACTTTTTATGCGGCGGTTATAATAACTGCCACCCACGTATAAATGATCTTCTGAATAAGCGTGTGACGCATGTCCCCTCATGAAATAATGCATATAACTGCTGCGAAGATCACTACATGCAAGCCACGTAGGTAACTGCCCTTGCGTAGAAAAGGTTGGCGTAAAAGCCAATAACTGTCACCATGGCGTAGAAGCCAAATAGTTGTCAGGTTGGCGTAGAAGCCAAGTGGTTGTCGAGTCGGCATAGAAGCCAAATAGGCGTAGAAGCCTTATAGGCATAGAAGCCTGATGCTGCATGGATAGGTAGCTAGCATAAAAGATAGCCGATCCTCCTTCCTTGACTGAGGCCTTGAGCGTATTCTGGACCAAATAGCCTTATCATGCACAAATGCAAATATAGCCTGAGTTGGCATATTTTAAGGAGATAGCGTACAGCGTGCTCCTTATAGCTGAAAATAGCCCAGAGGCGTATTTCAAGGAGATAGCGTACATCGTGCTCCTATAGCTGAAAATAGCCTGATGGCGTAATATGCAGAGGTGATAATGTGGACGTATTAGCCGTAATTATGGCTCGACCAGTCTTTGAAAATAGAACCAAATCTCGTTCATTAAATACAGAGATCTGCCCCCATTATGATTATTAAATGCAGAGACGTGCCTCGAACATTTGGTTCTATTTTCATAAAAGCACTTGTTGAGCGTAAAAGCTCGTTCATTTTGTCCCCGACAAATGCAAATCTCGTTCGTTTTGTCTTCTGCTGAGCGTAAAAGCTCATATCTGCCTGTGTAAAACTAGACAGCGTATTCCGTTGTATGCATAAAAGCACTTTGTATCAGGAAAACGTCACTAAACGACGGTTTGGGTCTCTGTGCCACACCATCATTACAGCCGTCGTCTGGATAGTTGTGCAGTACTCGTTGTCAGGAGTCAGGTTTACTGCATGATCTGACAGGTTCATTCGAAAAATACGAAGTGTTCCTCGTACACTTCCATGCTGCATTAAAAGTGGATGAGTTTTACGCCATAAAGGCGGTATAATACCCTTTTTATGCTGAAGCAGCCTGGAAATACTGCATTACGCGGATTATCCTAGAGCATATATTTTACGCTGTAATAGCGATAAAGCTCTATTTGTACGCCGATGCCTCTGAAGTCACATCTTATGCCACAAAGCACTGAAATACTGCGTATAACTCTGCAGCGTATTTTTCATGCTTCTACACCACACAACTGATTCTGAAAGC
This sequence comes from Iris macrosiphon, assembly GCA_036927795.1. Taxonomy (NCBI): domain Eukaryota; kingdom Viridiplantae; phylum Streptophyta; class Magnoliopsida; order Asparagales; family Iridaceae; genus Iris; species Iris macrosiphon. Next base: position 273,196 of record JAYESA010000107.1, on the reverse strand, counting down.
CTCGTCGTAAAGAATACAAGAAATAAAGTCTGAAAGCCTCAAAAATAAAGAATATTCATAATGACCAAATATATTGGTCTAAAATACAAACAATCAACAAACTATCCTAACTAGGACTACTGCGGATCTGCAGGAGGATGACCACCAGTGCGCATTAGGGATAAGAACAGATCATACTGCTCCCGTGAAATTGACACCGATGTTGATAGAGAAGGAAGTATTGTCGGTGGAGTCTGTGTCGATGAAAGCGCACCAGAAGGACGTATCTACTCTAACTCTGCTAGCCGATGGTTATATAAATCTATGGTAGATAACAGCCTCGTACTGCTATGAACCATTGAATCCTGCATCATCGTCAGCCTCTTGCCCAAGGACAACTGTGATGCTTGCAGATCCGTCATGCTGCGCTCTATCGACGCTCTAAGATCAGCTATCATATCCTGGAGCTCCATGATGCTGCGCTCGAGCATATCAAATCGTGAGATGAGCGTCGCATCGTCCGTCTACGGCTGGGACAGGGGCTGCTCCTCCATCCTTCGTAGCAACTCATCATGGAGAGACGCAATCTGACGGTCAACGGTCTCCTGGACTCAGGCCGATGACTGTGAGGGCTGTGGGGAATGCGCACTTGTCGTGGAGGCCCTAGATCATTGTGTCACAACTGAGGCGCCATAGGATCCCGTATCGTAGTATGTACCACTCTAGAGACCACTTGCGGCGGTCACCCACAGCTCGTCCGTCGATGGAGCTGGAGAGGACTGCAAGGAAATGTCATCCTCTTCCGCTATAGGTGCACTTCCAGTCGCACGCTCACGCAGCCTAAGATACTCAGCCTAGAAAAGTTTGGATACTCGATAATTGCCTAAGTTATATTAAAATTAACATAAAGTAAAGTAATACTTACATAGGTTTGCGAGGCCCTCTCATCAATGAGATTCCCGCTCTTTCGATGGGTGACCAGAAAGACGGTCACCATGTTTGCATTCTCACCCCTCTATACCTGTTAAAAATATATTATTTAGTACTAAAATTAAATATTTTATCCTACTACTATTTTATCGTACTTGCGTTAAAATAATATATCTGAAATAAAAAATATACCAAACGACAAAAATATTTCGTCATCAGAATTGAGTCACCATACCACTTTGCTGCCTTCTGCCTAGCCGCCTTGGCCTTCTCAGACCTTTTCTTGTACCTCGGATCATCGAATCTAGCCCTCATCGCAGTCCACTGCTCAGGCGTGATCCAATCTTGGATCGATTTTCCTACGCGATCATGAGCCTTCTGGTCATCCAGAGCATCATGGATCAGCTTGGCGGCAACGACAAGAAATATCTGCTCGATTAACTTGGCCCGGTGCGGTGGATAAAAATATATTTTCTATAATAATTAATTTAGTAAGTTATATAATATGCATAAATTAGATGATTGATATAATATACTTTTACCTTGAAGTGCGCAAACTAGAACGGCTTTCTCTCCTCCGGAGCATCAGAGTAGTTGATCCAAGGGCCACCATAGTTGTACATCACAAAGTGGCCCATGCGTCTCTGTACTGACGAAGGACGATATCGATACCGAGATAATTATTTTTATCGAAAAAGTCAATATATGATGAATAAAGAAATACACGATATATATGATGCAAAACTATCTAATTGACTTACTTTGTACCGTCGGCCCAAATCTCCGTCCTTGTCTTGTCCGGAGGTACGCATGGAGGATCTAGCTGCTGCTAGGACGACGTCGGCTCAACCTCCGTCATATGCTCATCTATCTTCATCGTTCCATCAGCAGGAGGAACGCTGGATGAGGGAGTACTATCAGGCCTGGAACTACTCGTCCTAGGAATGCTGCCACGTAACGTCGTCGAAGTCGGATATGTGACTGGTCGATATACTGGAGTATTAGGAATCGAGGATCTATAACCAACGGTAGGCAGTACCGGCGGAGCACTCCGTCTACCTCGGGACCTGCCGAACGCTCCGCATCGTCCTGTCATACTTGATAACAACATCTGATGAATAAAAAAATACACAAATATATAGTACATTCTACAGTCAAAATGTTATTTATATCTCACAGCATTAATAAAATTGTATAGTAAATAACTAGTGGTGTCACAAGTCTAAATGGATAGTACATTCTGCAATAAAAATATAATATATATCTTCGTCAAAATAGTAAATTCTACAGTCAAAATATAGTATATATCTTCGGGCAAAATATTTTATTTTCAATCATCTTCAGAAAATTTATCTTGTTCGCCTTCCTCGTCCTCCTCTTCCTCTTCCTCTTCCTCTTCACTTTCATCTACTTCATCTTCGTCTTCCTCTTCAGATAATTCTACCTTTTCTATATTATTAATCGTGTAATGAGTAACTTTCGTTGAGTCAACATCTATAATATTTGTTACAAGAGGTAGCTCGTCCTCCTGATAAGCTATTTCGTCAATGTCAAAGGTATTTCTAGCTTTAGTCTTGCATACTGCCCACCAATCTGACCTCACTGTCCCCCGTCTAGGATAAGTTGTGAAGTATACGAGCTGAGCCTGACTTGATAGGACAAATGGTTCATAGCCTTGATATCTACGCTTGTAGTTTATATCCACAAGATCATGCTTGTCAATTTTTCAACCTTGATCTTGAATCGGATCGAACTATTCACACTTGAATAACACGATCTTAGCAGGTTATATGCCATAATTATATGTCAACTCCATAATCTCTCATAAGATGCCAAAGAAATCATTGCCTAGATCAACATCTTTGTAGTTCGAAGATTTGATACACAAACAACTATTTTTCGTGGAATCAAGATCCAGAAAGCTGTCTCTGATCGGAGCATTTGTTGACTTGAACCTAAACCCATTCACACAATAACTTGGCCATATTTTGACGGCAGTAATTGGTCCCTTGGCTAGAGTTCTAATAGATTCAGTCTCGGGTGTTATTAGACGATCGACCTAAGTACCAAAGTAGCGATAGTAAGTTATTTATTGTGCAAGTGCATACAGAAAAATTAATTACCAAGCTCCTTACATATTGCGCTAAACCAAGAAGGAAAATGGCATCTTATTTCTTGTTCTACTTTTTCGTCTACTATGTATGGTCTTATCGACCTCAGCTCATTAATATATGTGCTAAAAAATAACGAAGCAATCGCTGATTAATAGTATAACAGTAGCTTATACTATTACATTAAGATGATGTAAACGTGGACGTATTAATTACTTACCCCTTTAGCTTCTCCACTTTATCCTTGTCGCAATTGAGTAATATATACAACTGAGCAGCCCTTAGCTCGCCGTTATTCAAATATCTCTTCTTTATTTTCTCCGACGACTTTTTGGACACATTGAATACTTTCAGTATTGCATTATTAGATTCCTGATATCTTTCGTCATTTCTTGGAGCTCTCGTTCTATTAGAAGCAACATGAGGTTTAAAATACGTTAAGCAAAAGTTTGTAATCTCCTCGAGAACTTAAGCTTCACAAATAGAGTCCTCAACCCGTGCCTTATTTTTTACCTTTCTCTGTAGGTGATTCAGATGCCGCTCGAAGGGGTACATCCACCGGTAACCAACAGGACCACCAACACATGCCTCATAGGAAAGATGAATTGGCAAATGCTCCATAGAGTCAAAGAATCCAGAATAAAACACCTTCTCGAGATTGCACAGTGTTACCATAATATCCTTCTCTTGCTTTTCTAGACAATCGACGAGAAACTTAGTAGAACAAAGATCTCTGAAGAATATGCTGAGCCATGTCAATGGATCCTGTAAACCCCCTCGATTTATTCTGTAGATAGTTAGGGTTAGATTTGGAAAATTTGGTTTTAGCAGCAGATGTTGAGGTTTATTGTGGAGTTAAGTTGTCTGATATTTTTAATTTATTTAATTAAAAACCCTTGGCACGCCCTATCATTGCTAAATTAATCGGAGTCCAATATCAACCCATAAATTCCATCGGGCTATTGTACTTCTGACTTGACTCGCCAAATTAGGCACTGGACTTTTCCGTCACTTAAAAATCAGTTTTTGTTGTGCTCTAAATTAATTGCACAATTTCCCGAAAATCGTAACCCATATTTAATTTTGTGTCGGACACTTGTATCGTTACTCTAAATTTTGAGATACCAACTTAACCCGTAGCCGAACCAACTAAAGGGTCCAAGACTGACTCCAAGCCCCCACCATTTTTGACCTCTGCGTCATTTTCGAATTTTGACCTCAAGTGCCCCCATTTAATTCAAAAGTGCAGGACACTTAAATTCTATTTAAATCGGGGATACCAACTTTGCCTAATCCTATTTTTTTTAATCCCTAATTAATCCCGATGGCCATAAAATTAAACCCGTGCCAAACCCCCAACACCCCCTCGCCATGCAAACCATCACCCGCATTTTTCTCCACAATTTTAGCATCATTTTATGTGTTTGTACAATTTCCTGAATTTAAGGGGCTAACTTACAATTTAGTGATTTTATGTGCCCTCACCCCATTGGCCAAACCAAATGGAGAGGTCACAAAATGGGGTCCTAATTTCACCCATTCATTCACCACTCTTCATGAAAAAATTATTTTCTTCATGACAAATCCTATCCCTCCATTTTGAATAGGAGCATCTCCACCCTCCAATAATTCACAATCCCCTATAAAACATCACATCCCCCACCCTCAAACTCACCACCGGCCCTAATCCCAAGGAAACTAAAAGAAAACCCCCTCTCTCTCTCCTTCCTCCTCCATTTTTATTCACCATGCAAAAGCTCCACCTCTCTCAATTATTCTCCTTCTTCTTCTTCCATTAATTTCCCTCATTCTCACTGTGGGTCACCCGACTCCAGCTTCAGCCCTCCGACCGACCGACCACTCGGGCTACGATCGGTTGTTCTCTTCCGCGGTGGCCTGACCAGTAGCCCGACCGGCTGTTCTCTCCCGCGACGACCTGGCCAGCAGCCCGACCGGCTGTTCTCTACCGCGGCGGCCTGACCAGCAGCCCGACCGGCTGTTCTCCCCCCGCGGCGGCTCCACAGCAGCCGACAGGCGGTGTATCCTCTCCCGCGCGGCCGGAGCAGCAGCCCGCTGACCGGACTGAGCATCGACCCGCCGCCCACTGTGCTGTCCACCACCGCCGACAGTACAGCCTACTCTGGTCTGCCCCCGATGCGACTGTAAACGTCCCCCGACCGCCGACTGTGCGACTCCGACGACTGTGCACGCCCGGCCTCCTTCCTGTCTAGATTACTCTCCCATTACCACCACCACCACCACCATCGCATCACCCCATCCGACCTCCACCTGCTGTTCTCCGGCCAACCCCGGTCGACGCCGCCTCGCCTAGGTATACCTCTCCCCCTCTCTTGAGTTTATGCACTGTGTCATTGATTATTAGGGTTTTATTTGTTTATAATCTGGTGAGTTATTGTTTAGTTAGGGTTATATATAGTTAAATATGGTTTTGTGTGCATTAGTGGGGCTGATGTTAGCATGGGTTGTGGTTGAATTCACCATTAAAGAATGATGTTAGATCGTGTGTGTATACACAAGAAGATAGAGAACTGTATTAACTGGAGTGTGTATATTATATTGTGGTCGGAATGGTATGATTATGTGATCCAATGAACAATGAATGTTTATGTAGAGGAAACTTGTCCATGTGGTATGTGTGGATACAAATGCCAAAGTTAACATGAGGGAGAGTAACCAACGTATTTTTGAGTGAGCTTAGGGAATTTCAATGATCTGATAATAACAAGAACCAATAGGTTGGTGTTGCATTTATTTCCTACCACATGTGGGCATAGCTAGAGGATGTAGTGTAAAATGCTTAAGTTAAATATATATTTAGTAAGGATAGTAGGTGAATGTTTGATTGAGGACTAGTGTGTAGTGTAAAACCCCTGATCGTAATTTAGGGACTGGAAATTGAAGGTGATTAATTTAGAGCAGTACTTTGTGATTGGTAACAACGATACTAAACGAAGGAATTATAATCATTAACTATGTTTTAAGGATGGCTTGTTGATGTGGTACTGATGACTAGTTGATGGACTATCGTACCGATAGTCAATTGTAGTCAGCCCCCTAGTGTCTTGTCCCTGTGAGTCGTAGCTGAGCTTGATTTTAGTTGTAGATGCGTGTCACATCCCTGTCTGTCGTAGAATAGACTATTAATTTTGGTTTGTATCTCATCTTTAGGTACTGCGGGACCTGAGGACTTGGACACGGTACCAGATCCCCGTCATCAGCAGCCGCACGCAGTCAAGTGTACCTTGCCACTATGTATTTCAGTTTACAGATATTTATTATTCTTTATGTACTTTGTGCGCATGATATTGTTGACGTTCGATACTTCGCGTCCGGATCACAACCGGGTGTTGACATTCGACGTAACGTCTTAGAACAATTGCTATATGCTTCATAGCACATCGATGCACGTATCTGAGTACATCAACACCCCAGGACACACTCATACACTGTGATTGTGCTAGATTCCTGTATCTTGATACTGACATCATGACCAAAGACTGGGACGACCTTTGGGTCGCGTCTGTTGAGTTATTTCTTTGTGTCGAGACTGTAGTTAGAGGTTCAGGTTCAGCGCACAATCGTTGACTGCTTGGGAAGGGGAAGACAGTTACTAGACGTTTGGGCTACTCTGCACGCGCTTAGATATGTATATGTAGTGATCCTGTATTATAGTGTAGTGGTATCACCCGTGTGTCTCTGTGCTCGGAGCTACGGTATGACCAGTGTGTCTCTGTGTTCGGAGCTATAGTTTATTTTAGAAAGCCCACGCGTCGAACATTGTCTTTAAACTGTGTCACACTAGTTGGTTATGATAGAGTACCCTGTCGTGCACTTGTACTTTCTGTTTACTTGGTATTGCTGTATTTTTGTACCTTGTTACGTCCCTCTGAGGACCTGGTTCCCTGCCAGTTTTGTAGCATAGATGATTACGGAGCACTCGGAGTTGCTGTTGGAGTTGTAGGTCTTGCGGGCATGGTACCAGGTACTCACATTATATCTACTAGTATTATGGTTATTTTATATTGTTTGTTTTATCTGCTGTTGTAGCCTAGTTTTTATAGACTCATACTTCTTCTCGAGTCTATTCGAGTTAGTGTGTTATTGGACGGTCGACTCTAGCACATATAGCTTTTTCTTGTAAACTGTTGTACGTTGTGGATTGAGACATAGAGGTTTACATTTATGGAATATCTAGATAGTGCCCTTTATATTATAGCTTATACGTATTCGAGTCAGACCAGAGTCTGGTCGAATGCGTAGCTGGCAAGTCACGTATTCCTGGTCCTACGTATTTTGGGACTGGGGCGTGACATATTTTTGTGGTGGCCCATGCAGGTCTGATTTAAATCGTCTTGGTCACCTGACTGTGCCAAGCGAGCCTGCAAATTAGGAATAGATATTATGATTGTTGAGTAGGATCTCAATCCATAATTGATTTTAAAAACTCTTTGTATGTGATTATCGCCCTTGGACTTCTAATTTGCATTCGTTCGATCTTCGTCAATATCGCTATCCTTGTTTCTCGTCCCCTATTGTTCGGGAAGGCGAATGCTTGCGACTGATGATTTCCCTCCAGAAGAAGATCGAAGACCAGACGGCAGAAGACAAAATTCGTATACCTTTCTCTGAGAAGATTGTTACCCTGAGTAGGATAGATTGATAGATTCTTTTGGATTCTAGAACTAGTATGGAAGGGTAGCAAGAGAACTGGACCCAGTAGTACCCTACCCGTGCTTGAGATAACAGTGATCTTGGAAGTACTGGGAGCTGGAAGGATTGTTGATCATGACCTAGAATAATTTATGGAAATGCATAGCCTGATGATGGAAACTAGTAGTTGTATATGATAGCAATGCTAGGAACGATGATTATGAGCTAGAGGAGATAAAAAATTTAGGATCTCACTTGGAAGATAATAATCGGATTTCAGGAAATTCTAGTATGTGCTTGAGTGATACCATTATTGTACTATGCGACTTGGAGAGATAAATATCGAAAAGAAGAAACTCGAGGAATAAAAATTTTAGGAAAAATTTGAGGAGAAGAGAAATTATACTTTAAGCAGGGAAGAAAATTTTCTTTTAAAGGATTAGTGTGGTAAACAGAACAGGAGGATTTATTTTGAGGTTAAGTCCTAGCATGAGTTGATTGAGCCAATACCACGTGACACTAGATTGTCGACGTAGTTGCATTTATATTTTTAGTCAACCAGGTTACCCTGAGTTGAGTTCAGGGAGCCCGAGAGTATGGTGCCCATCTACCTTAGGGGTATACAATGCAGGAGGTGAACCAGCGTACCACCATGTTATATCAGAGTTGAGGATTTTTTTTAGAGGATCTTCTAGGCCTGCCACCTAACAGAGAGATGGAGTTTGTTAATAAGTGGACTCCCAGAGCCGAGCCAATTATTCTCTTGTCTTCAGACTAGCACCGATATAGTTGGTTGAGTTGAAGATCCATAGTAGAGGATCTCTTAGACAAGGATTTCAGTCGGGCTAGTATTTCCTCATGGAAAGCAACTATCATAATAGTGCCGAAGAAGGATGAGACAGTATACTTGTGTATCGATTACAGGGCATTAAGGGCGGTAACAAAAAAACAACAAGTACCCTATGGCATATTTTTATGATTCATCGCCAGTTGTTAGAGGATTTTCAGAAACTCAGGATTGAGATTGTATTGCCAGGCATGGATGGACAGATGGTCAGTCTCGAGGTTCAGTCTACATTGATTGAGAGGATCAAGGCAGCCTTGCCTACAGATACGAGATTTAGACGATTGCGAGAAAGGACAGAGGCCGACATGCAAACAGGACTCAGGATTCATGAAGACGGAACGTTGAGGTGTGGAGATCGCCTATATGTTCCGAGTGGTGAGCTATGCCAAGAGTTGATGACTGAGGCACATAGCTCAATTTATTCCATTCATCCCGGGGGTACGAAGATGTACCGAGACTTGAGGCAGCATTTCTGGTGGCATGGGATGAAGAGAGAAATTACAAGATTCGTGGCGAAGTGTTTAGTTTGTCAGCAAGTCAAAGCTGAACATTGGAGGACTACAGGATTGTTGCAGCCACTTCCCATCCCCGAGTGGAAGTAGGAACACATTACCATGGACTTCGTCACAGGATTCCCGCGAAGCCCTAGTAGGAAGGATGCAGTTTGGGTTGTCGTAGATAGACTCACCAAGTCTGCATATTTCTTGCCCTTCAGAGTTGGGCAATCCACAGAGATACTAGCTGACATATATATGAGGCAGATAGTACGATTACATGGAGTGCCTGTCAGCATCGTATCGGATCGTGATTCCCGATTCATGTCATATTTTTGGCGGAGTATGCAGGAGAGCCTAGGAACTCGTCTCAAGTTCAGCACTGCATATCATCCACAGACTGATGGTCAGTCAGAGCGCACGATACAAATATTTGAGGATATGTTGAGAGCGTGCATGATCGATTTTGGAGGATCTAGGGAGGACCACCTACACTTGGTGAAAGTCTCCTATAATAACAGTTACCAGGCCAGCATACGGATGGCACCTTATGAGGCACTATACGGCAGGAAATATAGGTCGCCGGTTTGTTTGAGTGACGTGGGAGAGCGTCAGATACTTGGTCCAGAGTTGGTGACACAGATAGTGGAGAAGGTCAAGCAGATTCAGAGCCACCTGCGTGCAGCACAGGACAGACAGAAACATTGGGCAGATGCTCACCGCAGGCCATTGGAGTTCAAGGAGGGTGACCATATATTTTTGAGGATATCACCTACCTGCGGTACCATCAGATTTGGAGGCAGAGGCAAGCTGAGTCCGAGGTACATCGGACCTTTTGATATATTGGAACGAGTTGGCGAAGTGGCTTACCGTCTTCTATTACCTCCATCATTAGAGGGAGTACATGACTTATTTTACGTATCGCAGCTGAGGAGATATGTCGTGCTTGATCATTCAGAGATTACAGTCGGGCCCAGTCTGTCTTACGTAGAGCAGCCAGTTGAGATCCTCGATCGCAGCGAGAAGACTTTGAGAGGGCAGACGATTCGACTGGTCAGAGTGGCATGGAAGTACCATTCACCAGGCGAGTCTACTTGGGAGCGCGAGGATTCTATTCGGCAGCGGTTCCCGTACTTATTTGAGGAACAAGGTACGAATTTACGTACGGTATTTGATTACTAGTTGTTTTAAAATTCTTTTAGATATTATCGTGCTTAACTTTTAATTTCGGGGACGAAATTTTTCTAAGTTGGGAAGAATGTAAACTCCCTCGATTTATTCTGTAGATAGTCAGGGTTAGATTTGGAAATTTTGGTTTTAGCAGCAGATTTGAGGTTTAGAGTGGAGTTAAGTTGTCTGGTATTTTTAATTCATTTAATTAAAAATCCTTGGCGTGCCCTATCATTGCTAAATTAATCGGAGCCCAATATCAGCCCATAAATTCTATCGGGCTATTGTACTTCTGACTTGACTCGTCAAATTAGGCACTGGACTTTTCCGTCACTTAAAAATCAGTTTTCGTTGTGCTCTAAATTAATTGCACAATTTCCCAAAAATCGTAACCCATATTTAATTTCGTGTCGGACACCTGTATCGTTACTCTAAATTTTGAGATACCAACTTAACCCGTAGCCGGACCAACTAAAGGGTCCAAGACTGACTCCAAGCCCCCACCATTTTTGACCTCTGCGTCATTTTCGGATTTTGACCCCAAGTGCCCCCATTTAATTCAAAAGTGCGGGACACTTAAATTCTATTTAAATCGGGGATACCAACTTTGCCTAATCCTATTTTTTTAATCCCTAATTAATCCCGATGGCCATAAAATTAAACCCGTGCCAAACTCCCAACACCCCCTCGCCATGCAAACCATCATCCGTATTTTTCTCCATAATTTTAGCATCATTTTATGTGTTCGTGCAATTTCCTGAATTTAAGGGGCTAACTTACAATTTAATGATTTTATGTGCCCTCACCCCATTGGCCAAACCAAATGGAGAGGTCACAAAATAGGGTCCTAATTTTACCCATTCATTCACCACTCTTCATGAAGAAATTATTTTCTTCATGACAAATCCTATCCCTCCATTTTGAATAGGAGCATCTCCACCCTCCAACAATTCACAATCCCCTATAAAACATCATATCCCCCACCCTCATAACTCACTACCGGCCCTAATCCCAAGGAAACTAAAAGAAAACCCCCTCTCTCCTCCCTCCTCCATTTTTATTCACCATGCAAAAGCTCCACCTCTCTCCATTATTCTCCTCCTTCTTCTTCCTTTAATTTCCCTCCTTCTCACTGTGGGTCACCCGACTCCAACTTTAGCCCTCCGACCGACCGGCCAATCCGGCTACGATCGGCTGTTCTCTCCCGTGGCGGCCTGACCAGCAGCCCGACCGGCTGTTCTCTCCCGCGACGGCCTGACCAGCAGCCCGACTGGCTGTTCTCCCCCCGCGGCTGCTCCACAGCAGCCGATAGGCGGTGTATCCTCTCCTGCGTGGCCGGAGCAGCAACCCGCTGACCGGACTGAGCATCGACCCGCCGCCCACTGTGCTGTCCACTACCGCCGACAGTGCAGCCTACTCCGGTCTGCCCCCGACGCGACTGTGAACGTTCCCAGACTGTCGACTGTGTCCCCGACGCCGACTGTGCGACTCCGGCGACTGTGCACGCCCGGCCTCCTTCCAGTCCAGATTACTCTCCCATTACCACCACCACCACCACCATCGCATCACCCCATCCGACCTCCACCTACTGTTCTCCGGCCAACCCCGGTCGACGTCGCCTCGCCTAGGTATACCTCTCCCCCTCTCTTGAGTTTATGCACTGTGTCATTGATTATTAGGGTTTTATTTGTTTATAATCTGGTGAGTTATTGTTTAGTTAGGGTTATATGTAGTTAAATATGGTTTTGTATGCATTAGTGGGGCTAATGTTAGCATGGGTTGTGGTTGAATTCACCATTAAAGAATGATGTTAGATCGTGTATGTATACACAAGAAGATAGAGAACTGTATTAACTGGAGTGTGTATATTATATTGTGGTCGAAATGGTATGATTATGTGATCCAATGAACAATGAATGTTTATGTAGAGGAAACTTGTCCATGTGATATGTGTGGATACAAATGCCAAAGTTAACATGAGGGAGAGTAACCAACGTATTTTTGAGTGAGCTTAGGGAATTTCAATGATCTGATAATAACAAGAACCACTTGGTTGGTGTTGCATTTATTTCCTACCACCTGTGGGCATGGCTAGAGGATGTAGTATAAAATGCTCAAGTTAAATATATATTTAGTAAGGATAGTAGGTGAATGTTTGATTGAGGACTAGTGTGTAGTGTAAAACCCCTAATCGATAATTTGGGGACTGGAAATTAAAGGTGATTAATTTAGAGCAGTACTTTGTGATTAGTAATAACGATACTAAACAAAGGAATTATAATCATTAACTATGTTTTGAGGATGGTTTGTTGATGTGGTACTGATGACTAGTTGATGGACTATCGTACCGATAGTCAATTGTAGTCATCCCCCTAGTATCTTGTCCCTGTGAGTCGTAGCTGAGCTTGAGTTTAGTTGTAGATACGTGTCGCATCCCTGTCTGTCGTAGAATAGACTATTAATTCTTGTTTGTATCTTATCTCTAGGTACTGCGGGACCTGAGGACTTGGACGCGGTACCAGATCCCCGTCATCAGCAGCCGCACGCAGGCAAGTGTACCTTGCCACCCTGTATTTCAGTTTACAGATATTTGTTGTTCTTTATGTACTTCGTGCGTGTGATATTGTTGACGTTCGATACTTCGCATCCGGATCACAACCGGGTGTTGACATTCGACGTAACATCTTAGAACAATTGCTAGATGCTTCATAGCACCTCGATGCACGTATCTGAGTACATTGATACCCCAGGACACACTCATATACTGTGATCGTGCCAAATTCCTGTATCCTGATACTGACATCATGACCAAAGACTGGGACGACCTTAGGGTCACGTCTGTCGAGTTATTTTGTGTGTCGAGACTGTAGTTAGAGGTTTAGGTTCAGCACATAATCGTTGACCGCTTGGGAAGAGGAAGACAGTTACTAGACGTTTGGGCTACTCTGCACGCGCTTATATATGTATATGTAGTAATCCTGTATTATAGTGTAGTGGTATCACCCGTGTGTCTCTGTGCTCGGAGCTACGGTATGACCCGTGTGTCTCTGTGTTCGGAGCTACGGTTTATTTTAGAAAGCCCACGCATCGAACATTGTCTTTAAACTGTGTCACACTAGTTGGTTATGATAGAGTACCCTGTCGCGCATTTGTACTTTCTGTTTACTTGGTATTGCTGTATTTTTGTACCTTGTTACGTCCCTCTGAGGACCTGGTTCCCTGCCAATTTTGCAGCATAGATGATTACGGAGCACTCGGAGTTGTTGTTGGAGTTGCAGGTCTTGCGGGCATGGTACCAGGTACTCACATTATATCTACCGGCATTATAGTTTTTTTATATTGTTTATTTCATCTGCTATTGTAGCCTAGTTTTTATAGACTCATACTTCTTCTCGAGTCTATTTGAGTTAGTGTGTGTCGTACCCCCATCCCGTAGGGGCCGATCGTCCTCGCTTGGTCCCTACGGAACCGCTTATTCGTCCTCGCTTGGGCACGATGCCGTGCAAGCCTAAGTTGCGCTTGCACCAGGCTCGTACCTGCACAAGACACAAGATAGACGAAAATATACATATATAGGCACAGAGTAAAAATGCAGAGAACCAAAGTTGAACACATTTGATAGCACACAAAATAATTTTATTTTATTGAATACTGAAGATTTGGATTACAAAGTGTTTGCTTGGCTGAATTACAAAATATGCCTTAGAAGGCTTACAACTCTTTTTACATTCCCAAAACTAGCCACAACGCCCATTACATTATGCCCTTGTAGTAGGACCAAAATAACCAAAATATCTAGCAGAAGAAGAGTAGCCCACTGGAGAGGTAAGCAGCAGAGGAAGCAGCACGAACACGGTCCTAGGGAAGGGTGCGCACACGCTGATTCAGGTTGAGGATGCTTGCCAAACTCTCGCTCCCAGCACCTGGATATTTGCCCACAAACGTGGGTCAGTACTACCACATGTACTGGTGAGCGACCGTGGCCAAACTCACCTTAGAAATCCACACTAAGTAAAGCATATGAAGCTAGCATTATTAAGTGGTCTTTCTGGTTGTCTAGTTTCATTTTAACATTTCATACAAAGAAACATAGACGAAATATAGCATATGCATATGATAATCTTACCCACGGCCGAGCGGTTATCCCTGTAGCAGACACACAAGTTAGGCACAATTGAATATATGCATAAACTTATGTATCAATCTTTTTGGTGTCACAAATGATAGGTATGCAAGAAGGTAAACCTAGCATGCGCCCTATCTATATGACGGTCCATGGGTCGCCCCATGATTAGCAGTTGGAACGTACAAGCCCATCTCACTAATAGACATATCGCCCCACTAGACCCCCTTACGGGCCGTATACCTCAGGGCGATCCAAAAATCTCTTCCGGACCGAGCGATTCCGAGTGCCCCAGGAACCGTTCGAGAGACGAGACCTTGTGCACAAGTTGTCCAAGACCAATGCATGACATGAAACATCTAACAGATATAACACTACAATGCACAGTTCAAAGAAACGAATACACAATTTTCTATCTCTTATTCTTTTCCCACTTAACACTTTTGAAACATAGGGACTTGCCATAATTTGGGTCGAGCAGCATAGGGACTAAGAACATGAAACATAATTGATAGCAAAAGTATAATTCTAATACTTTAAGCATGCAGTTCATTTCTTTAGCTTATCTTTTTAGTGAGGCAACATTTAGTGAACTAGAGATTCTTTATTAGGCATGCAGACTTAAAGGATTCATCGAAGGGCCTAAGCCACTCACCGAATGAATCGAACGAGAGGATGGGGAAGCCTTAGGCGACGTTCACTCTTTGGTTATGCGTCCTGAAAATGCAACAATACTTGGTTAGCATACTTCAATCTCTTTCCCTTACGATTCAAAAAGAACGCGCAAGCGAGAAAGCAAAATCATGAAAACCAAGTCATCGAAAGCAACTCAAAACCAACAAGCAAAGCAACCAACAAAAACTCTTGGACTTATTTCAATAGAAGCCATTCGATTAATTCGAAGGGTTTATTGTACTTCATCCATGTTGATTTGGCGGTAATGTTTTCCCAAGACTCGATTCTCAACCGAGTCGAAGCAGCGTAGTATTCCATAAGTAACTGTTCGGAGCGCGGCGTTACATACTACCCCACTGAGAAGAAGTTTTGTCCACGAAACTTAAGAGATCAAGGAGGCGATATACTATGCATCAAGAGATCAAAGGAATGAAACTCACCAACATCGTGCCCACTCTCATCACGCTCAATATTCAACTGATACACTCTAGGCCTTCTTATCTGATCAGTTGGTTCCAGAGCAGGACCCGGAGGGGTTTGAGTCTCAGCACCATCTGCTGCCAAGGCCTTAAGGGTTGGACAATCCCGGATCATATGATCTAATTTTCCACACTTAAAACATCTCTTTGTGATGTGGCGACATGTCTCCTTGGTGTGACCCTGACGGCCACAGAAGCTGCACACTTTCTTGCGGTTTTCACCTGTGTCGGCCTGTTTCTCGGGATCAGCTTTCTTTTCACCATTGTGGTATCGCTTAGTCGGAGGGTTTCGATGAGCGGGTGCCTTGTCCACAGCACTTTGTGGCATAAACTGCTCGTTCTGCACCGCTGCCTCAAATGCTTGGATGTATGTTTTGCACTCCCGGTTCATAACATCTTTCCTTATATTATCGTTTAAGCCTTTTATGAACCGATGTGTGCGGGCTGCCTTATCGGGAATCATCGAGCTAGCGAACTTAGCGAGTTTGGAGAATTCCGACTCATAATCTTCGACGGACATGCTCCCTTGCTTAAGTTCGGTAAACTCGTCTTCTTTTCTCTGCCTGACAGTTGGTGGGAGGTAATGTGCAAGGAATGCTTCCTTGAACATTCCCCAAGTGATCCTGCCATCTTGATGCTTTGTGGCAAGGTCTGCTTTCTTGACTTCCCACTAATCGTGTGCACGTAACCGCAGCTGCATATCTGCGCACGCCACCCTCTTGTTCGTAGGTATTGAGGCAAAGCTAAATAAGCTCTCCATCTTTGCGATCCAGTCCATTACCTTATCCGGCGTGGTCCTGCCTTCAATCTCCGGAGGGTTCAACTTCAGGAACTCAGCGCCTTTAAAGGTAGACTTTCTAGCCGCGCGAGGAGGCTCATTTATTTCCGCTAATCCTGCGCCTTGAGGCATGGTCGGGGCAGTCACAGGTGTTGCAGCGGTTCCCGATGCGCCACTATTTGCTGCTAGTGTTGTCATAATCTGTGTCAGGGAGTCAAGCTGCTTTTGTTGTGCCAAGGCTCTAGCATCAGCTCGTTGCTGCTGAGCCTCGAATCGTTCTTGTTGCGCAGCATGACGATCGTTTTGATTCTGTAATATTGCAATCAATCTATCCATTTGATCATCGCTCACGCTAACTGCGCGCGATGACTCAGGGTTACCAGCACCTGTTCTTGTCATCTTTGCTGTAAAAGAGAGTAGCTTGCATTAGTCTCATAACGTATTATAAACTTATTACATGGGACGTTGGGTTTTCATACTCTTAGGGACCTTTCTCACTCGATTTACTTCTTATAGATTCGAAATCAATTTTCGAAATTCGGGACTTTTGAAATCGCTTGAAAACTTATATCATTTTTGAAAACAATAATTGAAGAGGCCAAAGGCGTTGAACCATGCTCTGATACCACCTGTCGCACCCCGATCCCGTAGGGGCCGATCGTCCTCGCTTGGTCCCTACGGAACCGCTTATTCGTCCTCGCTTGGGCGCAATGCCGTGCAAGCCTAAGTTGCGCTTGCACCAGGCTCGTACCTGCACAAGACACAAGATAGACGAAAATATACATATATAGGCACAGAGTAAAAATGCAGAGAACCAAAGTTGAACACATTTGATAGCACACAAAATACTTTTATTTTATTGAATACTGAAGATTTGGATTACAAAGTGTTTGCTTGGCTGAGTTACAAAATATGCCTTAGAAGGCTTACAACTCTTTTTACATTCCCAAAACTAGCCACAATGCCCATTACATTATGCCCTTGTAGTAGGACCAAAATAACCAAAACATCTAGCAGAAGAAGAGTAGCCCACTGGAGAGGTAAGCAGCAGAGGAAGCAGCACGAACACAGTCCTAGGGAAGGGTGCGCACACGCTGATTCAGATTGAGGATGCTTGCCAAACTCTCGCTCCCAGCACCTGGATATTTGCCCACAAACGTGGGTCAGTACTACCACATGTACTGGTGAGCGACCGTGGCCAAACTCACCTTAGAAATCCACACTAAGTAAAGCATATGAAGCTAGCATTATTAAGTGGTCTTTCTGGTTGTCTGGTTTCATTTTAACATTTCATGCAAAGAAACATAGACGAAATATAGCATATGCATATGATAATCTTACCCACGGCCAAGCGGTTATCCCTGCAGCAGACACACAAGTTAGGCACAATTGAATATATGCATAAACTTATGTATCAATCTTTTTGGTGTCACAAATGATAGGTATGCAAGAAGGTAAACCTAGCATGCGCCCTATCTATATGACGGTCCATGGGTCGCCCCATGATTAGCAGTTGGAACGTATAAGCCCATCTCACTAATAGACATATCGCCCCACTAGACCCCCTTACGGGCCGTATACCTCAGGGCGATCCAAAAATCTCTTCCGGACCGAGCGATTCTGAGTGCCCCAGGAACCGTTCGAGAGACGAGACCTTGTGCACAAATTGTCCAAGACCAATGCATGACATGAAACATCTAACAGATATAACACTAGAATGCACAGTTCAAAGAAACGAATACACAATTTTCCATCTCTTATTCTTTTCCCACTTAACACATTTGAAACATAGGGACTTGCCATAATTTGGGTCGAGCAGCATAGGGACTAAGAACTTGCAACATAATTGATAGCAAAAGCATAATTCTAATACTTTAAGCATGCAGTTCATTTCTTTAGCTTATCTTTTTAGTGAGGCAACATTTAGTGAACTAGAGATTCTTTATTAGGCATGCAGACTTAAAGGATTCATCGAAGGGCCTAAGCCACTCACCGAATAAATCGAACGAGAGGATGGGGAAGCCTTAGGCGACGTTCACTCTTTGGTTATGCGTCCTAAAAATGCAATAATACTTGGTTAGCATACTTCAATCTCTTTTCCTTACGATTCGAAAAGAACGCGCAAGCGAGAAAGCGAAATCATGAAAACCAAGTCATCGAAAGCAACTCAAAACCAACAAGCAAAGCAACCAACGAAAACTCTTGGACTTATTTCAATAGAAGCTGTTCGATTAATTCGAAGGGTTCATTGCACTTCGTCCGTGTTGATTTGGCGGTAAGGTTTCCCCGAGACTCGATTCTCAACCGAGTCGAAGCAGCGTAGTGTTCCATAAGTAACCGTTCGGAGCGGTGCGTTACAGTGTGTTATTGGGCTGCCGACTCTAGCACATATAGCTCTTTCTTGTATACTGTTGTACGTTGTGGATTGAGACATAGAGGTTTACATTTATGGAATATCTAGATAGTGCCCTTTATATTACAACTTATACGTATTTGAGTCAGACCAAAGTCTGGTCGAATGCGTAGCTGGCATGCCACGTATTCCTGGTCCTACGTATTTTGTGACTGGGGCATGACAGATCCCAAATGACCTGCGGTAAGAATTCCCGAAATACAATAAGAATTAACCTCTCCATGAATACGTGACAATCGTGGCTCTTCATACCCGCTAGTTTATTCTCCGTGAGGTCGACGCATCTTCTCAAGTTTGACACGTACCTGTCTGGAAATTTTAGACCCTGAATCCACCTACAAAGTCTCCCTTTATCCTCCTTCTCCAGTGAAAAAGTGACTTAGGCTGCTTTAACTTTCCATTCCCCTCCTCTATCAAATGCAACGCAGGACGTCTACATATTTCTTCTAAGTCCAACCTGGCCTTCTGATTATCTTTCGTCTTCCCCTTTACCTCCATTACAGTATTAATTATGTTATCAAACATTTTTTTCTCGATATGCATGACATCAAGGTTGTGTCTGATCAGATTGGTGGTCCAATATGGCAGATCCCAGAATATACTCTTTTTCGTCCAGTTATGGGTGTGACCAAATCCGTCACACTTGTACCCCTTAGTAGGATATTCGATAGTACTTGGTAAATCTTTTACCTCTTCCCATATCGTGTATCCGGGCCACCTTAGTGGTGGATTAGCTTTCTCTAAAATGCCCAAACGAAAAACATATACAAAGTCTTCATGCACAATATGGTCTCAAGGCGGTAGATTGTACGGAGTGACGATCACAGGCCAACATGAATACTGGGAGCCTGAAAGTCCGAATGGGATAAAACCGTGTGAGGAGCGCCCCAATCTGATATTACGCTGATCCGAAGCAAAATTTGGATACTCTCGATCAAAGCGCTTCCATGATTCTCCATCAGATGGATGATCCAATACTCCTTCTATCTGTTTTCGCCTGTGCCAACTTATATTTTCTGCAGTCTCATTTACCATAAACAACCTCTATAACCGCGGTGTCAAAGGAAAGTAGTACATCAAATCGGTATGCTTCTTTGCAACGACAAACTTTTCTCTTCCACTGGCCTTGTAGCGATCAGCACCACAGAATCTGCACACATCTTCATCGTTGTCGTCTTTGTAGTACAACATGCACCCGTTGCAACATACATCAATTTTTTCGTATCCCATCCAGAGCGATCTCACCATCCTCTTAGATCGGTAGAAGTCTTTAGGCGACTTTGCACCCTCTGATATGATCTCTATAATCAAATCCATCAGTCGGTTATAGCATTCTTGCAATATGTTAAAATCGGACTTGATGCTCAACAATCTTGTAATCACCTCTAATGGTGAATGATCCTCACAACTAGGATATAATGGAGTCCTTGCATTCTCCAACAACTCCAAAAATTTTGTAGCATCGGCGTTCGGTGCCTCCTCAGCTACATCATGATTGTCCAGATTGAAACTAGGTCCCGTCGCATCAAAAACCATGTTCATCACCCGATGTCGTAAGCAGCATGGTCGTGGACATCCATATACGGCTCCACATAAGGCTCCGACTCTGATGCTAAAGACAAGTTCTCCATATGTGGTCCAATGATAGTAATTCGGCATGAAACCCTTCGAGTATAAATGATATGTGACTTCTACTTCTGGATGATATTTCAAGTTGTGATATCTCACACACGGACACTTAATTTTGGTACCGTCCATGTACCGAAGGAACGCCTTGGCGAACTGCAGGAACTATTGTACACCCTCAATGAATTCATCCTGCATACCGTACATGTCATCAGGATGACGGTTGTACATCCACGAACGATGACTCGGATAGTAATTCATATCCATGTCTAGATACTTCTACAAAAATGAATAGACATCGTTCAAGTATATACTCATCGTTAAATATAGTACATGCACTGATACACCTAGTCCTAGCATATATATATACACATGAATACCCAATTATGTTATACACCTACTCGTCTACACACATAAGAATACTCAGGAATACAGTACATGCACTGATACACCTAGTCCTAGCACTGAGACTTCTTTGTTTAACTCTTTATCCTGGATACTCATATTATAATGTATCAGTTAGTGTCAATTGAGCAGATTTGGTTTAGGATTAGGGTTAGGGTTTATGCACTGCTTTAATTATTAGTCATCTGGTTATAGGGGAGTGTCTGTCCATAGGAGTATATATCATGTTGACAGTAGATTTGGGGATCAACACAGTAAGTAGTGAGATGGGGAGAGGTTGTTTCATACACCATCTACACAGACCCAACAATGCACATTTGATGTGCACATGAGTGTTGCAGCAGACTACACAGGGTCTGTGCACACCATCGTACAAAGCAGGGTGCGACATTAGGCAGCAACAATTTGAAGTTGCATTTTAAACTTGAGTATCACAACAGGCATTAGAAGATTGGAGGAATATCTGTATATCTTATGTGTATCAACTATGGTTGTGTGTAGGTGAGGAATGGATATAGGTATAAGTTGTGAGTAAGATTCACTCGAATTGATCACACTACAACTAAGGGCTTGATGTCATTCTTGTTTGGTATCAGTAGTACACTGATGGGCCTTCGGTTAGTGCCTTCAGTAGAAAGGTATTGATGTATATATTATAAGGAATATCGGTTAGTGCCTTCGGTTAGAATATGTCAGTATCTGTCTTGGTTAGGGTTAGGGTTAGGGTTAGGGTTAGGGTTTACACCCTCTATGACAGTTTGTGTCGTGTTTATGTCAGTATGTGTGTTATGTCTGCGTCAGTGTCATACGTGTGCATCTGTGTGTGTGAGAGAGAGAGAGATCGGGTTAGGGTTAGGGTTTATACCCTCTGTGACAGTCTGTGTCGTGTCTGTGTTAGTGTGTGTTTGTGTCGTGTCTGTGTCTGTGTCATATCGTGTGCATATGAGAGAGAGAGAGAGATCAGGTTAGGGTTAGATTTACAGTTACGGTTTACACTCTCTCTCACAGTTTGTGTTGTGTTTGTGTCAGTGTGTATGTGTCGTGTATGATACAGTGTCATGTGCATCTGTGAGAGAGAGATAGAGAGAGAGATCAGGTTAGGGTTAGGGTTTATACCCTCTCTCATAGTCTGTGTCGTGTCTGTGTCAATGTGTGTGTGTGTCATGTCAGTGTCAATGTCATGTGCATCTGTGTGTGTGTGATAGAGATAGAGAGAGAGAGTTAGGGTTTACCTAGAGAAGGAGTAGGGGAAGAGGGACGCCAGAGTAGGTGGCTATGCTGGAGGGTGCACTTCGCCGGAGAGGAGGGTGGAGAGGGGAGTTTTTGAAAACTTGGGGGAAGTCTTCGATAGAAGGGGTAATCAAAATCTATATTAAAATTTTAGCGACGTTTAGCGACGTCAACTTATGACGTCTCTAATAAAAATAGTTTGTGACGTTATAGACATCGCTAAAAATAAAAAAAAGAAACGTCGCTAAATATATCGCTAAACGTCGCTAAAATAAAAAACTCAGCGACGTTTAGCGACCTTAAAGAAGCTTATAGCGACAATTCTTTAAAAAAACTTAATTAATGTCGCTAAACGTCACTATATGACGCCAATAGCGATGTATAGCGATATTTATTTTAGGAGTCAGTAAAATCTTTAATATTAGCGACGTTTTATTATGACGTCGCTAAAAAATGTCGCTATTTTATCATATTTTTGTAGTGCAATATACCTTACATAACAGTGTCCGATGCCAGGGCTTCTTTCCGTATCATAGTATACACCCGACCCTGAGCATGACGACGCTCTTACTGCGGCACGGATCGGTTAGCTTGGGGTATTATGGCCCGATTTAGATGCTGAGAGGGGAGTGGACAGTTATTAATCTGATGGGTTGGATCACCACAACGGAGGCATGTGCCAAGCTTCTTACAATAGTCATTTTCGGTGTGCCCTCTTTTGCTGCAGTAGGTACAACGTTGCCCCTGATTTTCTCTTTGACGCCCGTCGTTATTTGGACGCTTTACAGCATTGTTTTCTTTCTCGTTGCAATGACGCTTGTGATTGAAAGTATGCAAAGTACCGACAGCAACATGAGGATACTGCGGTTCAAAAGAAAGTACATGATTGAGAACTCCCCACATCGGCTGGTACTGAGAAAGAAATAAGACCTTGTGCACAAGTTGTCCGTGATCAAGCGTAGTCAACTAAGTTATCAATTGAGACAATTCAGGGCAGTTACAGGCACATGACAAGTAACATGGCAAGATCTATTTTGCATAGTCTTCCTGTTCAATTTATTGCATGGCAAGATGAGTTCTATACATAGCACAATTTATAGAAGAAGTATACATTCTAACTTAAAATTTATATATATGAGGAACATTCTAAACGAACTAGCATGCAATAAGGTAACCGTTCACAAGTTGATTGACAAGCATAGAGTATTCCAAATCTATTTCTTTTTATCTTGACATCTTTTAGTTATTAGGGTAATGTTTGATCGGAGCAAGCAAGAATGCAAGCTGGTCACGCCCCAGTCCTAAAAATACGTAGGACTAGAACACGTAAGCATGCCAGCCGTATGGATATGGCAACTCCAATATATGGAAACCAAAATCCACACGTACGCTATAATTTGAATATCAATCCACAAGTGGTATAAACATATGTCACAAGTCACAGGGTATAATCTATCTCATTCACGAAAATCAAATATAAACAAATAACCAGTATCTATGAAACTAGATCTTAATATAAGTATCTAAAGATGATAGTTGGATGGAAATAAATCCACTACCAACTCGAATGGAAAAGTACAACATGATAAACACAATATAAGAATACCAGCTAACGACCATGGGGTTCGAATAGAAGACATCCTCTAAACATATATAACCATCCAAATCTGTGCTCATGCGAATACTCAAGAACAGATACACCTGGAAAGGGACCAGGTCCTCAGAGGGACGTAACAAGATACATAGAAGCAAGCCAATTTGAATACAGTAAACATGCATAAAGTTTGAAAATATATAAGTATGCTGTATAAGACAACCTATATGAATGCAAATGAGGACAACTTTTCGAGTATGGGCAAGGGTAGGCTACTCGATCTACCTCACAACTCACACACAGGTTAGTGGACATCAGAAATCGACATACCGCGGGGGTAGCGACCAGCGAGACTCTAGAAATCGATATACCGCGGGGATAGCAACCAGCGTGACACACCCCCGTAGTGCGAGCTATATACTACGGTTTACCAGAGTGTTTAAAAGCCCATACGCCTAATGATTATCCTCTCATGATACTAGGTGTCAAGTGTGTGTCAACATATCTAATATATATAGTAATGACTGAACGAACTACACTTGCAATGAATATAACTGAACGAAACTGCACAGGCAATGAATAAACAGAAATATAAATAGCATACAAAGTACTGTAAATAATTTGGCAAGGTATCTTGCCTGGTAAGAAAGCTGCAAAGTGTAACGTCCAGAAGTCCAACACACAGGATCAGAAGTTATGGCCACAGAACAAATGTCTTCGGATGCTGAAATAAACATCACCAACGTTCCCAGAATAAGCAAAATAGCTAGAAAGCACTTCCATTTCGTCCAATTTGGACACAGGGGCAAAACGGTAATTTTGGGTCAAAGCGGGGTCTACGTGTGGCCCACTTTGCACCGAAAAATATGCCAAGGATAACAGTCTCTAAATGGGACAAATTATAGGTCAAACAAACTCGAGATGTCAATACGAACCCAACGGTATGTCCAAATATGGATTTCGATGGGCCGAACACAATTTTGCCCAAAAAGTCAACCGTGGGGCCCGCCAATTGGCGACTTGGTCAAATGTCTCAGAATTGGGTAAAAATTGGATCACAGGACCAGCGCGTTACCATGAGTCCAGTGGCGTAAGTTTCGTCATAATCTGACGAGCGTGCACAAAATGCGCGCGACTTTTGCAAAATTTGCGATATGGATTTGTCCGCGGATATGGGCTGATTCCGGCGCGCACACGCGTCCGAATCAATTTTCGTGAACTTTTACATTTCTGGGTACGCTGTGCGCACCGTTTGGTACATTTGGTACACGGCGGGGCGGTCCCGTTTGGCGGGGCGCGGTCCGTTTCACAACTTTTGAAAATCTGGGAAAAGTATGTTTATGGGGTTTTCCAACGAATTTAATTCTACCTACAGCAGTTAATAATTTAGGGGTATTTAATAAAAATTAAACTAGATCAAGTGGTCTCCGCATACCAAAAAGAATCATCGGATTCGGATCTCTGTGGTGGGAGTTACGAATCCGGGAACATAGGTGATCATCGCAGTTTTCTGTGATCCCAGAAAGTGGTCTTTTTCTGCCAACTTTGGCGCTGTTTTCGCCTATGGTTATGCGTTGTTCGAGGTCTACTATCACACAGATATGGGAGAGGGTTAAGGGGTGAGCATACGGTGAAGACGAGGTGGCGTATGGTTGAGCGAGGCGACAAAAAATAACTCCGGAACACAGATACCTTTTTGCGGGAATCTGCAGTGCGCGGGTTGTGCGGGGTCACGGTCGTCGGGATTGGTTTGGGCGGCTTGGCGGTGTTCTCCGACTGCGGTGGTGGCGCTCCTTAAGTCTAGATGGGAAGGGAGAGAGTTGAGAGAGTTTGGATGATCTAGGGTTAGGGTTTTATTGAAATATATGAAGATATATATATGTATATAAGAGAGGGAGAGGGGGTCCGTTTGCTCGCGGGTTAGGGGTTTTTTTGGCTTGCTGTGAGATCACTTTGCAAAGGGTGTTGGGTTTTGCTTATTTGCTAGCAAAGGGGGTTGGATGGCTGCATATTAGAAAAAGGGACGGCTGTGACTTAATCCTAATGGGTGGGTAGGTAGTATAGTTAGTAATGGATTTTTCTTTTTTCTTTTCCTTTTTTTTTCCATTTCTTTTCTTTTCTTTTCCTTTTATAAATTCCTTTAATATATATATATATATATATATATATATATATATATATATATATATACACACACAAGTATATACTCATAGAAAAATTCTAGAATTACACTAATACATAACATTAAACTATCAACTGCTCAAGGGATCTCCTATATGAAATAAATTTAGAAAATTTCTAATGGTCCCATAAATCCCCTAAGTTCACCAACACCTAAAATAAAAATTAAATAAAATCTATTTCTCCTAATTAGCACATAATTATTATAATTAAATTAATAATTAATAATTTAAAAAGTAAATACAGTTTCTAGGAATAGGGGTTTTACATTCTACCCAACTTATAAAAATTTCGTCCTCGAAATTAAAATTAAGCCACGGTAGAAAGTCAAGGATGGTATAAGATTTACATTATTTAAAATACAAGGCTAGGTTTAAAGGACTGGGCGATGTTGCGCGTTACACATTCCGAACATTATGGGAAAAAATCTACATGAACGAAAAATAGGTTTCTTCATGTGTCAACTTATACCAGCACGAGGTTTCGTCTTACCGAAATAAGGGAAGACGGAGAGCAATAATAAAGAATTGAAGGTGAAGGTGATAGAATACAAGTATGAGGTTCAAAGAGATTTAAAGAATTCGAAAACAGAGTTGTCAGGGCAGTTGTGGATTGAAAACTTATTTTGTTAATTTCCTATTAACATGCTCGTATCAGTACAGTTATGTAACTGATACGATATGTCAGACATATCTAGGGGCAAGTATATTCGTCTACTACCATATATCAATCCATGTAAAGTATTCATGCGAAGAGCGAACCAAGCGCACTAAGGTTAGCTAGACCTTAATACACCGATTCTGATTAGGCAATTGTATCATTGTGTGCACCCAATAATACATATGTCATGAGCAAGCTCGATAAAAGAATAAGCTTGCAAAAACTAGGCTACAATAGCAGCATAAGTCAAGGTAGTACAACAAATATAAATACTCTGGATTATGATGAAAGAAGGTACATAACAATTCAAGTTCACAAAAAGATAAGACTCTTACAATCTCTACAGTTGTCATACTAACTCCTTGTCTAAGTCGATAGTCAACAAAGTAGGAGTATACTCTCTAAGTTCTACAGTCTGAAAAAAATACTGTCGTCCTAAGCTAGTATACAGTTAATGTTGTTCAGTTACACTTCAATAATAGGTCAAAAGACTATGTGATACTATGTTGTGAGGTATACTACCCAACTTATAACAGTAAACTAATACTGTAATTGTCTTAAGGATACCGTAGAACTCCTGTTAAGGTCTACGAGAAAGGGATCTTGGTACTTATTAGGGTATCCTCTTACATTACATAGGTCATGGTCGTCTTAAGTCTTAGTCATAGCGCTTATAGAGCAAGCGTCAATAGTAAGAATAAAAATTTACTGGCCTTCGAGGGGAAGGGAATATAACTCGTATCGAGGTAGGGGTACATGTTACGCAATTTAAAACTAAGGGATAAGCACCAGGTCTCAATCTACAAGAATAGCTTAAACCATCAAGTTCTAAATTTTAAAATTTAGAACACAATTTTAAAATTTAACATTAACCACTATAATCCCAGCAACTATATGTCCTTAACACAGAATAAATCACCTGGCCTACAATCAGAAGTGTTAGATGACACGAGTTGAAAGATGAAGAGTAGAAGAACAAAATTTAGTCGTCGTACAATTAGCGAACGTTGAGGTTGCAGAGGAACAACATATGAAATCAAAATAGAGGGCTCTAGATAGCATCATGGTTCTCTAAGGGGGAGTGGTATGCTAGTTGCTATGTTCGAGGTATGATCAAGAAAAAAGTGTTTGATTATATTCCTCTAGGCTTCCTAAGGTGATGTCTACTAATAATAAGACAATGATCTAAGTTTATAGTTCTCCAATACTTATCTAACTATGAAGGTTAGGTTCAGTTCTAATTTTCAATTTTGGTTTTCTATTGGTTTCTTAATACTAGGGTCAAATATTATGGTAGAACTTCTAACTAACTCTAGTAGTGTCTATACTACTCACAAGTGCTCATAATACATCAAGAGGTAATGGTAACCAATCTATAGGTAAGGAATTCTAGGGTAACTAGATATTCTAAACTTAGTGGTGTGTCAACACTCTGGTTGTACTCTTAATGGGAAGGTTACCCTACTTATCATCTAACAACAGGGACTACTATATTCTATGAGGGGCTATACTCAAGGAATCATCAGGGAAGTACAGGAATCAAGCATGATATAATTATTCAAATAGAATGGATTGGAGGGAGAGCGAATCATAGTCAATTGTGGATGAGATCCTATACTCTATTCCTAGGTGCAGGCTTGTTCGGTACAATAACATAACCGAGACAATATACTCTCGACCTGCATGGGCCACCACAAAAACATGTCACCCTCCAGTCCCAAAAATACGTAGGACTAGAACACGTAAGCATGCCAGCCGTATGGATATGGCAACTCCAATATATGAAAACCAAAATCCATACGTACGCGGTAATATGAATATCAATCCACAAGTGGTATAAACATATATCACAAGGTATAATCTAAATCTCATCCACGAAAATCAAATATAAATAAATAACCAGTGTCTATGAAACTAGATCTTAATATAAGTATATAAGATGATAGTTGGATGGAAACAAATCCACTACCAACTCGAATGAAAAAGTACAACACAATAAACACAATATAAGAATACCAGCTAACGACCATGGGGCTCGAAGAGAAGTCATCCTCGAAACATATGCAACCATCCAAATCTGCGCTCCTGCGAATACTCAAGAACAGATACACCTGGAAAGGGACCAGGTCCTCAGAGAGACGTAACAAGATACATAGAAGCAAGCCAATTTGAATACAGTAAACATGCATAATGTTTGAAAATATATAAGTACGCTGTACAAGACAACCTATATGAATGCAAATGAGGACAACTTTTTGAGTATGGGCAAGGGTAGGCTACTCGATCTACCTCACAACTCACACACACGTCAGTGGACATCAAAAATCGACATACCGCAGGGGTAGCGACCAGCGAGACTCTAAAAATCGATATACCGCGGGGGTAGCAACCAGCGCGACACACGCCCGTAGTGCGAGCTATATACTACGGTTTACCAGAGTGTTTAAAAGTCCATACGCCTAATGATTGTCCTCTCATGATACTAGGTGTCAAGTGTGTGTCAACATATCTAATATATATAGTAATGACTGAACGAACTACACATGCAATGAATATAACTGAACGAAACTACACAGGCAATGAATAAACAGAAATATAAATAGCATACAAAGTACTGTAAATAATTTGGCAAGGTATCTTGCCTGGTAAGAAAGCTGCAAAGTGTAACGTCCAGAAGTCCAACACACAGGATCAGAAGTTATGGCCACAGAACAAATGTCTCCGGATGTTGAAATAAACATCACCAACATTCCCAAAATAAGTAAAATAGCTAGAAAGCACTTCCCTTTCGTCCAACTTGGACACAGGGGCAAAACGGTAATTTTGGGTCAAAGCGGGGTCCACGTGTGGCCCACTTTGCACCGAAAAATATGCCAGGGGTAACAGTCTCTAAATGGGACAAATTATTGGTCAAACAAACTCGAGATGTCAATACGAACCCAACGTTATGTCCAAATATAGATTTTGATGGGCCGAACACAATTTCGCCCAAAAAGTCAACCGTGTGACCCGCCAATTGGCGACTTGGTCAACCATCTCAGAATTGCGTAAAAATTGAGTCACAGGACCAGCGCGTTACCACGAGTCCAATGGCACAAGTTTTGTAGCAATCTGACGAGCATGCACAAAATGCGCACGACTTTCACAAAAGTTGCGATACGGGGTTTGTCCCCGGATACGGGCTGATTCCGGCGCGCACACTCGTCCGAATCAGTTTTTGCGAACTCTTACATTTTTGGGTACGCTGTACGCACCGTTTGGTATACTTGGTACACGGCAGGGCGGTCCCGTTTGGCGGGGCGTGCTCCGTTTTACAACTTTTGGAAATCTAGGAAAAGTGTGTTTACGGGATTTTCCACGAATTTAATTCTACCTACAGCAGTTAATAATCTAGGGTTATTTAACAAAAATTAAACTAGGTCAAGTGGTCTCTGAATACCAAAAAGAATCATCTGATTTGGATCTCTGTTGTGGGAGATACGAATCTGGGAACATAGATGATCACCGCAGTTTTCTGCGATCCCAGAAAGTGGTATTTTTCCTCCAACTTTGGCGTTGTTTTCGCCTATGGTTGTGCGTTGTTCGAGGTCTACTATCACACAGATATGGGAGAGGATTAAGGGGTGAGCATACCGGTGAATACGGAGTGGCGTTTGGTTGAGCGAGGCGAAGGAAAAAAACTCCGGAACACAGATACCTTGATACGGGAATCTGCATTGCGTGGGGTGCGCGGGGTCGCGGTCGTCGGGATTGGTTTGGGCGGCCTGGCAGGGTTCTTCGGCTGCGGTGACGGCGCTCCTTAAGTCTAGATAGGAAGGGGGAGAGTTTGGATGATCTAGGGTTAGGGTTTTATTAAAATATATGAAGATATATATATATATATATATATATATATATATATATATATATATATATATATATAAGAGGGAGAGGGGGGTCCGTTTGCTCACGGGTTAAGGGGGCGGCTGTGACTTAATGCTAATGGGTGGGTAGGTAGTATAGTTAGTAATGGGTTTGGTAATGGGTTTTTCTTTTTCCTTTCCCTTTTTTTCCGTTTATTTTATTTTATTTTATTTTCCTTTTATAAATTCCTTTAAAATATATATATATATATATATATATATATATATATATATATATATATATATATATATATACTCATAGAAAAATTTTAGAATTACACTAATACATACCATTAAGCTAGTAACTGCTCAAGGGGTCTCCTACATGAAATAAATTCGAAAAAATTTCTAATGGTCCCACAAATTCCCTAAGTTCACCAACACCTCAAATAAAAATTAAATAAAATCTATTTCTCCTAATTAGCACATAATTACTATAATTAAATTAATAATTAATAATTAAAAAAAGTAAATACGATTTCTAGGAATAGGGGTTTTACAAAGCTCATATTTACCTGATGCGGCGAGTCATGCTAGAAGATTTGAAGGCAGCCTGCGACCTGCCATCCATGCGCACGTGGTCATTCCTCAGTACCAGACGATGCATGGATTTCTCAACCATGCCCTTTCTCTTGAACCGCAGTATCCTCATGTTGCTGTCGGCACTGTGCATACTTCCAGTCGTTAGTGCCATAGCAACGAGAAAGGAAACAATGCTGCAAAGCGTCCAAATAACGGTGGCCGTCAAAGAGAAAATCAGGGGCAACGTTGTACCTACCGCAACAAAAGGGGGCACACCAAAAATGACTGTCGTAAGAAGCTTGGCACATGCCTCCGTTCAGGTGATCCAACCTATCAGATTAATAACTATCTACTACCTTCTCAGCATCCAAATTAGGCCACAGCACCCAAAGCTAACCGAGCCGCACCGCAGCAAGATCGTCATCAAGCTCAGGGCCGGGTATAGACTATGACACGGGAAGAAGCCCTGACATCGGACACCGCTGTGTCAGGTATATTGCTTTTCAATAACATACCTACACGTGTGTTATTTGATTCTGGTGCAACGTATAGCATTATATCAACGAATTTTGTCGTGGAAAATAATATAGAAATATCGCCACTATATTTAGATCTTAGCGTTAGCACCCCCTCGGGTACGAAAATACCTGTCCGTTCAATATGTCAAGGCGGTTAGGTCAGTATTAGAGGAAGAAAACTCTCGCTCGATGTGTTAGTCCTAGATGTTTGGGATTACGACATTATTTTGGGGATGGATTAGCTCGGCATTTGCTCGGCAATTATCTGACTCATTCAAGAGTTTGTAAAAGATGTTCATTATCAATAAAGAAAACTTTTCCATGTTTCAACTTTGTGTTTCAATTATCTGCGTACTCTGAATATGTGCTCGTTATGTAAAAAAATACCTAAGACTTGTGTGATGCGCAACCTAGGCACGCACGACGTCACGTCCGGGGGACGACTATCGATTCCACGGAATCGGGATGTGACACTTTTGGTGCTCGGCCTTCACCCTCTGACAAGCCATGTATTGCGACACGAACAATGCCACATCCCTTTTTATACCTTGCCACATAGTGGGCTTCAGTGAGTATCTCTTTTTTGAGGTTTGCATCGTTAGGAATACACAATCTTCCCTTCACCCGCATCATCCCATCTTTGCTCAGTCGGTCGCCCTTCCTGCTGAGATAAGATCTCACATCTTCTCCAGGAATAGGTCATCCTTCTGAGCGGACTTAACTTTCTCGAACAAGTCTGGTTCGAGGCACATCTGAGACACATGTGCCCCCTTTTTGTTTTTGATTCAGAGTGTAATGCCCAAAATTTTGAGATCCCTTCACAGCCTGTCATCGATAGCCAAGCTCCCAAAGAACAATCGACTCAGCACATCAGCTACAATATTTTCCTTGCCTGGTGTATATCTGATCATTAAGTCAAAGTTGCTAAGGAGTTCAAGACAACGTCGTTGCCGTAGATTTAAATTCTTTTGAGTATAGAGATATTTGAGGCTTTTGTGATCAGTGAAGATCTTGTATGGCACACCATAGAGGTAATACCGCCACAACTTTAGCGCGAACACCACCACTGCAAGTTCCAGGTCGTGCGATAGATAGTTCCTTTCGTGAGGCTTTAACTGTCTCGACGAAAAGGCTATTACTTTGTCCCTTTGCATAAGGACACATTCCAAACCCTTTCTTGGGGCGTCACTATAGATCTTAAAATTATCGGGTCCATCCGGAAGAGTAAGGATTGGTGCTGAGACAAGTGTCACGACCCGCACCCGGAATTTGGGCATGAGTCGTGGGTACGTCCAGCCTACGCCGCAGCATCGGCGGTAGAACGCTGTCTAGGTCACAAACATAGTATATCCTGTCAAAAGTCTCAACTCCGTACGGAGGACAATGCTAAAATAAACCACAGTTCTATAATATACTCAATCACAGCTATAAGAATAATGGCACGATGAGAATTGAAAAGAGTTCTATAAAAACCATCCACAATGAGTCCAACTCAAATCCTGGGTCTAAATGACCTCACAAAGTCACAAATAAAAATAAATACATCCCAGTCTCAGTCTCAGTCTAAAATAAAAATGCAGAAAAATAATCTAAACATGGGCAGGCAAGTTCTCCTCTAGGATAGACACCTCCTCTGGGATTTCTGGGGTAAAATCCTCCTCTATTCCGGGACCGTAATGAGTAGGGCAAAAGTCCTCCAGGTCCTCTGAAAATGTTGTTATCCAGTCAGGATTGGAGCGAAGCACAAACACTAACAGCAGTTTCATTAAATTGACAAAATCTATAAACAGTGTAAGAGATACAAGATGGAAATAAAAGCTGAACATGTGAAGTACTGAAGAAATGAAATAGACAATAAGCATCTAGCAATGAGCAATAAATAGTGACTGCTAGAACAGTAATCTGAATAAAGATAAAACATCTAACTAAGTGATTGAAATATCAGTTTATTATGTGATCGGCTTGGGACTGGATCAGGCTGGTTATATATGATTAGCTATGATTCTTTTAGGTCAGGCTAACCACATGGTTAGCTATGGTGCATATAATGGTCAGGCTAATCATATATAACAGCTATGGAGCATATAAGTGGTCAGGCTGCACCCGACGTGAGAAGTGGGGTGAGCTATGGTGCATATAATATTTGGATATGATCACATAATCTACTAATAGTTTCCCATCCCCCAGCTAGCACAATGGATTCCAACCACGACTCCTCGTGATGGGGATCTAGGGTGCTAACCCGTGTATCCATGGTGTCGGAATCAAGTATGTAATACACTACAATTTATAGAAGTAATCAACAATGAAAA
This sequence comes from Iris macrosiphon, assembly GCA_036927795.1. Lineage (NCBI taxonomy): Eukaryota > Viridiplantae > Streptophyta > Magnoliopsida > Asparagales > Iridaceae > Iris > Iris macrosiphon. The sequence continues at coordinate 239,576 of JAYESA010000107.1, read as the reverse complement.
CTGTCAGAGAATGTACTCGCCTGTGGTCCTGAGCAGAATGTGAGGATCGAGGTCCAAAATGGAATCACAATGACCTATTTATGGAAATTCAATGTTAATTAATGAATTAAAAGAATAACATGCTTAACAATTTAAAAACCAGGTTTCTAGGCCATGTCTAAGGTTTACTGGTCAATACTAGGTTCAACTGAGTCAATTGGTCTAATTTTGCTACTAACTAGCTATTCTAGGTCTTAGCTAGGTTGAAATGAGGTGTTAGGTCGTTCCTAGGTCTATACTAGGTTTACTAAGTCAACTCTAGGTTTTTGGTCAAAACTAGTTAATACCTTGCTTCTAGGTTCATACTAGCTATGGTTAACTAATACTAGCTAATAAAATAATATCTATATGTATATACTTATATAAACTTGCATAACTATTGTACATACACACTAATAAGTATGGTATCAATAACATATATATATAAGTTATACCATATGTGTGTAATATAGTTATTAGCTTAACATCCTAATATTAATATCATATCCTAACACAACTAATCTCTTAACTCGAACTAGTGTCCTAACCCATACTACATCACTAGTACCTTAGTACAACAATACCTGGATAATAATCCATTACCTCACACTCATACAACTTACCTACACTAAGTTACCACTTGCATATATCAACTCTACCTAGCTAAAATATCCTCAGGCTTACCACTCTAATACTCACACACACACTCATTCACACTGATGTTCACATAGGTAAAACACAGTTTTCCTCCCTAATCTGATTACACATTGCACATACTAAAATTGGTACTCACTGATACTCACATATAGTTCACACACTCTCACAAATCACTCACAAACTCTGTTCTGCATACAGACACACACTAAAGCTCTTACTGCTCACACAGCATACTGCTCCCTCTCTAACTCTCTTAAATACACACAGGTTCACACCCTTAGTCCTCACAGCCACACATTCACTCACTCTCACAATACCTCACTGCACTCACAGTCCTCATACTTGCACTGATACCCAACTACACCTAACTGATACATTCAGTTTCACATAGACACACACAGACACAAGGGTCTGAACTGACACAGCACACACACACACAATTATCCTCTACACACTGCCATACCCAGAATTCAGTATCCTAGAGACACTCTAATACACACAGTTTAAAACTGATACTCACTGAAATCTGGAATTCTACACTAATACACTACACTAAGACACAACCAAAACACCCAGGTATCTAACACACAACTCACACAGCACACTGCTCCTGCACACAGACCTGGCCCAACCCCTTCTTACTGCTGATACATCTATACTGAATACATAACTTCTGCCTCTTAATTACCTACACACACACACAAATTCTTAACACAATACACACACAGGAAAACATAGGGATACACAGGCATATGCACACAGTTTACAATTTCCCTCTCTCCCTTCCTTCTCACACATATGCTGAAATCTGCACCCTGCACACCTACCTCACAACCCACCTATTATCCTCACTAATTCACACACAGGCTGAAATACCCATACTGATTCCCCTTTCTGACATACTGATACATTTGCACAGTCCTCATACATTCTCAGTCCACTCACAGGTTCTCTGAGGCACAGTTCAATACTCAGGTAGCTCTAGGATACACACATACACACATCAACACTAAATTCACATACACAGGCAACTTGCCTAGACACTATGCTCACAGTCCCCTTATCTGATACACACCTACTGAAATCCTCACCTACACACTCTCTTCCCCAATCTGCTACACAGACACAAATAACTGATGCACAAACATCTAACACATAGAGAATTATCACTACACAATATACACAGGCACTTAGATAATACCTAGACACTGACATATAGGTAGAAGTCCACTGCACACACAAATAAAATACTGATTCATAAACACACTCTACACCACATTATCACACACACAGATGCACAACAAAGAAATCAAACCCCTGTGCACAGAAATCTCTCAAACCCGATACACAATGAAACCCAACACAGCCTGTACAAACCCGACTGCACAGGAACTCCCCCTCTTCAAACACACACACCTACCACATAGATATATGTATATAAACACACATCAAATCTATATACATATGTATAAATATATATATATACACACCATACATCAAATTAAATATTTTAGAGTAGATTAAATGGGTGTTCTTCCCTTTTGGCATTTCATCAAACACCTGCAGTACAGAACGAAAATTTCTTAAAACCCTTGAATCCCTCTAACCAAAAACCCTAAAAATCGGGTATCAACCTACCCACATGAGATGAAATCAGTCTACCTACAATACCTAGGGTTAGGGTTCCTGTTAATTGGGAAAAACCAACGAAATTCATCAAAACCCTAGATCTCCTAGGTTTTACCTGCAAAAATCCCTAAGATTCGAATCTACACAGCCAGGGGTGTTTCCTAATGGCCATTACCATCTAAAAACAGGAATTAAAGGAATAAAAACTAGGGTTTTACCTGCAGGGAAGGTTCTTCTATGAAAGTTCTTCTTTCCCGAGTTTCCTTGACCCAAGTTTCCTGATTTCCTTGCTTTGGAGGAGGAGAGAATGGAAACCCTAGGTTGAATCTCGAAAATGGGGTGGGGAATTGGTTTCTCTTGTGGAGGCTAGGGTTTCTCTCTCTATATGAAGAACAAGAGGGTTCCTTTTATATATATAGGCCCAGTTAGGGTTTCTAGTGTATGGCCTAGGTTTAACCCCTAGGTTAGGTCATGTAGAACCTAATTAGCTAAGGTTTAGCCAGTCTAGAGTTTGAGGGTTCACCCTAAAATGTGAATTCTAGGGTTTCACTAGAACTGGTTTCCAAATTAGGGTTTAGTCAACAGGGTTTGACCTAATGGGTTCTAGGGCTTGACCTAAACCAAAAATCACTAACAATATGAATAGTTTATATAATTCAGCAGATTAATTAAATAAATAATTATTTAAAATGGTGAAATTACACAAATGCCCTTGCCTGGAAAAGTGGTAGTGACAAGTCTACCCTCCTAAAAGAAATTTCGTCCTCGAAATTGGACTGAACAGGACAAGAATAACTCAGAAAAGAAATACCTCAAGTCTAGAAGAGATACGGGTATAGCTCGCGCATTTCGTCTTCTCTCTCCCAGGTCGACTCCCCTGGAGAGTGATGTCTCCATGCAACACGAACCAAAGGGATGGTTTGGTTCCGCAACACCTTCTCTCTGCGGTCCAAGATCTCTACGGGCTGCTCAGGGTAGCTGAGCGTCGGACCGACCTCAATCTCCGAGTGATCAAGTACGTGACTAGGGTCTGCCACGTACCGTCTCAGCTGCGACACGTGAAACACATTATGCACTCCCTCCAATGCAGGCGGCAAGTCCAGTCTATATGCCACTGCACCTACCCTCGCCAGAATACTGAAGGGTCCGATGTAGCGTGGGCTAAGCTTCCCGCCTCTGCCAAAACGAATCGTTCCACGCGTCGGAGAAATCCGTAGGAAAACTAGATCGCCAACCTAAAACAACAGTCTTAGCACGCAGTCTAAGCAAACAACACAAATCAGAAAATTAACAATCTATACCTGAAACTCAAGGGGTCTACGGTGGCTGTCGGCCCAATGCCGCTGTCTGTCCTGCGCCACTCGCAGTCTGTCAATATATATATAAATGTTGTTTAAATATATATATACGGTGGCTGTCGGCCCAATGCCGCAGTCTGTCAATATATATATAAAAGTAATGACCTGCATGGGCCACCACTAAAAATGTGTCACGACCCGCACCCGGTTTAGGGGCACGAGTGCGTGGGTACGTCCAGCCTACGCCGCAGCATCGGCGGTAGAACGCTGTCTAGGTATTGATACTATCTAACTAATGTCACGCAAATATCCAATCTCCATTAGGAGGCACGGATGACACAAATAGATGAACATATACTCAATCACAGGATAACAGCACGATAAGATTTCGAAACAGAAATTAAAATTAAACACAACACAAGTCCACAAGAAATAACTTAACTTAACAATATCCAAGAATCATCAAAATGCCGGAGACAAATCCGGTACCAAAAAGTCTACTAAAAGAACTAACAAGAAATAATAACTCCGACTAGACTTCCCAGAATCAACTACTACCAAGTCTGTAGCTACACACCATAGTCCATAAAGTGTCGGACAGCGGTCCACTAAGGCATAGTCTGGAAAAAATGTTTCCAGTCAGGAAGGAGCAAAGCACAATCTCAAATAACAGTTCCATTAATTGATAATGTCTATAATACAATAAAACATGTCATGCTAGCTACTGAGAAGACAGTGAAATAAATAAAATGGCAATTTTTTAAGAGAGACAGGCAATATGATATAGTCAGTGCATGTATGGAAATAAGAAGAACAAGGAACAGTATCATATACGGGTGATGTAGTATATGATCTAAAATAGAGAACTGTAACTATTCTAAGTGTTTGAAATAGTAGTTTCAAAATGTGATCGGCTTGGGACATGTACAGTAGCTACAGTCTGGCTAATCATACGTGGGGGTATGATTGACACCAATAATATTTAATTATGCAATGGGTATTTGATCACATTTCTCACTAGCCATTTCCCCGCCCCCAACTAGTACTGTGGATCCAATCATGACACGTCACGAATACACAACATTGTCTAATATATTAAGTACAATGTCTAATAAATTATTTACAATGTCTACTATCAATGTCTAATGTAAATGTCAATGTCAATGTAAATGTCGTGTACAATGTCGATACGAAAATCAAGGTAACATCTCATGACTGCAGATCCAAGCTATACTAGTCCGTGTAGCACAGTGTCAAAGATTCAGTTATAATATTTCAAGATCATTGAACTTATAGCTATTATCAAGAATTGGAAATTATCAGAGAATGTACTTGCCTCGGTCCTTAGCTGGTATTTATGGTGTCCTGTTCCAGAGTATCCCCTGGTAAACCAACAGTCCTATAAACATATCACAATATGACATTTGTATCAGAAGCTATCCTAACACACAATAGAAATACACTGGCCTCAGGGCCATGCCAGGCAGGGCACTAGTCAACTAAGGTCATCTAGTAGGACTACATATTTAAATAACATCTTATTAATTAATTACATATAATATCCCTCAATACAATTGTAGATATATGTATAAATATATATACTTTAAAATAAATGATTCTTGTATGTATATATAAACATAATAATTTATACTTACAATATTTTATACATGCACCAAATTTAAATACATTTACAATATATATATATATACCTTTTAAAATTACATATTTAATTTATACTAGTGTATACTCATATATATGCCAAAAATATATTAATTAAATATAAATACTTTACATTTTATATACAAATTACATGAAATACATATACTAATTATTTATACAATTAAATAAAATAATTACTATACATATTTATATTTTAAATACTTACAATATATATACTATACATATACAATTTAATATATACTTATACATATACAATTTAAATTAAATACATATACTAATTATCAAATACATATACTAGCTTATACAAATTATATATATATACCAATATTATATATATTATTAAATTAACTACATATTTATACCATTTATTTAAATACATACAATATTATACCAAATTAAGCTATATACACATTAATTAAATATTTAAACAACATTTATATATATATATACATTACTTTAACTACATAAATAAAGCTTCACAGTCATCCATCCACGCAAACATTACTCCTTTCTGAGTGAGATGAGTCAGAGGTGAGGCGATCTTTGCAAAATCTTTTATGAATCTTCTGTAGTAGCGTGCTAGACCAAGGAAGCTCCGAATATCGCTGGCTGACTCAGGTCTCTTCCAATTCACGACGACATTAACTTTCTTCGGGTCGACTGAGATGCCCTTCGCGAAAATAATGTGCCCGAGGAAGGATATGCTGTCCATCCAGAACTCACACTTGCTCATCTTCGCGTACAACTTATTGTCTTGAAGAGTTTGAAGCACTATCCGTATATGTCCTGCCTATTAATCCTTATTCTTCGAGTACACTAAGATGTCGTCTATGAATACTACAAACTTATTGAGGAATGGTCGGAACACACGGTTCATCAAATCCATGAATGCGGCAGGGGAATTCATCAGTCTGAATGACATAATAAAAAACTCAGCGGGTCTGAAATGCTGACTTCGACATATCCTCTGGTTTGATCTTTAATTGATGGTAGCTAGAGCGAAGGTCTATTTTTGAAAATATCGATGCTCCTTGCAGTTGATCAAAGAGGTCATCGATCCTGGGCAGGGGATACTTGTTTCGGATAGTGACCTTATTTAGCTTCCGATAGTCTATGCAGAGTCACAATGTTCCGTCCTTCTTCTTTATGAAGAGTACAGGCATGCTCCAAGGAGACACGCTCGGATGAATATATCCACGGTCAAGCCGTTCTTGCAGTTGGCACTTTAACTTCTTTAGTTCAGTAAGGGCAATTCGGTACGGGGCTTTGGAAATCGGTTGGGTATTTGGAAATGTATCGATGATGAACTCGATTTCGCGGTCGGGTGGCATGCTAGGTAGTTCGCTTGAAAATACATCAGGGAACTCTGCCACAATGGAAGAAGGCTCAACATTTGCTTCCAGTTGCTTGTCCCAAACTGACGCTAAGTATCCCTCGCATCCAGAGTGTAACATCCATCGAGCTAACATCGCATAAATTACCATACAAGACCTTGACGCATCCATTGTTGAACCACTCGTGTAACAAAATTTGGCTTCTCTAGGTAGACGAAAGATGACTCGTCTCTCTGCACATTCGATAGTTGCCGAGCAAGCGCCGAGCCAATCCATTCCTAAGATGATGTCGTAATCCCGAACATCTAGGACTAAAACATCTAACGATAGTTTTCTTCCCCCAATACAAACGTGACCGCCCTGACATACTGAACGAACATGTATCTTCATGCCCGATGGGGTGCTAACACTAAGGTCTAGATATAATGGTGTTATTTCTATCATATTTTTTATGACAAAATTCGTGGATATAAAGCTATGCGTTGCACCATAATTAAATAGCACACGAGCAGGTATGTTATTGAAAAATAATATACCTGACACAACGGTGTCCGATGCTAGGGCCTCTTTCCGTGTCATAGTGTACACCCGGCCTTGAGCTTGACGATGCCCCTTGCTACGGCATGGCTCTGTTGGCTTAAGGTACTGTGGCATAATTTGGATGTTGAGGATGGTGAACTGAATAGCACGGACAGTCACAAATTCCATGGTTTGGATCACCACAAATGAGGCATAATCCGTTCTTCTTGTAACAATTTTTGGCCGTGTGCCACGGCTTCTTACAGAAGGAACATGGTTGAATTGGATTTTTTTTTGCTGACCACCGTTATTTGGATGCTTTGGAGCGGTATTTCCTCCCGTATTGCTATAGCGCTTGTGATTAGAAGTATGCACAGTTCTGGCAGCAACTGGAGGATACTGAGGTTCAACGGAAAGGACATGATTGAGGACTTCCTGCATAGTAAGATATTAGGGAACGACTACGTGCGCATGGATAGCAGGTCGCAGGCCGCCTTTGAATCGTCTTGCATGACATGCCATATCAGGTAAATATGAGCTTGTAAATTTGGCGAGCAGGTTGAATTTAGCGGAGTACTGCTTCACTATCATACTGCCTTGACGGAGCTGTATGAACTCATTCTCCTTTTCCTGACGAACAGGAGAGGGTATGAACTCCTCTTCAAATGCGCCACGGAGGGTAGCCCACGCGATCATCTCTACTTCATCGCCTACTAAGAGAGATCTTCGATGCATGTTCCACCAATCGTGCACGTTCAAACGGAGATGCAGTTGGGTACACACAACACGCTTTTCCTCAGGTGCCTCCAACAAATTGAAGTGATCCTCAAGCTCTGCCAGCCAATCTAAAGCCACTACCGGATCCTCAGTCCCTTTGAAAGGCGTGTTGCAAAATTTTTTAAAGTCAGCAAAGTCGAAGGTAGTCACTTTCTTCTTCTTTGGAGTTTGAGGAATTTTGACTTCAAGTGCGGGTAGATCCACCGGTGCCGCTTCTATCATTGCGGAATGGTTGGAGGCCAAGATCTGAACATTTTGTTGTAGGGTATCTACCTACTTCTGTTGGACTGCAAATCGGATTTATATATTTCCTTCGAACTTGCTCTGCCGCTCTTCTGCCCGCTTCTCGGCTCGCTCATAACGAGCCTCATCCTACTGTTGACTTGCTTCAAGCATCCGCATTATTTGCTCAATCGGGTCGGCACGGGGCATGGTTTGCTGGCTTTTGGAACTTTTTGAGGTGCTAGAACTACTTTCTTAGGCTTGTACCTCACCCTGTGCTAGCGTTGATGCTTGCGCTTAAGTCATACCTTCAAAAGTAGGTAACTTATATCAGGTTCATAACGTATTATGGACTCACTGTATGGAACGTATCTCATTTTGGCTAAGCGAGTTCAAGAGTTCGCATAGGAAATAGATCGTTAAAGGAACTTTTCTGACACGAGGGTCAAAGGAACTTGAAGCTGTGCTCTGATACCAATATGTCACCTCTCAATTCCCATAGAATCGATAGTCGTCCCCCGGGCGTGATGTCGTGCATGCCTAGGTTGCGCATCGTACAAGGCTAAGGTATTTTACATAACGAGCACATATTCAGAGTACGCAGATAATTGAAACAAAATATTGAAACATGAAAAAGTTCTCTTTATTAATAATGAACATCTTTTACAAACTCTTGAACGAGTCGGATAATTGACGCACGGTCATATAAAAGTGGACTCAAAATGAGATAATCATCCTGTACATCACATCCTTTTACTAATACTTAAAAAGATATGGATACCTTCTGGCAAAGCTATCGCCTTTACGCAAAGCTGCATAAGTTTGTGCACAAACTCCTGGAAACTTCAAAACGCTTCTTCGAGGCACTATCAGGGTGTGCCGGCAGCTGGACTGGATTGGGAAGTCACTTTAGGTTCTTGCAGGATCTCCTTGGTGCGGGGAACCTGTTGCAACGAGGGTCAGTACATCGAAATACACTGGTGAAGGCGAGCTAACCCAACTATACCAAACAATAAGTTTTTTATATAAAGCATGCAAGTTATTTGTGGTCTTTCTATCTTGCCTTAGTTTATTATACAGCAAGCATTTGATATAAAAATTTACTAAATCAAACATGACACCGTTCGGTGACTTTTCCCTTTCCGTCTGAACCACCAGCATAATACTTACTATGACCTTCCCTACTATGAAGACACAAGTTAGCTTGCATAGTTTAAATATATGTGGGGATCACTGGCAAGATGCCATAAAGGATGAGTTATAGTCTTGAACAAGGATGGTAAGCAATGGAAGCACATGAGGCAATACACGTCATCCCATCCAGCACGTGAGACTATCGTGAAGTTCCGTCCGGATCAGATCGATGCCAGTGCCCCAGCAACCATCTGCAGGAACCATAGACCTTGTGCACAAGTTATCCATGATCAAATAATGTCTATACTAAGTTATTAATCAATGCAGTTTAAGGCAATACTGTCACGCCCCAGTCCCAAAATACCGTGGGACCGGATACGTGGCAATGGCCAGCAGTACGCACCGATGGACAACCCAATTTAATAGAACCATCAGGGCATACTTAAGCTGTAAAATCAAGTCTACGACAATCATGGCACAACTAATCTCATCCACACAAGATATAAAAATATGATCCATAGAATAAATAAGAAAATGTAAATCATCAGCTAGTCTCACAAAGTACTTCGGGGAACAACCCGATAAACATCTAGTACAATGGTTCAACAGACCAGAATATATATAACTAAAATAAATAAATAATAAATATTGAGCATGAAACATGGATGCTCAGGAGAAGTCTTCAGCTAACACCTCGTCCTCGGATGGCGGTACAGCTCCTGGATCAGCAACTGCAGCGGTCCCGTATACCTCGGGATAGATCTCGTCCTCAAATCCTGGGGACATAATCCGGATCCAGGTCCTCAGGGGACATATCAAGGTACAAGAAAGCTCAAGCCAAAATAAATGCAGTACAGAAAATAAATAGAATAAATAGGACAAGTAAGTAAACATCTGTGTGAAATGCAAGAGAGAATATCAATAGTACTCAGGTTGAAACAACTACAAGCTCTGTGTAGGGGAGCCGGTAGCAGTGGTATCATGAGGTGGTCTAGCTCAGCGGGAGACTGAGTAGCCGGCATAACATAATCAACCTGTAGCCTGTGGGTCTCTCCAGCAATAGATGGAACAATAAGGGAATACTAAATAACCAGCTAAGTGATATGCAAGATGAGAGCAGCACTAGAACTCAGGCTGAAGCCACTACAAGCTCTGTGTCGGGGAGCCGATAGCAGCAGTAATAATGAGTAATGGGCCAAGCTCGGGCTTCAGAGTCTTGTGCCTCACAATAGTAGGGGTGTATATATATGATCAGCCTGTAGTCGGTGTGTCTCTCCCCACCCAATGTAACCACGCATATCATGACCATAACGTCTCATGTCCATGTCAGCGGGATCATAACTAATGCACAAGTCATAATGTATCTAAGAATATAGTATCTCTGTCAAGTCATGTATCCTATACAGAATCACCACGAATATCTCGAGAAGATCCTGTCTCATGAACAGTGTCCAGTGTCCTGGGTCATAATGTACTTGGTAAGAAAAGTACGAGAATATATAGTGTCACGTATGTCCATATCTAGATGACAATACCCAACACCGCGTACGGTGTCGAAACCCGACTGATAATCGGATGCTAGGTACGTCACACGGTCCTAGGTTGAGCATGCACAATATTATAAATGAAGCAAGGAAAATATATAACAATACTGCAGAGTTTGGCAAGGTACACTTGCCTGGTGTTTGAATACCAAAAGCTATCCCTGTATCAGTGGTCCGGTGGGTACTCCTCTAAAAGCTGTAATAAACATCACCAATAGTCTCAGAAGATATCAAATAGCTAGAAATGCCTGTCCTTAAGTCCAATTTGGACACAGGGGCAAAAAGGTCATTTTCGGGCCAAAGCGGGGTCCTCATGTGGGCCACTTTGCACCGAAAAGCGTGCTAGGGTCAAAGGTCTCCAAATTCCTTAAAATCAGTGTCTACAAGTCAGGAACGATGATACGAACCCAACGAAACTTCCAGAATTGGATTCCGATGAGCCGATCACAAAATCACCCGTCAAGTGGAACCTGTGGGGCCCACGATACGCGATTTCGTCAACGTTCTCAGAATCGGACCAAACGTGTGTCATAAGACCAACGTAGTGCTACGAGTCCGATGGTGCAAGTTTTGTCTCGATCCGACGTGTGTACACAAAGTTACAGCATGTTCCAGAAAAGTCGGATACGGGGCATTGTCCGCGGATACGCGTTGATTCCGGGGTGCACGCACCTCCGAATCGACTTCTGCGAAATCCCACACGACCGTATTAACGACGCACACATATCTGTGAAGACCGCACGCGACCAAGTCGTCCCGTTTGGCGGAGCGCACTCAGTTCTGGGGTGAAATAGGGCATTATTTTTGCTGTTTTTGGATCGTGGTGTATGATCACCACAGGACGCGATGCACCGAGCGGGTTGCTCGGGCACCGAGAGGGTTATACTGTCTACGCGTAGCAACTGACGGAAACTAAAACGGAGTTACGATGAGGGAGGAAACGGTACCTGAACAGGGCCCCGTGAATCTGTTTTCACGTGTCCGAGAGTCCAATTTGTGTCCTGGTCGCGGATCTACCATGTCCGGATTAGGGTTCAGGATTCTGTCGATGAACTGTCGGAGGGGACTGCTCTGGTCGGCGAGGGGAGGCTCGCCAGGCGGAGCAGAGGTGGCTCGCCTGGGCGCTGTGGCGGAGACGGCTCGGCAGCCGACCGGAGGGGCATTCGAGGGTTCTGGGACTGGGCGGCCCGACTGCGATGTCGAGGGGTTGAAGGGGGGAAAGTCGGGGTCGGTTGCTGGGCTAGGCGGCTCCTCCGCGACGACGGACGGAGCGGGTTCAGCGTCGTCGGCGGGGGTTCAGCGTCGCCGGCTGTTGTGCTCGGAGAGATCGACTGGCCTGGCCGGTGGATGGGGGGAGGTTGCTGATGCTATCCGGTCTCGGGGACGACCGGGGTCGGTTCGGCGTGGGGGATCTCGGCGGCTGAGTAAACAGAGGGGATGCGGCGGCAGCGGTCGGGCACAGGGGACTCGGCGGAAGAGAGGGGGCGGCGGCTTGGATGTCGAAGTGATGGCTTTATAGCCACTACTGTAGCATAGGCGGCTAGGGTTCCAAGGGATTTCGGGTAGGGTTTGGCTCAGGTCTGACCCGACCCGGCCCAAGTTGCTAGTTTGGTTCAGGGTTTGCTTTGGTCTAGCTCGGTTTAACTAGCCAATAGTTTGTAGGTCCCAAAACACATTTCCGGAATCCAATAAATTCCCCGAAAAATACTCTGCGTCCAGTTTTCCATTTTACACCACAAAATATTATTTCCGTAATTTTTTAACACCAGTAAACTACATTTAAAATTCTTGAGATCACCTTCACCTTCGTTTTAAATTCCAAAAAATTCTAAAAAATTCGGGAAAATTTGTATTAACATTTATTTTAAAATTTAGGGTATTTACAATCTTCCCTCCTTAAAAGGATTGCGTCCTCACAATCAAAGAATAGGCTACTAAAGAAAGAATTATGGAAATACAAGGTTGCTTAGTTTACAACTGCCTCCTCAAATAGGTGGGGGTAACGCTGGCGCATACTATCTTCTCGTTCCCAAGTCGATTCTCCAGGAGAATGATGTTTTCAAGCTACACGAACCAGTTTGATTGTCTGTCCCCGTAATGTCTTTTCGCTGACGTTGAGGATGCCAACTGGTTGTTCTTCATACCTCAAGCTAGGGCCTACTGCGATCTTTGAATGATCGACTACGTGACTTGGGTCGGTCACGTACCTTCGCAGCTGTGAGACATGGAATACGTTATGCACTCCCTCTAAGGACGGAGGTAATACAAGACGATAAGCCACCTCACCAATGCGCTCTAGAATGTCAAATGGCCCAATATACCTTGGGCTCAACTTGCCTCTGCTCCCGAATCTGATAGTACCTCGAGTGGAAGAAATCCTCAAGAACACGTGCTCTCCTTCTTTGAACTCTAGGGGACGCCTGTGTGTATCCGCCCAATGCTTCTATCTGTCCTGAGCTGCTCGTAGATGATTCTGAATCTATTTCACCTTTTCCACTGTCTGTGTTACCAATTCTGGACCCAGTATTTGACGTTCACCAATGTCACTCCAACATATAGGCGATCTGCACTTCCTTCCGTATAATGCCTCGAATGGTGCCATCTGGATGCTGGCCTGATAACTGTTGTTGTAGGAGAACTCCACCAAGTGCAAATGATCTTCCCAAGATCCTCCAAAATCTAGCATACATGATCGCAACATATCCTCCAAGATCTGAATGGTGCGCTCCGATTGGCCATCTGTCTATGGGTGGTATGCCGTGCTGAATTTGAGTCTGGTGCCCAGGCATTCTTGCATGCTTCCCCAGAAATGAGAGGTAAATCTCGAATCTCGATCCGATACAATACTAACAGGCACTCCATGTAATTTGATGATTTGTTGCATATACATGTCGGCTAGTACCTCTGTGGACTGTCCAACTCTAAATGGCAAGAAGTGTGCCAATTTAGTGAGTCGATCCACTATAACCCATACTGCGTCTCTTCCGCTGGGGCTCCTCGAAAATCCGGTGACAAAATCCATCGTGATATGCTCCCACTTCTATTCTGGTATAGGAAGCGGCTGTAACATACCTGCAGTCCTCTAATGTTCGGCCTTTACTTGCTGACATACTAAGCATTTGGCCACAAATCTTGCAATCTCCTTTTTTATTCCATGCCACCAGTAATACTGTCTCAAGTCTCGGTATATCTTGGTTCCTCCTGGGTGAACAGAGTATATGGAGCTATGTGCTTCAGTCATTAACTCCTGTCTTAATTCTCTATTTGGAACATACAGGCGATTCCCAAACCTTAATGTCCCATCTTCGTGTATGCGAAGTCCTGTCTGCATGCCTGCTTCTGTCCTCTCCTTCAGTCTTCGAAATCTAGCATCGGTGGGCAATGCCTCCTTAATCTTCTCCACGAGTGATGACTTGACTTTAAGATTAGCCATCAAGCCATTCTGTCCTGGTAAAATAACCTCTATCTGAAGCTCCTGTAGATCTCTCAATAACTCGGGCTACATAGTTAAGAAATAAGCCGTAGGCTTTCTGCTCAGTGCGTCTGCTACTACATTCGCCTTTCCCGGATGATACTGCAGATCTATGTCAAAATCTACCATCAATTCCAGCCAACGCCTCTGCCTCATGTTAAGCTCCTTCTGAGTATATACATACTTCAGACTTTTGTGATCTGTAAAGATGTCTACTTTCTTCCCATAAAGGTAGTGTCTCCAAATCTTTAATGCGAATATAACTGCAGCTAACTCCAGATCGTGTGTTGGGTAGTTCTTCTCATGGACCTTCAACTGTCTCGATGCATAAGCAATGACTTTGCCATGTTGCATCAAAACACATTCCAATTCGCTACATGATGCATCGCTGTAAACAACAAAACCTCCTGACCCTGAAGGAAGAGTCAAGACAGGTGCTGTTGTTAATATTTTCTTCAATTCTTCGAAGGCCTTCTGGCAGTCTTCGGTCCATACAAACTCCTGGTCCTTGCGTGTCAGCGTCGTCATCGGTTCTGCAATCCTTGAGAAATTTTCTACAAACCTTCGATAATATCCCGTAAGTTCGAGAAAACTTCTCACCTCTGCAACTGATGTGGGTGTAGGCCAAGTCTCTATTGCCGCAACTTTCTCTGGATCCACTGAAAGTCCTTCTTCTGAGATGATATATCCCAAGTCCATACAGAACTCACACTTACTAAGTTTGGCATATAACTTCTCTTGTCTCAAGGTCTCTAACACGATTCTGAGATGCTTCTCGTGCTCTTCGTAATTCTTGGAATATATGAGAATGTCGTCAATGAATACCACCACGAATTTATCCAAGAACTGGTGAAAGACTCTGTTCATTAAGCTCATAAACACTGCTGGCACGTTGGTTAAACCAAACGGCATCACCAAGAACTCATAATGTCCATACTTGGTCCTGAAAGCTGTCTTCGGGATGTCTTCCTTCCTTACTTTGATCTGATGATAGCCGGATCGAAGGTCAATCTTTGAGAATACCCTTGCACCACTCAATTGATCAAATAGATCATCGATGCGTGGCAAGGGATACATGTTCTTGATGGTCACAGTATTTAGTGCCCTGTAGGCAATGCATAACCGTACTGTTCCATCCTTCTTCGGCACAAATAATATGGGTGCTCCCCAAGGTGAAACACTGGGCCGAATGAAACCCTTCTCCAGAAGGTCGTCAACCTGTTCTTTCAGCTCCACTAACTCCTTAGGTGCTAGCCGATATACTGATGAAGTGATAGGCTCTGCTCCTGGAGTTAAGTCTATTGTGAATTTTATTTTCCGATCAGGTGGTAAACCTGGAAGATCATCAGGAAATACATCCATAAATTCTGATATGACTCTTGGGTAACCTGTCTCCTTTTCTACAGATAGTACCCTAAGAGTAGGCTGAACTCCTTGCTCTACTGCTCCTCGAAGAAACTAGAATTCTGGATGTCCTGGCGGTCTAAATATAATCCGCCCAAGTCGGCAATCAAGAGTCGCATGGTACTGACTTAACCAGTCCATACCAAGTACAACATCATAATCCGGCATGGAAAATATCAAAAATTGAGCTTGCATTTCTCTGCCATAAACTACTACAGAACATGATCTACAGATGTCACTAACCGGAATAATTCTACCTCCCGTAAGAATTTGCTTCATCTTCGGAAGGGGTGCGGTAGCTACTCTATGGGTGGCTACAAAGCTAGCTGCTATAAATGAATGCGATGCTCCAGAATCAAATAATACTACAGCTGGTAATGAAGCTACTAAAATAGTACATGCGATGACCTCGCCTGCTGTAGCCTCCTCCTCAACAGCTAATGTGAATGCCTGGCCTCGTCCCTGAGCTTGGCCTCTCTGCTGCTGAGCCTGCTGAAATAGAGCTGCCTGTGGTGCCAGGGGCGGTCTCTGCTGATTCCCTCCTGGGGCTGGTGGCCTGACACCTCCAACTTCTGTCTGCTGTGCTCCTACTGCCGGATAAGCTGGTCGTGGTACAGGCAAAGCTAATCTCGGTGCTCCCTCTCTGCGCTTGGTGCAGTCTCTGGTCTGATGCTGGTTGGACCCGCAAGCCAGGCAGAGTCCCAACTTGCGTCTGCATTCTCTCTCAATGTGACCTATCTTGCCGCAGTGGTGACAAGTAGGGAGAGATATGGCCCTGTGTACTGTCCTATCTGGCATACTCCTCTGGGTCCGTTTTATTGAATCCCCATGTGCTGTCCTGGATGGTGCTGAGTTGATAGGCCTCTTCAGGTTCGACTCCCTTCTAGTGACGCGCTCCATGCGTCGCGCTGCTGCGAGAATGTCAGTATAAGATGTAGGTGCGACCGATCCAATCAATCTCTGAAGCTCGAACTTCAGCCCATCAAAGAATTTCTCAGCTTTCTCTTTCTCTGTCGCAATCAAGGTTGGAGCAAAGCGACTGAGGCGAATGAATTCCACATTGTATTCTTCCACTGTCATGTTGCCTTGGATAAGGCGGTTGAACTTGTCTCTGAGCTCTGACCGTGCTACTGCGGGAATATACATCTCTCAGAAGAGTCTGGAGAACTCTTCCCAAGTGACTCGGTCCTGCCCGAGCCTCCTCCCCTCTGCTAACCACCAGTGATGTGCATTCTCAGTTAACTGCATTCTGACTGCAGTCATCTACTTCTCTCTCGGAAGTTCAGCGACTTCCAACTGATATTATATGTTTGTGAGCCATTCATGAACTTCTGTTGGCCCCTCTTTACCAGAAAATGTACGAGGCTTGAGCTGACGGAAGTCGGTGATAGATCCCGTCGTCGATCGCCTCGCTGGTGGATTTGCCTGCTCCAATGCGGTTACCAGGCTGGTTCTCAGATACTCGGCCTCCTGTCGATGGGCCTCTTGCTGAATCTGCTGCTGCGCTTGCATCATAGCATACATTATCTGGAACATCTGTTGCCCATCCATGGCTTGTCCTGGTGGAAAAACTGGCATCTGGGGAGTAAACTGTGGTGGAGGTGGGCTGTCATCTCTCCGGAACCTTGGATTAGGCTGACCGGTTTGATCGCTCTGCGATGTTTGTCCTCCATTCCCTGGGGTCACTCCGTCTATATAAGTAACCACAGCGTCGTGTGGCGTATCCAAAGGAATCTCGTCTCCGTTCCTGGGATCCATTTCTCTGCAACCAAAAGATAAACTGTAAGAAGGCACCAAGGAATCAACACAGGATGCAGTTCAAGTAACAATTTCGAGTTCGATATAGAGTTCAATAATGGGTTAAATAATGGATGAGATCCTACAATCTATCCTATCCTTAGGGCAGGCTGGTTCAGTTCCTAAGTTGAAATCAAACAATTTAGTCGTAGACCTGCATGGGCCACCACAAAAACCATGTCACGCCCCAGTCCTAAAATACCGTAGGACCGGATACGTGGCAATGGCCAGCAGTACGCACCGATGGACAACCCAATTTAATGGAACCATCAGGGCATACTTAAGCTGTAAAATCAAGTCTACGACAATCATGGCACAACTAATCTCATACACACAAGATATAAAAATATGATCCACAGAATAAATAAGAAAATGTAAATCATCAGCTAGTCTCACAAAGTACTTCGGGGAACAACCCGATAAATATCTAGTACATTGGTTCAACAGACCAGAATATAAATGACTGAAATAAATAAATAATAAATACTGAGCATGAAACATGGATGCTCAGGAGAAGTCTTCAGCTAACACCTCGTCCTCGGATGGCGGTACAGCTCCTGGATCAGCTCCGGCAGCGGTCCCGTATACCTCGGGATAGATCTCGTCCTCAAATCCTGGGGACATAATCCGGATCCAGGTCCTCAGGGGACATAGCAAGGTACAAGAAAGCTAAAGCCAAAATAAATGCAGTGTATAAAATAAATAGAATAAATAAGGCAAGTAAGTAAATATCTGTGTGAAATGCAAGAGAGAATATCAATAGTACTCAGGTTGAAACAACTACAAGCTCTGTGTAGGGGAGCCGGTAGCAGTGGTATCATGAGGTGGTCTAGCTCAGTGGGAGACTGAGTAGCCGGCATAACATAATCAACCTATAGCCTGTGAGTCTCTCCAGCAATAGATGGAACAATAAGGGAATACTAAATAACCAGCTAAGTGATATGCAAGATGAGAGCAGCACTAGAACTCAGGCTGAAGCCACTACAAGCTCTGTGTCGGGGAGCCGGTAGCAGCAGTAATAATGAGTAATGGGCCAAGCTCGGGCTTCAGAGTCTTGTGCCTCACAATAGTAGGGGTGTATATATATGATCAGCCTGTAGTCGGTGTATCTCTCCCCACCCAATGTAACCACGCATATCATGACCATAACGTCTCATGTCCATGTCAGCGGGATCATAACTAATGCACAAGTCATAATGTATCTAAGAATATAGTATCTCTGTCAAGTCCTGTATCCTATACAGAATCACCACGAATATCTCGGGAAGATCCTGTCTCATGAACAGTGTCCAATGTCCTGGGTCATAATGTACTTGGTAAGACAAGTACGAGAATATATAGTGTCACATATGTCCATCTCTAGATGACAATACCCAACACCGCGTACGGTGTCGGTAACCGACTGATAATCGGATGCTAGGTACGTCACACGGTCCTAGGTTGAGCATGCACAATAATATAAATGAAGCAAGGAAAATATATAACAATACTGCAGAGTTTGGCAAGGTACACTTGCCTGGTGTTTGAATACCAAAAGCTATCCCTATATCAGTGGATCCGGTGGGTACTCCTCCAAAAGCTGTAATAAACATCACCAATAGTCTCAGAAGATATCAAATAGCTAGAAATGCCTGTCCTTAAGTCCAATTTGGACACAGGGGCAAAAAGGTTATTTCCGGGCCAAAGCGGGGTCCTCATGTGGGCCACTTTGCACCGAAAAGCGTGCTAGGGTCAAAGGTCTCCAAATTCCTCAAATTCAGTGTCTATAAGTCAGGAACGATGATACGAACCCAACGAAACTTCCAAAATTAGATTCCGATGAGCCGATCACAAAATCACCCGTCAAGTGGAACCTGTGGGGCCCTCGATATGCGATTTCGTCAACGTTCTCAGAATTGGACCAAACTTGAGTCACAGGACCAGCGTAGTGCTATGAGTCCGATGGTGCAAGTTTCGTCTCGATCCGACGTGTGTATACAAAGTTACAGCGTGTTCCAGAAAAGTCGGATATGGGACGTTGTTCGCGGATACGCGTTGATTCCGGGGTGCACGCACCTCCGAATCGACTTCTGCGAAATCCCACACGACCGTATCAACGATGCGCACGTATCTGTGAAGGCCGCACGTGACCAAGTCATCCCGTTTGGCGGGGCGCACTCAGTTCCGGGGTAAAATAGGGCATTATTTTTTCTATTTTTGGATCGCGGTGTACGATCACCACAGGACGCGATGCACCGAGCGGGTTGCTCGAGCACCGAGAGGGTTATACTGTCTACGCATAGCAACTGACGGAAACTAAAACGGAGTTACGATGAGGGAGGAAACGGTACCTGAACAGGGCCCCGTGAATCTGTTTTCACGTGTCCGAGAGTCCAATTTGTGTCCTGGTCGCGGATCTACCGTGTCCGGATTAGGGTTCAGGATTCCGTCGACGAACTGTCGGAGGGGGCTGCTCTGGTCGGCGAGGGGAGGCTCGCCAGGTGGAGCAGAGGTGGCTCGCTTGGGCGCTGCGGCGGAGATGGCACGGCAGCCGACCGGAGGGGAATTCGAGGGTTCTGGGTCGGGGCAGCCCGACTGCGATGTCGAGGGGTTGAAGGGGGGAAAGTCGGGGTCGGTTGCTGGGCTAGGCGGCTGCTCCGCGACGACGGACGGAGCGGGTTCAGCGTCGTAGGCGGGGGTTCAGCGTCGCCGGCGGCTGTGCTCGGAGAGATCGACTGGCCTGGCCGGTGGATGGGGGGAGGTTGCTGATGCTATCCGGTCTCGGGGACGACCGGGGTCGGTTCGGCGTGGGGGATCTCGGCGGCTGAGTAAACAAAGGGGATGCGGCGGCAGCGGTCGGGCACAGGGGAGTCGGCGGAAGAGAGGGGGCGGCGGCCTGGATGTCGAGGTGATGGCTTTATAGCCGCTACTGTAGCACAGGCGGCTAGGGTTCCAAGGGATTTCGGGTAGGGTTTGGCTCAGGTCCGACCCGACCCGGCCCAAGTTGCTAGTTTGGTTCAGGGTTTGCTTGGGTCTAGCTCGGTTTAACTAGCCAATAGTTTATAGGTCCCAAAATACATTTCCGGAATCCAATAAATTCCCCGAAAAATACTCTGCGTCCGGTTTTCCATTTTACACCACAAAATATTATTTTTGTAATGTTTTAACACCAGTAAACTGCATTTAAAATTCTTGAGATCACCTTCACCTTCGTTTTAAATTCCAGAAAATTCTAAAAAATTTGGGAAAATTTGTATTAACAATTATTTTGAAATTTAGGGTGTTTACAAATACGAGCATGGGACAAATGACATGGCATGATTCATTTTACAAAGTCTCCCTTGTCAGTTTATAGCTTAGCAATGTGTGTTCTATACATAGCACCATTATAGAAGAAGTATACATTCATTTCATAGCAATGTGTTTTCTATACATAGCATAATTGTAGAAGAAGCATATATTCTAACTTGAATTGAAACACTATGAAAGAACGTTCTGAGCAAACTAGCATACAACAAGGTAACCATTTCTATGTTGGTTGACAAGCACAAAATAATCTAAGTCTATTCCCTTTTTATCTTGACATCTTTTAGTTATTATGGTATCGTTTTATCGGAACAATCAAGAATGCAAGATTTTATGTGTGAAGAATTGGAAGAAGGGTTAACTAAATCGAATTATAGCCACTCTCAAGTTGGTTGGAGAAAGAAAGGAAAGAGGTGCTTCAAGACTCTGCTCGCACGACGTCTACTGTATGATCACCTGCATTACCAAGAACAGATGATCAATACCTCTTCTACTCTTTCCAAGCTCAGAATAAAATGCAGTTCGATGAACGAAAGCAATAAAATCCATCAAAACAGTTCAAGAAAATGCAAATCCAAAAATTATCTCAAAAGCACGAAAGTAACAAGACGATAGCGAAAACTAGGTAAGAAAACTTGCAGCAGAGAGGTCCCTCTTGACTTTGCCGCTAAGTACATCCTTGGGGCACGGTCCACTGAATATGGAAATCAATTTCAAAGAAGTAAATACATAACAAGGATAAGATCTTGATTCAAGCTATCCAGATCGAATGATACCGATTAGTATTTCTTAGTCGCGCTCTCCGAATAGGGAGAATGGGGCACCACAAAGATAAAAATTCAAACTTGGTTTACAACTTGCAAATATATTGAAATGAGATGCAACGTTTCTCCATATATTATATCCCTTATTGAAATATTAAAAATACTCATGGACCACCTCCAGTAACAGACTTTTTCTCCACTTGGAAGCTTCAAGTGCAAGGCTTCTAAAGAGTCAGACCAAAAACTTCAATGTTCCCTCGAAGCAGCTAAATCTATAGCACCTGAGGATGCCCACAAATGTGGGTCAGTACACAACATGTACTAGTGAGCGACCGTAACCAATCTCACCTAAAAATTCAGCACTAAGTAGATATGTGAAAGCAACAATTATTATGATATGATCTTGCTATTTTGCCTTAAGTTCAGTTTAACAATTCATAATGTTAGAACATAAGGAACATAATGATTATCACCACTTGGTGATTTCTTATCCACGGTCGTTCAGCCATCCCTGTATTTGAGTAATAACTTACTCAGCCTGCATAAGATATTGTTAGCTATGACATATGTCTATATGAAGTTCATTGATTCAGCTTCAAACTTGGACTTACAGTTGGTTAAGTGGCTCCCCTCCCTGAAGGGTAGCGAGCCCACTTGGAGGTTTTCGAATCACCGTGCTACCTTGCATATGCTCTAATTCGCCCCCAGGACGAACGGATCCGTGGATGCCATATTACCATTCGAGAAATTATTCTTTGTGCACAAGTTGTCCATGACCTTGCACATGATACAACTTTACTAATAAAAGAAACACATTATGCACGTATAGAAACTTGATAATTATCCTATAGTTCTCGTTTGAGCCGTAGCTCGCCATACTTACTGCACGCATCGGGACTTGTATAATCTACCATTCTATAACAACACAAGTTAATATAATATGATTATTTATCTTGTATTATCTTTCTAGGTTCTTGATAGGTATCATTGATTATTTTGTTAAGCATGATGGCTAAAGGATTCATCGAAGGATCGAAGTCACTCACTGGTTATTGAATTGCTGAGAAAGAGAGATCTTCTTCGGGACTTCAGGTATGGCTCACAGGCTCACCTATATTGGCACCAACAATGGTTCAGAACTCTACTGCTATTTCTCTCAGTAATTCGATATGAAATATGGGGCAGTGAAAGCAAGCAATAAAAACCATTCATCAAAAATAAGCACAAAAACGCAATCACAAAACCAACAGAGAAAATCCATTGAAAATAAACTACAAAAACTAACAACGTACGAGTCACGAGGCTTAGATCCTTATATAGAGTTTACACCCCAAGAAACCATACACTACATCTTGGGAGTAATTTCTAAGGATTCTATCCCATAACGATGAACGACTCCCCGTTTCTTTGTCCCGATCAATCGATAACGACAAGGTTTCTCCATTCTCTGATTCTGACTCGACTATTCCATCTGCTAGCCCACATTGTGCTCGGTAACGGTATCACGGCCCTCAGCAACGAGATTGGGGCACTACATATTAATACACTAACAAAAAAATTTATCCCCAAAACTTAAAATAAAACCCACCTCTACTATCGAATAACGAAGGAAACATTTCCTTCATATCCACTTCGATCTCCCATGTCGACTCTTCGACGGAGTGGTTACGCCAAAGTACGCAAACCAAAGTAACAGCTCGACTCCGCAACACCTTCTCTTTTCTATCCAAAATTTGGACAGGTTCCTCCGCGTAAGTCAAGTCGGCCTGCAGTCCCAACTGACCGAAGTCTACTACGTGACTTGGATCATGTACGTACTTCCATAGTTAAAAGACCTGGAATGTATCATATACTTTATCCAATGACGGTGGTAGCATAATTGAACGAACTGACGAACCGAGGACTCAGTTTCCCATTTGCGCCGAACTGCATAACTCTACGCATTGATGATACCTTCAAAAACACATGGTCCCTGACCATGAACTCTAACGGTCGCCGATGGATATATTCATAATACTTTTGCTGACTTTGTGCCATCTTTAACTTTTCTCGAATTATGCGAACTTTCTTGACTGCTTGTTTGACCAATTCTGGCCCAAGTGCTTGCCGCACACCAACTTCATCCCAGCAAATTGGTGATCAATACTTTCGCCTGTATAGTGCTTCAAACGTTGCCATCTCGATGCTCTATTGGTAACTGTTATTATAGGTAAATTCTGCTAGTGGCAAGTGACTATTCTAACTTATTTTTAAATCTATTGCGCACAGGTGCAACATGTCCTCCAAGATTTGGTTAACCCATTCGGTCTGAATGTCAGTCGTTGGATGATACATAGAACTAAAAGTCAACCGTGTACCCAGCGGTGCGTGTAGACTATTCCAGAACCATGATATGAATCTTCCATCCCGATTTGACATGATTGAAGCTGGCATACCGTGTTGTCGAACTACTTCATCCAAATATAGTAGAGCCAACCGATCGATGCCCCAGGATATTTTGATCATGATAAAATATGGCGGATTGGTCAATCTATCTACGATTACCCAAATCACATCATTCCCTCGCTGCATCTTCAGTAAGCCAACTATGAAATCCATGAAAATGTGACCCCATTGCCACTTTGGAATAGGGAGGTTCTGCCACTACCCGCCTGGACTTTGGTGTTCTGCTTTCACCTGTTGACAGGCCATACATTGTGACACAAAGAATGCCACATCTTTCTTCATATCGTGCCACTAAAAGTTTGTGTGCAAGTCCTTATACAACTTGGTACCCCGGATGTAAGGTATAATTTGCATAATACGCTTTCGTCAATATTTTCTTTTGAAGCTTTGTATCGTTAGGCACACACAATCTTCCTTTCACTCATAGTATTCGGTTCTCGTCTTCTGCAAAGTCGGTTGCCTTCCTTGTTTAAGTTAGCTCGCGCATCTTCTCCAGGTATGGGTCATCCTTTTGTGCGAACTTGATTCGCTCTAAAAATCTCGGCTCAAGTTTTATTTGAGCAAGTTGTACCCCTCGATGTCAAACTCGGAGTTCGGTACCCATATCCTCAAAATCCTGCAGTAACCGTTTGTCAACTGATAGAGATGCCATATACTTCTGGCTCAATGTATTCACCATAATATTGCCTTTGCCCAAAGTATAATCTGTTGATAAATCATAAGCTTTAATGAGTTTTAGCCAATGTCTCTGCCGTAAGTTCAATTCCTTTTGAGTAAAAAGGTACTTGAGGATCTGATGATCTGTGTAGATTTTGTAAGCTGCACTATAAAGGTAGTGTTGCTACAATTTTAATGCGAATACAATTGTCGCCAATTCCAGATTATGAGTAGGATAATTCTTTTTGTTTGGCTTAAGTTGTCATGCCCCAGTTTCGCAGAACCGAACGTTCTCACTTAGGCTTCCCACACCCCGGTCCTGCAGAGCCGTCGTCTTCGCTTGGCGTGATGTCGTACAAGCCTGGGATTGTACTTGTACAAGGCATGCTCGTACTTATTTTGTAACACAGATATTTGAAGATAGATTATACATCATTCATAGAAAAATTGAACACACATTTGAAATAGAAATAGCTCTTTATTGATAATTATCTGAAATAAAAACATGAGGCCCTCGAATGGCCGAGATAAAAATGCCAGACTTGGCTTACAACTTGCAGAAATAATAAAATAAGATACAATGTTGCTTCATACATTATATCCCTTATTGAAATATTAAAACTCATGGACCACCTTCATCTAGAGTCTTTTTCTCCATTTGGAAGCTTCAAGTGCAAGGCTTCTAAAGAGTCAGACCAAAACCTTCAATGTTCCCTCGTAGTAGCCAAATATCCAGCACCTGAGGATGCTCACAAACGTGGGTCAGTATGCAACATGTACTGGTGTGCGGCCACAACCAATCTCAACTAAAAAGCCAACACTAAGTAGGTATGTAAAAGCAGCAATTATTATTATGATCTTGCTATGTTGCCTTAAGTTCAATTAATAATTCATATCTCAAAAACATAAGGAACAAATATATTTATCACCATATATGGTGATTCTTACCCACGGTCATTCATCCATCCCTGTTTATGAATAATAACTTACTCTGCCTGTACAAGACATTATTAGCATGCACCCTGTCTATATAAAGGTCACTGGCTAAGCCATCACGACATTCTTGGAATTTTAGCGCCCCGTTCAGTGCAGGAAGCTAGACTCACTAAAGGTCCTGAACTTCTGATGCAAGTACTTTAGCACCGATGTTCCCCCTAGGACGAGCGGTCCCATGGCCTCAGTGCACCACTTCGAGGAATCTACCCCTTGTACACAAGTTTGTCTATGACCATGCATGAATGCAACTAACTAGTAGAAGAAAATATGCAAATGCAAAAACTTGATATAGTATTCCATAGTCATATTGATTGTCTTAGCCACAGCCCACCATACTTATCGCCCAGTCCAGGATCTTATTGATTGTCTTAGCCACAGCCCACCATACTTACCGCCCAGTACAAGGTCTTTGTCACATAATCAATTATACTATAATAGTGCCCACCATACTATAACATCGAAAACTAACAATGCATGGGTCTTGAGGCATAGACCCTTATACGGAGTTCACTCCCCAAGACACCTTGCACTGCATCTTGGGACCAATTTTTAAGGATTCCATCCCATAACGAGGAATGAATCCCCATTTGTTTGTCCCGACCAATCAATACCGACAAAGTTTCTCCATTCTCTGATTTTGACTCGGCCATTCACCCGCTAGTCCAGTCCATATTCCGCAACAGGATCAGGGCAATACATATTAATATACTAACAAAAAGTTTTATCCCTGAAACTTAAAATAAAACCCACCTCCATAATCGAATAACGAAGGAAACCTTCCTTCATATCCGCTTCAAGTTTCTATGTCGACTCATCGATGGAGTGGTTGCGCCAAAGCATGCGAACTAAGGTAATAACTCGATTCCTTAATACCTTCTCTTTCCTATCCAAGATTTGGATAGGTTCCTCTACGTATGTCAAGTCGGCTTGCAGTCCCAACTGATCGAAGTCCACCACATGACTTAGATCATGCACGTACTTCCATAGTTGAGAAATATGGAATATATTGTACAATTCACCCAATGATGGTAGTAGCACGATCTGGTAGGCAACTGGACTCACTTGCTTAAGAATCTCAAACGGATTGACAAATCGAGGGCTCATATTTTCGTTCGCGTCGAACCACATAATTCCACGTATAGAAGATACCTTCAAGAACACATGGTCCCCGACCATGAACTCTAATAGTCGCTGATGAATATCCACGTAACTCTTCTGCCGACTTTGTGCCACTTTTAAATTCTCTCCAATTATGCAAATTTTCTCGACTGCCATTTCTATCAATTCTGGCACAAGTGCTTGCTATACCCCAACTTCATCCCAGCAGATCGGAGATCGATACTTTCGCCCATATAATGCTTCATTCGGTGCCATCTCGATGCTCAAATGGTAACTGTTATTGAAGGCAAATTCTACTAGCAAAAATTGACTATCCCTACTTATTTTCAGATATACGGCGCATAGGCGCAGCATGTCCTCCAAGATTTGGTTAACCCGTTCAGTCTGGCCGTCAATCTGAGGATGATACACAGAGCTAAAATGCAACTGTGTGTCCAGTGCTACCTATAGACTGCTCTAGAACGTGATATAAATCTTTTATCCCGACATGACACGATTGAAGCTGGCACGCCGTGTAGTTGTACTACTTCATCCGAATATAGCTGAGCCAATCGATCGATATCCCAGAAGATCTTGATCACGATAAAATATGCCAACTTGGTCAAGCTATCCACGATTCCCCAAATTGCATAATTTTCTCACTGCATCTTCAGTAAGCCAACTATAAAATCCATGGAAATGTGATCCCATTTCTACTCTGGAATAGGGAGGTTCTGCAAATCCCCACTTGGTCTTTGGTGTTTCGCTTTTACTTACTGACAGGCCATACATTGTGACATAAAGATCGCCACATCTTTCTTTATATTATGCCACTAGAAGTTTGTGCGTAAGTCCTTATACATCTTGGTACTCCCCGGATGTAGTGTATAACTTGCATAGTGCACTTCTGTCAATATCTCCTTTCAAATCTCTGTAACATTAGGCACACACAATCTTCCCTTTACTCGCAATATTCTATTTTTGTCTTCTGCAAAGTCAGTTGGCTTCCCTGTTGAAGTCAGCTAGCACATTTCTCCAGGTACAGATCATCCTTCTGTACTGACATGATTCGTTCCAGGAAGCTCGGCTCAAGGTTCATTTGTGCCAGTTGTACCCCACGGTGTCGAACTAGGAGTTCAATACCCATATCCTTCAAATCCTGCAGTAACTGTTTGTCAATTAATAGAGACACCATATACTTCTGGCTCAATGCATCTGCCACAACATTGCCTTTGCCCAGAGTATAATCTATAGATAAATTATAATCTTTAACGTTCCAGCCAACGCCTCCGCCATAAATTTAATTTCTTTTGGGTGATAAGGTAATTGTGGCTTTGATGTACCATATAGATCTTGCAAGCCGTACCATAAAGGTAGTACCATAATAATTTTAACGCGAATAAAATTGACACCAATTCTAGATCATGAGTAGGATAATTCTTTTCGTGTGGCTTAAGTTGTATCGAAGCAAAGGATATTGCTTTATCTCCTTGCATGAGTACACACCCCAAGCCTTGGCCCAAAATATCACTGAAAATCTGAAATCCCTCATCGACTTCTGGAAGTGCAAGGATTGGAGCTGACACGAGACACTGTTTCAATTCTTGAAAACTGGATTCACAGTCATCGGTCCACTTAAATGTCACTTCCTTATGAGTGAGGCGAGTCAGAGGTGACACCACTCTAGCAAAATCTGTAAACCCACTGAATTTTCAAAAATATTAAACTTGGATTTTTTTCACAATTTTCTGGAATTTTCTGGAAAATTTTCTGTAATTAAAATCAGGATTTTAATTATTAAATGATTTTTAATTGTTAATAAATAATATTAAAATATTATGGAAATAATATTTTTGGGTGTAAAATGGAAAACTAGACTTAGGGTAATATTTCTGGAATTTATTGGGCCCCGGACCTATTTTAAAATACCTAAAAACTATTAACTAATTATTATTTATTTAGTTATTAAATTATTTATTTATTTACTCATTTATTTTAAATAATAAACCCGAGCCCAGCCCATAACCCGCGGCCCAGCCCATTGGGTTAACGGATCGGGTCGGGTCCAACCGAACCCGACCCGCAACCCAAACACGCATCAACCCTCTCCCCCACGACCCCGTCCCCGCGCGTTTTTCGTCGGAGCTCCGGCCACGTCGCCTGGCCGCTCCGCCTCTCCCGGACCGGTCGCCACGACCCCCGCCTTCTCCGGCCAGCCTCGCCCTCTCCCTCCCCTATAAATCCCTCTGCCTCCCTCTTTCCCCCAACCCAGAATCCTTCCGACCGGAACCCTAACGCCGGCAGCACCCCTCCTCTTCACCTCCTCCTCCTACCACCGCCCGGCTCAGCCTCCGTCCACCGCCTCCTCGCCTTGTCGTCCTTTCCTCGCCGTCCTCTGGCCTGCAGCGACCGCCGCCCCTCTTTCCTCCTCTCTTCCCCTGCAACAGCAGCTAGCCGGCCGCCTCCGGCCGCCTCAGTACCCCGGCGACGCCACCAGCCGCACCCCGAGCCCCCGGCGATGCTGTCCCCGGCCTCCCTCCACCTCAGCACCGGTCGGACCACCGCCTCCGGCCAAGCAGACCCAAACCCTAACCCTAGTTCTTCCCCTGTGTCGACACGTGTCGGACACGACACGGACACGAGAAATTCTAATTTCTCGAGCCCGGTTCAGGTACGTGTAACTTTCTCCTCGCTGCCCCATTTTCAATTCCGTAAATTGCATTGCGAAGCCTGTATGACCCTCTCGGTTCCCGGATAAACCGCTCGGGGCATCGCGTCCTGTGGTGATCGCACACCGCGATACAAAAACAGGAAAAATAACGACCCGATTCACCCCGGAACTGGGTACGCCCTGCCAAACGGGATGACTTGGTCACGCGTGGTCTTCACAGATACGTGCGCGTCGTTGATACGGATATGTAGGATTTCATGGAAGTCGATTCGGGTGTGCGTGCACAACGGGATCAACGCGTATCCGCGGACACCGCCCCGTATCCGCCTTTTCTGAATCATGCCCTAACTTTCTGTACACACGTCGAATTGAAACGAAACTTGCGCCATCAGACTCATAGCAATACGCTGGTCCTGTGACCCAAGTTTGGTTCGATTCTGAGAATGTTGACGAAATCGCGTGTCGTGCGCCCCACAAGTCCCGCTCGACGGGCGATTTTGTGATCGACTCATCGGAATCCAATTCTGAAAGTTCTGTTGGGTTCGTATCATCGTTCCTGACTTGTTGATACTAAGTTTGGTGAATTTGGAGACCTTTGACCCTGACACATTTTTCGGTGCAAAGCGGGCCCACATGCGGACCCCGTTTTGACCCAAAATTGTTGTTTTTGCCCTTGTCTCCAAATTGGACTCAAGGACAGGCGTTTCTAGCTATTTGATACCTTCTGAGCATGATGGTAATGTTTATTTCAGCATCCGGACACATTTCTGGAAATTTCCTGAGGATAGAACTCTAGTTGGGATCCAAACATCAGGCAAGTACCTGCACTTCAAGTTTATTCTTTAAATTGTGATAATTAGTTCCTTGCTCTACTAGTACCATTGGATGATTACACTTAGTGTTGGGATTTGTAGTTCATGTCTTGCTTTTCGTGTCGGATGGGAGAATACTAAGAGGCATATAGTTTACCCTTCCCCCTGTCGTGACTGCTAGCTGTTAGTACGCGACTGTACCATCAGCCTTATACTTGATTATTCCTGACTGCTAGCCATCTATGGCGGCCTTATTAGCCTTATAAACCCCTACATGCCAACTATGATTCTAAATACACAATTTCACACACACATAGTTCCTGTTGTCTTGTTGTAGTTCCATTTTCTTGTCTCATTATATTCCTATTTTACTCATGTCTCTGGTTTATAGCAATTAATCCTGTTTTACTTATATTCCTGATCTTTAGTGCGTAACTCTTAGTTAATTTCACTACTTGTTGTGCATATTATTATCATGATACTTAGTCAGTTTCTTTCTACTTGTCATAAATATTTAGTTTAATCTTGTTGTGTATTGGTACTTTGCTCCTTTCCTGACTGGATCCATTGATATTAGGCGATGATGAGGACTATGTCCCCATCTTTTATGGCCCATATGAGGTAGCAGATGATACTGTTGAGGAGCCTGTTCCTACTCAGGAGACTATATTTTAGGAGTAGTAGCCAGTTAGTTAGTATTTTTCTTTCAGCATAGTAATCGGGTTTGTCTCCGATTTATCTTCTGGTTCTGTAATAATTGTGGATTGTTGTCATATTTGTTTTATTTGAAATCTTAGCATTCCTTTTCCTGTTATTATCTTTGCCTACTATTATTATTGTGAATGAGTTAGATTTAATTTAACTGTGAATATGACCTAGACAGCATACTACCGCCGACACTGCAGCATAGGCTGGACGTACCCACGTACTCGTGCCCGAATATCCGGGTGCGGGTCGTGACATATTTTTATGGTGGCCCATGCAGGTCTAGCATCCTTAAATAGGGTAATATCCTAGGACAGAGTATGAAATAAGATTGAGGATTTTAGGAAAAGCTCATTCACAGAATAGGATCTTTTATTTCAAATCTTGATATCATTCCTAGTCAATTTTCCTATCATCCTTGATTTCCAAGTAATCTATTCTAATCTTCCTATCCCTTAATCTTTCAGAATGGTTCAGACAAGGAATACCGTAGGAGGCACATCCGAACCCGTCGAGCAGACTGTGCCTGAAACTCTTGCGCTCCCTCCGCCTCCAACTACTCCAACAGTTACTATGGATGGGGCACAGCTACTCAGAGTGTTCCAGGGACTCATAGAATCCCAGAAGGAACAGACTACCCTGCTACGAAGTAGCCTTTCGATGCTCTTCGCTCCTAGGAGGCACCACACAAGAGGCCAGGAAGTGCCAAGGATTTCAAGAACCTTAAACCCCTAGAATTCTATGGGACTGAAGGTATTCTCTATGTCGATGAATGGATAGAGAATGTGGAGCGACTCCTGAAGACTGCTCGGGTCCCTGATGATCTTAAAGTAGAATCTGCAAGCCTGCAACTATTTGACATAGCTCGGACTTGGTTTAGAGATGAACCTCAATTGTCTGCTCCTGAGCTCTCTTGGGAGGATTTCAAGAGGCTGTTCAAGAAGAAGTTCTATCCCGAAGTGGCTCGAGAAGCTCTCGAAAGTCAATTCGAGAGGCTGGAACAAGGTAATCTTTCTGTTGATGAGTACACTGCTAAATTTAGCAGACTGAGCCACTTTGCAGAATATATGATTCGTACCCCTGAGGATAGAGCCCGTAGATTCAAAAAGGGGTTGTCTCCTGATATTCGCCTTGCTGTCACCACTAGCCGAGCTCGTACATACGAAGAAATCTTGAGCATGGCACAAGGTGTTGAGAGAGACATAGGACATAGACTAAAGCGGGAGAGAGATACTGGAAGTATGGGACCCCACAAACGCCCATTCCAACCACAACCACAGCAGAGGGCCCCGCAACAAACCCAGCGTCCTCTCCCTCGAGCCACAGCACCCCAACACCAGACTCAAGGACAGAACCAATAAACTCCCACTTGTGGCTTTTGTCAAAAACAAGGTCACACTTGGCAGGTTTGTAGAAAGAGGCTAGGTGCTTGTCTATATTGTGGATCAGTAGCACATCAGATGAGGGACTGTCCTGCTGCTCAAGGACGCACAGCTGCACCAAAAGTTCCAGTTCAGGCCAGGCCCCCAGCAGCGCAGCAGAGAGGACCCCCACTCCCAACTCAACAACAATGCTTTGTTCAGCACCAACATCAGCAACAGAGGGGTGCACCTCAGCAAGGCCGTGCTTTTGCAATGACTCTAGAGGAAGCTGAAGCCACAGCAGATGTGATAACAGGTTCTGTACTTATAAATTCAATACCAGCCATTACTTTATTTGATTCTGGAGCTTCACATTCATTCATGTCAGTAGATTTCCTTATGAAGCATAGCTTAGTCACTGAACCTCTTAGGAATTGTTATAAGATCATTACCGGTGGAGGAATTATTCCGGTTAGTGATGTATGTAACAATTGTCCTATTACACTATGTGGGAGAGAATTATATGCTAGGCTACTCGTAATGCCCGTTCCCAGTTTTGACATTATTCTGGGTATGGACTGGTTGAGTCAACATCATGCCACTATAGATTGTCACAGAGGTAGTGTAATCTTCAGGCCCCCTGACAAGCCAGAATTTGAATTCACTAGAGGTTCTAGAGAATTGGATAGTAACCAAATTTGTGGAGCCCTAGTACCAGAAGAATTGCCACTACCTATCATTTCTGAATATCTTGATATCTTCCCTGAGGATCTCCCAGGATTACCCCCAGACCGAGAAGTTGAATTCTCTATTGACTTAGTGCCAGGAGCAGCGCTAGTATCTCAAAATCCATACAGAATCAATAAGAAAGAGATAATAGAACTAAATGAGCAGATAAAAGGGTTAGAAGACAAATGCTTTA
This sequence comes from Iris macrosiphon, assembly GCA_036927795.1. Classification (NCBI taxonomy): domain Eukaryota; kingdom Viridiplantae; phylum Streptophyta; class Magnoliopsida; order Asparagales; family Iridaceae; genus Iris; species Iris macrosiphon. The sequence goes on along the minus strand of JAYESA010000107.1, from coordinate 206,375 downwards.
TTAGGTCTAGTGTCTCACCCTAGGAAGCTCCAGTATTATTTATGCTAAAGAAGGATGGAACATCTCGAATGTGTATTGATTATAGGGCTTTGAATGCTTTAACAATCAAGAATAAGTATCCCCTACCAAGGATAGATGATTTATTCAATCAATTAAGCGGAGCTCGGGTATTTTCAAAGATTGACTTGAGGTCTACCACCAAGTAAGGGTGAGGAAGGAAGACATCCCTAAAACTGCTTTCAATACCCGGAACGGACACTACGAATTCTTAGTGATGTCGTTCGGGTTGACTAATGCTCCAGCAGTATTTATGAATTTAATGAACAGAGTCTTCCAACAATATTTAGACAAATTTATAGTGGTTTTTATTGATGATATTTTGATTTATTCCAAGACTCCAGAAGAACATGAAGAACACTTGAGGCTAGCATTGGAGACATTAAGGAAGGAAAAACTTTATGGAAAACTATCTAAATGTGTATTCTTCCTAAATAAAGTAGAATTTTTGGGACATGTGGTAACTGGAGATGGAATAGTAGTAGATCCTAAGAAGATAGCAGTAGTAGAATCATGGCCCACTCCAGACTCTGTAGCAGAAATTAGAAGTTTCCTGGGATTAGCTGGCTATTATCGAAAGTTTATGAAGGAATTTGCTAGAATTGCTGAACCAATGACAAAATTAACAAGGAAGGATGAAGAATTTATATGGACTGATGAATGTCAACTTGCTTTTGAAGAATTGAAGAAGAGGCTGACTACTGCCCCTATTCTGACCTTACTATCTGGAATCGGAGGATTCACTATATATAGTGATGCTTCTGAAAAAGGTCTAGGTTGTGTATTGGAGCAGAACAAGAAGGTAATAGCATATGCTTCTAGACAGCTTCGACCTCATGAAAAGAACTATCCAAATCATGACTTAGAATTGGCAGCTGTTATCTTTGCTCTTAAGCTATGAAAATACTATCTTTATGGCGAAAGAGTAGAAATCTTTACAGATCACAAAAGTTTAAAATATATCTTTACTCAAAAAGAGCTGAACATGAGGCAAAGAAGGTGGCTGGAGTTAATGAAAGATTTTGACATCACCCTTCAATATCATCCTGGGAAGGCCAATGTAGTAGCTGATGCTCTAAGCAGATATCCTATGGCAATGTACTTGACGATGGACCGATACTTGCTGGAGGACTTAGAAAGTTTGGGTATTGAGGTAATTATTCCAGGAAGGAAAGGTCAAATGATGAATTTGAAGATCCAATCTACCTTAATGGATAAGATTAAGGAGACTCGGTTTCAAGACGAAGGCCTACGAAGCATTCGAGGTCAAGTGCAAGCTGGATTATTGGAGGAATTCAAAACTCATGAAGAAGGATCACTGAGACATGGAGATAGATTATGTGTGCCCCAAGGAGATATAAGAGAAGAAATTATGCAAGAGGCACACAGATCATAATACTCTATACACCCAGGAGCCAACAAAATGTACAAAGACCTAAGGACGCATGTTTGGTGGTATAGCATGAAAAGAGAAGTAGCCAAGTTCGTATCTCGTTGCTTAGTGTGCCAACAAGTCAAGGCTGAAAGACAAAGACCTGGGGGATTGCTTCAACCACTACCTATTCCGGAGTGGAAGTGGGAACATATTACTATAGATTTTGTTTCTGGACTTCCAAGGACACCTAGTGGAAAGGATACAATTTGGGTGATAGTGGATAGTCTGACCAAATCTGCACATTTTCTATCCTTCAAAGTAGGGCTACCTACGGAGAAGTTGGCAGATTTATATATCCGACAGATTGTTAAATTGCATGGAGTTCCAGTAAGTATTGTCTCCGACCGAGATTCAAGATTTATCTCTCACTTCTGGAAGAGCTTACAAGCTAGCTTAGGGACTCAACTCAAATTCAGCACAGCCTATCATCCCCAAACCGATGGACAATCTGAACGTACAATTCAGACACTTGAAGATATGCTCCGTACATGTGTTCTAGATTTTGGAGGATCGTAGGAAGATTATCTACATCTTGTGGAGTTCTCTTATAATAACAGTTACCAAGCAAGTATTGAAATGACTACATTTGAGGCTTTATATGGACGAAGATGTCGTACCCCGCTATCATGGGATGATGTGGGAGAAAGAGCTTTACTGGGACCTGAGATGGTGATCGATTCAACCGAGAAGGTGAAACAAATAAGGGAAAGACTTCGGGTGGCTCAAGACAGACAACGACATTGGGCAAATAGCCATCGAAGACCATTGGAATTTGAGGTAATTAATTTATGAAATTCAAGTTAATTTAAACACTATGATTATGGAACTAAGACTTGATTATGACTTTATTTAAGGTTAGAGAATTAGTATTCTTGAAGATCTCTCCGACACGTGGCACCATTAGGTTCGGAAGGAGTGGAAAACTCAGCCCAAGATTTATTGGACCATTTGGCATACAGGAGAGAATCGGAGAAGTGGCATACCGTCTGGCATTGCCACCCTCTCTGGATGGGGTCCATAACGCCTTCCACGTGTCACAACTGAGAAAATATGTGTCAGATCTCAGTCACATTTTGGATCATTCAGAGCTCGAAGTGGGCCCAAGCTTGACTTACCAAGAGCAACCTGTGGGGATACTGGACCGAACGGAGAAAGTCCTAAGGAATCAAGTTATTCCCCTTGTTCGTATAGCTTGGAAGCATCATTCTCCCGGCGAATCCACCTGGGAGCGAGAAGACGAGATTAGAGAGCGCTACCCCTATCTTTTTGAACCTTGAGGTATATTTTAACTCTCGACCTTTTCTTTCGTGCCATTGTCATTCTTAAATTTCGAGGACGAAATTTTATAAGTTGGGTAGATTGTAAACCCCCTGAATTTTCAAAAATATTAAACTTGGATTTTTTCACAATTTTTTGGAATTTTCTGGAAAATTTTCTGTAATTAAAATCAGGGTTTTAATTATTAAATAATTTTTAATTATTAATAAATAATATTAAAATATTATGAAAATAATATTTCTGGGTGTAAAATGGAAAACTGGACTTAGGATAATTTTTCTGGAATTTATTGGGCCCCAGACCTATTTTAAAATACCTAAAAACTATTAACTAATTATTATTTATTTAGTTATTAAATTATTTATTTATTTACTCATTTATTTTAAATAATAAACCCGAGCCCAGCCCATTGGGTTAACGGATCGGGTCGGGTCCAACCGAACCCGACCCGCAACCCAAACACGCATCAACCCTCTCCCCCACGACCCCGTCCCCGCACATTTTCCGGCGGAGCTCCGGCCACGTCGCCTGGCCGCTTCGCCTCTCCCGGCCCGGTCGCCACGACCCCCGCCTTCTCCGGCCAGCCTCGCCCTCTCCCTCCCCTATAAATCCCTCCGCCTCCCTCTTTTCCCCAACCCAGAATCCTCCCGACCGGAACCCTAACGCCGACAGCACCCCTCCTCTTTACCTCCTCCTCCTACCATCACCCGGCTCAGCCTCCGTCCACCGCCTCCTCGCCTCGTCGTCCTCCCCTTGCCATCCTCCGGCCTGCAGCGACCGCCGCCCCTCTTTCCTCCTTTCTTCCCCTGCAACAGCAGCTAGCCGGCCGCCTCCGGCCGCCTCAGTACCCCGGCGACGCCACCAGCCGCACCCCGAGCCCCCGGCGACGCTGTCCCCGACCTCCCTCTACCTCAGCTCCGGTCGGACCGTCGCCTCCGGCCAAGCAGACCCAAACCCTAACCCCAGTTCTTCCCCTGTGTCGATACGTGTCGGACACGACACGGACACGAGAAATTCTAATTTCTCGAGCCCGGTTCAGGTACGTGTAACTTTCTCCTCGCTGCCCCATTTTCAATTCCGTAAATTACATTGCAAAGCCTGTATGACCGTCTCGGTGCCCGAATAAACCGCTCGGGACATCGCGTCCTGTGGTGATCGCACACCGCGATCCAAAAACAGGAAAAACAACAACCCGATTCACCCCGGAACTGGGTACGCCCCGCCAAACGGGACGACTTGGTCGCTTGCGGTCTTCACAGATACGTGCGCGTCGTTGATACGGACATGTGGGATTTCGCGGAAGTCAATTCGGGTGTGCGTGCACACCGGGATCAACGCGTATCCGTGGACACCGCCCCGTATCCGCCTTTTCTGAATCATACCCTAACTTTCTATACACACGTCAGATTGAAACAAAACTTGTGCCATCGGACTCGTAGTAATACGCTGGTCCAGTGACCCAAGTTTGGTTCGATTCTGAGAACGTTGACGAAATCGCGTGTCGTGGGCCCCATAGGTCCCGCTCGACGGGCGATTTTGTGATCGACTCATCAGAATCCAATTCTAAAAGTTCCATTGGGTTCGTATCATCGTTCCTGACCTGTTGACACTAAGTTTGGTGAATTTGGAGACCTTTGACCCTGACACATTTTTCGGTGCAAAGGGGGCCCACATGCAGACCCCGTTTTGACCCAAAATTGCCATTTTTGCCCTTGTCTCCAAATTAGACTCAAGGATAGGCGTTTCTAGCTATTTGATACCTTCTGAGCATGATGGTAATGTTTATTTCAGCATCCGGATACATTTCTAGAAATTTCTCGAGGATAGAACTCTAGTTGGGATCCAAACATCAGGCAATTACCTGCACTTCAAGTTTATTCTTTATATTGTGATAATTAGTTCCTTGCTCTACTAGTACCATTGGATGATTACACTTAGTATTGGGATTTGTAGTTCATGTCTTGCTTTTCGTGTCGGGTGGGAGAATACTATGAGGCATGTAGTTTACCCTTCCCCCTGTCGTGACTGCTAGCTGTTGGTACGCGACTGTACCATCAGCCTTATACTTGATTATTCCTGACTGCTAGCCGTCTATGGCGACCTTATTAGCCTTATAAACCCCTATATGCCAACTATGTATTCTAAATACACAATTTTACACACACATAGTTCCTGTTGTCTTGTTGTAGTTCTATTTTCTTGTCTCATTATATTCCTGTTTTACTCATGTCTCTGGTTTATAGCAATTAATCATGTTTTACTTATATTCCTGATCTTTAGTGCGTAACTCTTAGTTAATTTCACTACTTGTTGTGCATATTATTATCATGATACTTAGTCAGTTTCTTTCTACTTGTCATAAATATTTAGTTTAATCTTGTTGTGTATTGGTACTTTGCTCCTTTCCTGACTGGATCCGTTGATGTTAGGCGATGATGTGGACTATGCCCCCACCTTTTATGGCCCATATGAGGTAGCAGATGATACTGTTGAGGAGCCTGTTCCTACTCAGGAGACTACTTTTGAGGAGTAGTAGCCAGTTAGTTAATATTTTTCTTTCAGCATAGTAATCGGGTTTGTCTTCGATTTATCTTCTGGTTCTGTAATAATTGTGGATTGTTGTCACATTTGTTTTATTTGAAATCTTAGCATTCATTTTCCTGTTATTATCTTTGCCTACTATTATTATTGTGAATGAGTTAGATTTAATTTAACTGTGAATATGACCTAGACAACGTACTACCGCCGACACTGCGGCGTAGGCTGGACGTACCCACGTACTCGTGCCCGAATATCCGGGTGCGGGTCGTGACAAATATTTCAAAAAAAATTTGTAATAGCCCGCCAAACCAAGGAGACTTTGGACTTCGCTAGCTGACGTGGGTTGTTTCCACTCCACTACTGCCTCAACTTTCTTTGGATCTACAGAAACACCCTCCGACGAGATAACGTGCCTAAGGAATGACACGATACTAATCCAAAATTCATATTTACTGAGCTTGGCATAAAGTTCGTGTTCTCGTAGGGTCTGCAGTACTGTTCTCAAATGGGCGGTATGATCCTACATGCTCTTTGAATATATTAGGATAGCATCGATGAACATGACCACAAACTTATCTAAGTAGGGGCAGTGTAATGACCTATTCTGTTCAAGCGGATAGCCGATTCAAATGGCACTAGTACAATGACCCGACCCACTTTGCTCAGCGAGATGACTCGTTTAAGACAAAGGATTTCCAAACTTGGCCCTTCGGGAGTTCAGACTTAGACTTTTAAATTCTCGCTTGGAGTATCGCTCGACCTAAGCAAATCATCGCTAAGGTGGGTGGCTATAATAAACTTGTCTTTGCATAGCCATCATACTTAAAATATGGATGATACATGCTAGTCGCTAGGTGAATTATCCCCTGCATGGTAATAAAGAATACAACGCACCTAGCTAAGGGAATAATCCCATCTTGTATTGCTTATGTTAGAACAAGAAAATAAAACTTGGCTTATAACATGGACCCTCACATGCTACCTTAGCTTCGTGCAAGTAGACCTCGCTATGCCTTAAGTAGATCATTATATACTCTTTGTAGTGCACTTCTTCACTAGTTTATACTGCTCATCCCATAGATCATGTCGCTCGATATATCCCTGTATAGTTGTACTCCTCGGACTACCCCTTAGCCCGTACTAACGTAAATGCTTATGTTTCATGTAAATACAATGTTTGTCTACTTATATTGTAACTTGTACTCATTTTCCTTATTTCAATGCTTGTCACATAATTTTATGCCACAATCAAGTAAACACTATCTTGTCTTGCATTCACCCAATTAATCGTAAGACTATCTAATAGTTATTTCATGCAAGTATGAACCTAAAAATATTCGGGACTGTTAGGTCGCTAAGGCAATTCCCGAACCAGGGGATTGCATCATGTCAAGTAAAGCAAGAATAACAGCTTGCAGAGCATACTCGTTCTGAACAAGAATCAAGAATTAATATTTCATGAATCCCGTGAATCTGAGACCCAAGCCTTGCATGTCACAGACAACTTCTGCACAAGGGCGATTTTTGAATCTCATTCCGCGGATGATCTCGGGGCATTGAGACTGATCCGGTCTAGACGGACTCCATGTTGACCTCTTCCCTATTTTTGGGGATGGTGTGCAATGCCCATGTTATTTTACGTTATGCCCCATCCCCGTTGAAGAGGCAGTCTCTACATGTTCGGTGGAGTTGCCTGCGATGCCCTATTTTTTTGTATTACACCCATTTTGTCATAGAGACATCGCCCATCATGGCTATGCCAGTGACCCTTCTATAGATAAGTCATCCTCGCTTAGCGGCAATCCACGTGCGAGATATTGTATCGCATCCTGGAATACCTGAACAGATATGAGTATAACACACTTATATATAATTGAACACTTGAACATCCATTACAATACGCTTGAATAATCCGTATAACTCGTGCACCTGAATCAGAACCCCGCCCGTAATAATTATGTTTGCTTATGCGATTGCTCCTGGATTTTATTATATATATACCCGTGTTTGGTTTAACTTAGTTTTCTTTGGACAGGGAAGGACGAATGGTAAGTTGGTAAGTCTCATCGTGTTACTCATATATCGTACGACGTACTGCCACATGAGTTAGGCTTTACATTATGCCATAAAACTGATCCTAAGGCAAGATTAGAAAGATAACTTAATAGATGGTGCACGGAACCTATATAACATTTTTGGATTTGTCGAGTGGGAGAGCCTCCCTACAGTGCATTTATGTACTGATAACCCACCAAATTGCTTGTAGGTTGCAGAAGAACCTTGTTCGGTACGAAAACCCCCTTCGTGCGTGATAAGGCATGGAGTTCGCTCTGGAGCCTTGGAATATAGCGTTCGGAACTGAAGCACATATACAAGACATAATGTTGGAACATCGTCTATGTATTATTCCACAAATGTAGCTACTTGGCACACTTTTACTGTTTTAAAAGAGAGGACTTGAGGGACTTGTAATCTCGGCCTAGCATCGCTTGTAATATTTGTTCAATATTAATAAAGTGCTTATTTTACTTCTATACTTGTGTTATTCAATGCTTTCGCTGTTGACGACTCTGTGAACTTGTTACCAATTGCATGTTCACTCTTATTCTGTTGCACTCAGACTATTTGTGCGACTCTGTGGCTTAGATATTTTATCGCCTATTCGGATCATGTCCTTGTACAGGCGCAGCTTATGCTCGTGCGGCATCACGTCCATATGGAAAAGATTATCCCGCGGGAGCACTGGCGCGGTAATTCAGGCCTAGCGGGGACGGCCGATTAACTACGGGAGATCGAGGCACGACATATTGGTATTAGAGCATGGCTTTACGCCTTTGGACTTTGTACCGATTTTCTCAGTTTTGAAAGCTCGTTCGTTGGTTATGTGAATACACTCTCTCTCAATGTCCCAAAGGAATATTCAATACAATGAGTGTAAATAATTTTAAAAGTGCATGTGAATTGATATAATTGCTTCAACTAGATAGGAATGCAAAGGCCTTTGTGCTGATATTTGTTAGACTTAGTAGGAATAGACTCGTGCAAAAAATTTGTAAACTATATATGAACTCGAATACCTATACGTGATACCAAGCTGGTTAGTGTAAGGAATATAATATCGTTTGGACGGTTAGCTATGCACACAGCCTTTCAGTTAAGTTGTGTTAAGTATCACGCGCCAAGACCTTTAGTGGTGCAAGCTAGTTGCAAGCGAGATTGGGATAGCGTTCAGATAAGGATAAGTTAGACTTAGAATGGCAACTGATAGAAACATCAGTTTATCGCTAAGGCGAATATAGAGATCGTGCTTGAATTTTGAGAAATAGCTCAGATGGTATTTCGTATCGGCAGATACAAATCAAATATGCTTTACTTGGATAACTATCAAGGATATATAAGAGACTAAGATTTATCTAGACGATGCTTAGGTATCGTGTTGAAATTCTAAGGAACGACTTGGTGTATTTGCTAAGGATTGATGTGAACACGATTGAGGATTTAATTGGGTAACTCGATTCTTGATTGGTGTATGGATTATTTTGTAAATATTTAAACAAATTCATACGACTCGTGCGATAGTTGGTTTGAAAGAATTTAAGAATGTCTTGAATAAGTGATAAGTTTATATCGAATAGGGATTCAAGGTAATAAAATCGATATCTTGGTCAAGAAAACTTGGTGAAAACTTGACGGGTCATACGAGCGATTTTAAATTGAATCAAACGGGTTAAACTTGAATTGAATATCACTCGAATAGAAGTTAGCCTAAGAAAGGAATATTGTGGTTCGATGAAAGAGATAAGCGATAACGGATTTGATCTGGAGTTTGGAAGAATGATTTTGAATCCAGTTTAAAAAGATAACCTTCAAAATCAGTCCTAGCGAGAACGATTATCCTGTAGGAGCACCGGCGTGATGATTTCACGTTCGGCGGGGATGATCGAACTCACAGAAATATGTTCGATGATTATTCCAAATGAACTCGATGAATGAAACTATCAAAAGTGGATAGACTTTGGCTTCAATATTTAAATATTAGTTGTTAAAGAGTGCCAGAAGTAGACTTTGGATTTATCAAACGGTAACATTGAAGTTGGATGATTTTGCTAGATGAATTATGGTCACGGCATGAACGGACATGACTTAAAGGTTTATATATATATATCTTGGATGGAGCAAAGTATAATGATAATGTTTCTCGATCATTTTGAAGATAACCATAATGTTTGATGTTCTTGTCTTATCCGAACGTAACTCTATACTCATACATGTGTCACGCCCGGATTAGGACGATTATCCAGCTGGAACATTGGCATGGTGATCTCACGTCCAACGAGGATGATCGAACTTATGGAAGACCGGAGTGTGAGAACTGGTTGATTGGCTTGACTTATGGTTCGACACGATAAGACAAATTTGGGAATGCAAGTGAATCAGAACTATTTCAAGGATAAGTTAGTCTAGAACCTGGATTATGACACGCTTGATAGTTTCGTGAACGGATACATGAATCTTGTTGAATAACTTGGAGTCATGATTAAGATCAAAGATTTAGAATTGAATCATGACTTGGTAGTCTAGACTTAGGATAGATATATAGGTTCTATCAAACATGCTTGAGAAGATAGACTATACAAATTCCTAGGTATGTCATGCGACTTAGATATATCATAGATTTGACTGAACAGACTCAAACCCTGTACAAACGAACGTGTTAATATGAGTAGGATAATCTGTGCTCAATATTTAAAAATCTTAATAAAATAAGCTTGGGTAGAATATCCTGTACAAATGAACTATGGTTTAACCTTAGGAATTAGGGGGAGTATCGTGCGACAAATTTGCATGATGAATCATGTGCTTGAACTTGTACCTATGACCTTGTGAGCTGACCTAGTAATTAGGCAGACGATCCTGTGCCAAGTGAAATAATTTGTGTAACCGACTTTAGAATATTACTTGAGCAAGTCATAGAACTGGGGCAATAAGACTTAGTATTAGACTTGGAATGGTAAGTGTGTGCTATGTTTGACACAAACGGAATATACAATAGGAAATGGACGCTAGTCGGTTGATCGGATAGATCATGCTTAACGGTAATGCAATACTTGGTTTGAGTGGGATTGGAATGACTTAGATTTTATTGACCCTGTTGGAAGTATCATTGTGATTCATAAGAGGAGAACACTTAAGATTTTCGCAAGTAGCTTGTCTGATTTTACTATCCTTAAGTTCAGTTGAATGCATATGTTTGAGGGATGCCTTGAAAGTGTGTACGATCCAAGACCCAGTGATATGTTAAACTCGAGTGAAAAGGATTCGCTATCACTAAGTTGGTTGACATGCATATATTTGAAGGACTCTTTGAATATGTGCATGATCCGGACTCGCGATATGCTGATCTCGAATGCTAGTGCAAGTGAATATGTTAGATTTGCATGGATGACTATAATATTTGATAAGTTTGCCTCAGCCTTAGATCTTTATTCAAGATGGATCATACTGTACCTCGTATTAAGCGATATATGTTCCACACTAAAGCGCAGTAGAGATTGAGTCAGAGCTTGGATTGAATGATAGAGTCATTCAATTAGACCGACCCACCATACATGCAATACGACATATGGAACGAGTAGGAAATTGTATTTGAAAGGATCTAGTGATACCGATTGCTATGCCTGAGATAGATTCGATAGTATACAATAGAACGGTTTATGCTTAGGAAGTCTCGAGAATGAGACTTTTTCTGAGTGGTGTATAATGTAATGACTCGTTCCGTTCAAGCGGATAGCCGATTCAAACAATACTAGTGCAACTATCTGACCCGCTTTTCTCAGCGAGAAGACTCATTTAAGGCAAAGGATTTCCAGACTTGGCCTTTTGGGAGTTCAGACTTAGACTTTCAAAGGCTCTCTCGGAGTATCGCTCGACCGAGGCGAATCATCGCTAAGGTCGGTGGTTACGATGAACTTATCTTTGCTTAGCCAATACACTTAAAATATGGACGATACATGCTAGTCACTAGGTGAATCACCCCCTGTATGCTAATAAAGAATACAACGCACCTAGCTAAGGGAATAATCCTATATTGTATTGCTTATGTTAGAACATGGAAATAAAACTTGGCTTATAACATGGACCCTCACATGCTACCTTAGCTTCGTGCAAGTAGACCTCGCTATGCCTCAAGTAGATCATTATATACTCTTCGTAGTGTACTTCTCTAGTTGTTTATACTGCTCATCCCATAGATCATGTCGCTCGATATGTCTCTGTACGATTGCACTCTTCGCATTACCCTTTAGCCCGTGCTAACGTAAATGCTTTTGTTTTATATAAACACAATATTTTCCTGCTTATATTGTAACTCGTTTGCCTTGTTTTAATGCTTGTCACTTAATTTTATGCCATAATCAAGTAAACACTATCTTGCCTTGCATCCATCTAATTTACCGAAAGACTATATAATAGTTGTTCCGTACAAGTATGCACCTTAAAGTATCTGGGACCGTTAGGTTATTAAGATAATTCCCGCACTAGGGGATTGCATTATGTCAAGTAAAGCAAGAATTACAGCTTGTGGAGCATACTCGTTCTGAACAAGAATCAAGAATTAACATGTCATGAATTCTGTGAATTTGAGACCGAAGACTTGCATGTCACGGACAACTTGTGCACAAGAAGGATTTTTAAATCTTATTCCGTGGACGGTCTTGGGGCACTAGGACTTATTCAGTCTAGACGGACTCTATGTTGACCTCTTCCTTATTTATGGGGATGGTGTGCAATGCCCATATTATTTTATGTTATGCCCCATACCCGTTGAAGAGGCAGTCTCTACCTGTTCGGCAGAATGGCCTGCGATGCCCTATTTCTTTGTGTTATACCCATTCTGTCAGAGAGACATCGTCCATCATGGCTATGCCAGTGATCCTTTATATAGATAAGTCATCCTCGCTTTGCGATAATCCGTATGCGAGACATTGTATTACATCCTGGAACACCTAAACGGATATGAGTATAACACACTTATACATAATTGAATACTTGAATATCCATTGCAATACGCCCGAATAATCCGTGTAACTCGTGCACCTGAATCAGAACCCCACCCTGATAATTCTATTTGCTTATGCGATTGCCCCTGAATTTTATTATATATATACCCGTGCTTGGTTTAACATAGTTTTCTTTGGACAGGGAAGGACAAATGGTAAGTTGGTAAGTCTCACCGTGTTCCTCATATATCGTACGGTGTACTGCCACAAGAGTTACGCTTTACATTATGACATAAAACTGATCCTAAGGCAAGACTAAAAAGATAACTTAATAGATGGTGCACGGAACCAATATAATGTATTTGGATTTATCGAGAGGGCGAGAAGCCTCCCCATCAGTGTATTCATGTACTGATAACCCACCAGATTGTTTGTAGGGTGCGGGAGAACCTCATTCGGTGCAAAAACTCCCTTCGTGCGTGATAAGGCGTGAAGTTCGCTCTGGAGCCTTAGAACGTTATGTCCGGAACTGAAGCACATATACAAGACATAATATTGGAACATCGCCTACGTATCATTCCACAAATATAGCCACTTGGCACGCTTTTACTGTTTTGAGAGAGAGGGCTTGAGCGACTTGTAATCTCGTCTTAGTGCTGCTTATAACATTTGTTCAATATCAATAAAGTACTTGGTTTACTTCTATACTTGTGTTATTCAATGCTTTTGCTATTGACGACTCTGTGAACTTCTTACCAATCGCCTACTCAATCTTATTCTACTGTACTCAAACTATCTGTATGACTCAGTGGCTTAGATATTTTATCGCCTATTTGGATGATGGACTTGCACGGGCGCAGCTTGTGCTCGTGCAAAATCACATCCAGATGAGAAAGATCATCCCGCAGGAGCGTTAACACAGTAATTTGTGCCTAATGGGGATGACTGATTACCTGCGGAAGATCAGGGCGTGACATACGGAAGACTCGGTTCATCATATCCATGAGGGTAGCAGGGGCATTGGTTAAACCAAACGGCATAACCAAACTCGTAGTGTCCATATCTCGTACAAAATACAGACTTAAGAATATCGTCTGGCTTAATCTTCAACTGATGGTAACCCGAACGGAGATCAATCTTCAAAAATGCTGTTGCACCATGGAGCTGATCGAAGAGGTCGTTGATTCTAGGTAGAGGATACTTGTTTCAAACTGTGGCTTTATTGAGTTCTCAATAGTCGATGCACTACTGTATCGTACCATCTTTCTTTTTAACAAATAATACCGGGGCTCCCCATGGAGAGACATTGGGACGAATTATCCACGATCCAACAATTCATAAAGTTGGACCTTCAGTTCCTTTAATTCTGTAGGTGCCATCCTATACGGGGCTTTGGAGATCGGTCATGTATTCGAAAATATATCGATGCAAAACTTAATCTCATGGTCTGGTGGCGTTCCAGGTATTTCGTTTGGAAACACATCCAAAAATTCGGCCAAGACTTCATGTGAGCTGGGTCAGCACCTTCCTTGCGTGTGTCTCGAATAGAAGCCAAATACACTTCGCAACCGTAATATAACATCCGTCGGGCCGTGGCTGCAAAAATTACCATGGATGGCTTGGTCGACGTCGTACCGCACGAGTACGAGAATTCTGTCTTTCCTAATAGAAGAAACACAACTCTCTTTCCCGTGCGATCGATCATTGCACCATAAACACTAAGCCAATCCATTCCCAGAATAATATCATAATCCTTGATGTCGAGAACAAAGACATCCAGTGATAAGTTTTCCCCCCAATGCATATGTAGCCATCCCTACATATCAAGTTAGTTGGCATCTCTACCCTCGACGGAGTACTAACACTAAGTCTTACATTTAACATAAATATTTTGAGTTTATGTTCCATTACATAATTAGCAGTATAAAACTATAGGTAGCACCAGAGTCAAATAGTACACATACAGGAATGTTATTAAATAATAGCATACCTGTCACGACAGTATCAAAAGCGAAGGCCTTCTTCCGAGTCAAAGCATAGACTCGGCCTTGTGCACCGTTTCTCTGATTCTGATTTTGCCCATTCTGAGGTGTCCGTGAGGCTTGACCACGATTCTGTTGATAAGGCTGCTGATGCCGAGGGTCTTTGTTTGCGATCGTTCATTTGCACTCCTAAGCCTTGTGGCCCAGGTGGACGCATTTAAAGTACCCTTCCTCCGTGACTTTGTAATCCCTAGCGATGTGGTCATGCCCCGTTGCTTTCTTGGCAGGCCAACAATGAAGTCCATGCTTATGTGCTCCCACTTCCATTTTGGGATAGCAAGATTATCATTATGCCTAGGCCTTGTGCACGCGTACCCTACGCATGCACGGCATCACGCCCGGGGGACGATTATCGATTGGGCAAAGTCGGGGCGTGACAGATGTGTCCCTTGCCGTGACACCTATAACAGTACGTCCAACCTTGGTTGTGCCCCTGGATACCGTCGTTGTTCTGGTGCTTCGGAGCCTCATACCTTCCCCGCGAGTTTGATTGCTTATCGTTATAATTATGTATTGATAGGGCGACCCTCAGCTGGCGCAGACTTGGCTTACAACTTGCAGAAATAATGAAATGAGATACAACGTTGCTCTATACATTATATCCCTTATTGAAATATTAAAACTCTTGGACCACCTTCAGCTAGAGTCCTTTTTTCCACTTGGAAGCTTCAAGTGCAAGGCTTCTAAAGAGTCAGACCAAAATCTTCAATATTCTCTCGCAGCAGCCAAATCCTCAGCACCTGAGGATGCTCATAAACGTGGGTCAGTACGCAACATGTACTAGTACGAAGCCATAACCAATCTCAACTAAAAAGCCAACACTAAGTAAGTATTTGAAAGCAACAGTTATTATTGTGATCTTACTATGTTGCCTTAAGTTCAATTAATAATTCATATCTCACGAATATAAGGAACAAATATATTTATCACCATATTTGGTGATTCTTACCCACGGTCGTTCAGCCATCCCTGTTTATGAATAATAACTTACTCTACCTACACAAGGTATTATTAGCATGCACCATGTCTATATGAAGGTCACTGGCCAAGCCATCACGATATTCTTAAAATTTTAGCTCCCTATTCAGTGCAGGGAGCTAGCCTCATTGAAGGTCCTGAACTTTCGATGCAAGTACTTTAGCACTTATGTTCCCCCTAGGACGAAGCGGTCCCATGGCCTCGGTGCACCGCTTCGAGGAACCTACCCCTTGTGCACAAGTTTGTCTATGACCATGCATGAATGCAACTAGCTAGTAGAAAAAATATGCAAATACAGAAATTTGATGTAGTATTCCAGAGTCATATTGATTGGCTTAGCCACATCCCACCATACTTACCGTCCAGTCCAGGGTCTTTGCCACATAATCAATTATACTACAACAGTCCAGTTTATTGTAATCTGATTATTATCTTGCTTATCTTTTTGTGTTCTTTGCTAGGTATCATTGATCGTTTTGTTAAGCATGATCACTAAAGGATTCATCGAAGTATCGAAGTCACTCACTAGTTGGTGAATTGCTGAGAAAAAGAGATCTTCTTCGCGACTTCAAGCTTGGTTCACCTACATTGGCACCAACAAAGGGTTAAGATCCTTCTTCTTTTTCTCTTAGTAATTCGATATATAAATACGAGACAATGAATGCATGCAATGAAAGCCGTTCATCAAAAACAATCTTGAAAATGAAAATCACAAAACAAACAGTGAAAACCAACATCGAAAACCAACAGCACACGGGTCTTGAGGCATAGACCCTTATATGGAGTTCACTCCCCAAGACTCCATGCACTACATCTTGGGAGCAACTTCTAAGGATTCTATCCCATAACAAGAAACGTATCCCCGTTTGTTTGTCCCAACCAATCGATACTGGCAAAGTTTTCCTATTCTCTGATTTTGAATCGTCCATTCAGCCGCTAGCCTAGTCCGTGCTCCACAACAGGATCAGGGAACTACATATTAATACACTAATAAAAAGTTTTGTCCCCAAAACTTAAAATAAAATCCACCTCCATAATCGAATAACGAAGGAAACCTTTCCCTCATATCCGCTTCGAGTTTCCATGTCGACTTATCGACGGAGTAGTTGCACCCAACAACACAAACTAAGGTAACAACTCGATTCCTTAACACCTTCTCTTTCCTATCCAAGATTTGGATAGGTTCCTCCACGTAAGTCAAGTCGGCCTGCAGTCCCAACTGACCAAAGTCTAACACGTGACTTGGATCATGCACGTGCTTCCGTAGTTGAGAAATATGGAATATATTGTGCACTTCAGGTAACGACGGTGGTAGCACGATCTGGTAGGCGACTGGACCCACTTGCTTAAGAATATCAAACGAACCGACGAATTGAGGGCTCAACTTCCCTTTTGTGTCGAACTGCATAATTCCACGCATAGGAGATACCTTCAAGAATATATGGTCCCCGACCGTGAACTCTAACGGTCTCCGATGAATATCCGCGTAACTCTTTTGCCGACTTTGTGCCACTTTTAACTTCTCTCCAATTATGCAAATTTTCTCGTATTCCTGTTCTACCAATTCTGGCTCAAGTGCTTGTCGTACCCGACTTTATTCCAGCAGATAGGTGATCGATACTTCCACCCGTACAATGCTTCATATGGTGCCATCTCTATGCTCGAATGGTAACTGTTATTGTAAGCAAATTTTGCTAGTGGCAAGTGACTATCCCAACTTGTTTTCAGATCTACGACGCATAGGCGTAGCATGTCCTCCAATATTTGGTTAACCCGTTTGGTTTGTCCGTCAGTTTGAGGATGATACGCAGATCTAAAATTCAACCGTGTGCCTGTCACTACCATGTTCTAAAAACAGGGGTATTTTTGATTTTTTATATATATTTGATATTGCGTGTATTTAATTTAAATAATTGTATAGGATGTGTATATATATTATGTAAAGTGTTCTTAATGTTTGAGCTAGTAGACTTGACCTAGAAGCGCACTAGGTGAACACCTGACCGAATTATAGGGTTGTGAATTTATTTGTATTATTTAGAATTTAATTATTTAAGGTTGCAATTAATTACCGTAATTTTATTTAATTGTTGCGCCTTGCCGTTGCTTCGATATTAGGAGCGCTACCCTATCTTCTGTCTTCCAACAAATTTTATAACCTTGCCCTAGACGTGCCTGCCTTCCATTTTGACCTTTTTGTAACTCATAATTATGCTCTCTTGTGCTTCACTTTAGCCACACAATATTCATCGTGGACGTTTATTTAATTTCTAAATAAATCCAACTTTGTATCGTTGTGCGTTCCAATCAAAAATTGGAGACACAATCTCAACCATTTTTGAGCAACCCAAATTAGGGTAATATTCTGTTCTGAGTCTTCTTCACTAATGATATTTGTGTCCTAACCTAATTTTGGCCCCATGTATTTCTAATTAATTTTAGAACACCACTTGCATTTATTTCTAATTAAATTAGGGATACCATTTTGACTAATCCTGTTTAATCCTAACTTAATCCAAATACCCCACTAATTAAGCCCATACCAAACACACAATACCCCCTCACCCTACAAAATACCAAACACCAATTCTCCCATAATTTTTTCATTATTTCATGTGTTTGTGCAATTACCCAAACTTAAGGGGCTAAATAGCAAATATTGCAACATGTGGCACCCCCTCATTGGTCAAGGCCAAATGGAGAGGCCACCCTCTTCTTTGATCGTAGTCAACTTTTCTTCTCCCCTTCCTTTACATGAAGAAACCCATCTCTTCATGTAAAATCCTTACCCCTCATTTGAAATGGAATACATCACCACCCTCCATTCAACACACCCCTTCCTATAAAATGTCACATCACCTCCCTCTTTCCCAAGCAAGCCGTAATCCCCAAACCTAGGAAAGCCCCCATCTTCTCTCTCCTCCCTCCTCACTCAACCATAGCATTTCTTCCCCTCTTCTTCTTCTTCTCCTCCTTTTTTTAAAAAAAAGAAAGGAAAAGAAACCATTATACCACCATCTCCAACCCGAGCCCCCTACTCCGGTCAACCCCGGCCGAGCTCCTTCCTTTTTTCGGCCAGCTGAACCTCCAGGACCGCCTCAGCTACGACCAACCCAGCAAGGCCGCCGCCTCCGCCATTGCCGGAGCCTCCATCGTCCCGACTTTACCACCCCGAGCCGTCCCTCCACGAGCCACCACCACCATCATCAGTTTGGCCACCCGCTGCAACTCCTTCCCCGACCCAACATCACCCCTCCGTCCCCGACTTCACAGGCAGTGTAATACCCCGTTCTGCTCAAGCGGACTGCCGATTCAAACGGCAAAGTGCAAACGTCCCGACCTGCCTTGCTCAGCGAGGCAACTCGTTTAAGACAAGGATATCCAGACTTGGTCCTTACAGGAGTTCGGCTTAGGCTTTCAGAGGCTCGCTCGCAGTATCACTCGACCGAGGCGGATCATCGCTAAGGTGGGTGGCTACGGTGAACTTGTCTTTGCTTAGCCAGCACACATAAAATACGGAATGATACATGCTAGTCGCTAGGTGAATCACCCACTGCATGCTAATAAGAATACAACGCACCTAGCTAAGGGAATAATCCCAACTTGTATTACTTATGCTAGAACATGGAAATAAAATATTGCTTATATATTCAGACCCTCGCATGATACCTTTGCCTTGGGCAACTAGACCCGCTATGCCTCGAGTAGAATAACTTTTATATATTCAGTAGTGCACTGTTAACTTGTTCCACTACACGACCCTTTAGATAATGTCGCTCGGAAAGGCCCCGTACGGTTTTGCTCGGCTTACCTTCGGGCCCGAGTGAACTTGAATGCTTAAGTTATACAAGTGCATGCTTGCCTGCTTTTATAGATTGCCTAGATCAATGCTTGCTGCTTAACTATGCCCAGACCGTGAAACACTATGCTTGTCATGCATTCATTTAGGTTCTCCTCGGAAGACTACCTGATAGTTGTTCCGTGCATAAATAAACCTGAAAGTATCCGGGACCGTCGGGTCGCTAAGATATTTCCCGAACCAGGGAATTTGCACCAAGTCATCCCAGCTCGTGGAGCAATACTGTCTTGTACTAAATCAAATGGCTCACAGAGCCGATACTCAACATTGAGAGTAATCCTGATCCTGCCTTAACAAGTTCCATATATATATATCCTGACTTGAACTCGTTCTATGAAACTTGTTCTATATATATATATATATCTTGCTTTGAACTTGTTCCTGTGTCTGACCACAGACCCTGAAGATTAGAGACTTGCCTAGTCACAGGACAACTTGGAAAATAAGATTTAGTTCTGCGGACGGTTGCTGGGGCACTAGCACCGATCCGATCCGGACGGAACTCCTGAGTAGTCGCCTGCTTCGAGCGAGATGTGGTGCAATGCCTCCTATTTTGCTTGCACACTATTCCGACAAGAGACTACGCCGTCCACTATGGCGTCGTGCCAGTGACCTCATGTTCATATAGATAAGTCATCCTCGCTTAGCGGCTACCCGCGTGCGAGTCATTGCATCGCATCGAGAATAACTGAACCCCTGAACGATCATGTTATAACAATACTTGTGCATAAAAGAGCACTTGATCATCATATGCAACGCACCTGATATTTCCTATAACTCGTGCACCGTAGCGTAATCTCGCTCATAACACAGTGCTTGCATATGCTATGCCTCCTGAATGCTTATACATGTTTCTGCTTGGATTAACTTGATTTGCCTTGGACAGGGAAGGACAAATGGTAAGTTGGTAAGTCTCGCCGTGTTTTCTCTTATATCGCACGACGCATTGCCACACTAGAAAGACAACTTAATAGTTGGTGCACGGAACCTTTATTACGTGTTTGGATTTATCGAGCGGGCGAGTAGCCTCCCCACCAGTACATTCATGTACTGATAACCCACCAGGTTGCTTGCAGGGTGCGAGAGAACCTCGTTCGTTGCGGATGCCTCCTTCGTGCGTGCTAAGGCGTGGAGTCCAACTCAGAAGCCTTGGAACGCTATGTCCGAAACTGAAGCACATATACAAGAAATAATATTGGAACATCGCCTGAACATCGCCTGAACATTGCCTTAACATTTCGGTATATCATCCATAAATGTAGCCATTTGGCATGCTTTTATGTTTCAGAAAGAGTGCTCGAGCGACTTGTAATCTCGGCTATACGCCGCCTGTATCACTTGTTTCAATATGAATAAAAGAGCTTGCTTTACTTCAACTTGTGTTTCCATGCTTCCGCTATATTGTCGACTCAGTGAACCTGTTACCGATCGCCTATGCGTTCATGATTCCGCTGCACTCAGACAATCTGTGCTACTCTGTGGCTTAGAACTCTTACCGCCAGCCAACGAACCACGGCCTTGCACGGGCGTGGCTAACGCTCGTACGGCATCACGCTCGGATGGGTCAAACGATCGTTCCGCAGGAGCGCTGGCGCGGTGATTCTCGCCTAGCGGGAACGGCCGATTTGCCTGCGGGAGATCGGGGCGTGACAGACGGAGTAGCCTGCCACCGCCGGGGTAGTGACCACCACTGCTGTCAGCTACCGCCAGAGCTCCACCAGCGTCGACCTGCTGCCACCTTCCCCGACCTCCATCTCCCCGAGTCTACGCCATCACAACCCCGGCTACTTTAACCCGAGCTCCACCCGGCCGAGCTCTTCTCCCATCGGCCACTCCCTCTTCCCCGGCTGCTGCCACTGAACCACTACCCTGAGCTCCCTCCTTCCGCTGGACGACTACATAGCGTCGGAGAAGCCGACCGTCGACATGCAGTCCCCATCTCGTCGACAACCTCGACTGAACCCAACACCATCCCGATCATCCTCCCCTCCGCCCTACTCGTCTGAGTTCCCTGCACCCCCTGCTGGAACCACCACCCTCATCAACTGCACCACCCTCATCAGCTCTACTCCGGCCAAACCTCCATCGAGCCCCACTCCTCCCTGTATTACCAGTCCAGCCAACCTCCCCCGACGAGCTCCTCAACCTCTCTCTGCCTTTTCTCCCTCAGCCGAGCCACCCCCTGCCTCCTCCTTCTCGACCACCCAATCCACCCTTCACCAGCCCCCTTCACCAGCACCTTCGTCGTCGCCTTCGTCATCATCGTGTTCGTCGTCGGCGTGGCCTTCGTCGTCGTCATCCCCGTCGTCGTCGTGCACGCACGCAGGTACAATTTTCTCCATCTCGCGTACACGTACGCGTGTATGTGTGTATGTATGCGTGTATGTATGTAGTATATGTGGGATTCGCATATGTATACATATACATATATATAACATATTTCTATATTAGTATATTTATGTATTCAAATATATATATATATGTATGTATTAGTATGTACGTAATAGTATATATGTATTCATATATATATATATTTATATATGTATATGTATGTATATTGGTTTATTTTCATATAGTATATATTTAATAAAATGTATACTGGTATAAATTTAATTAATGTATTAGTATTGGTATATGTTAATATTAATGATGGTATATATATATATATATATATATATATATATATATATATATATATATATATATATATATATATATATATTATATATATATATGTATATATATATATATGATATATTTCTCAAATTAGTATATATATACTTATGTATATGTATTGTAGACGTATGCCCTAGTATAGTTTAAAATGAATACAATTGATTGGTATGTTTAATATATATACATAGTGTAAATTCATTAGGGTATATACATATATTAATATATGTAATTAATTGGTATACATATATATTATATATGTATTTATTTTGGTGTATATATATATTGTAAGTATTAATGCTAGTTATTAATAATATGTATATTGTATATGTACTAGGTGACCCGTGGTTACATTGACCTGTGCCCATGTAGTATGGTAGCTGACTGTCATATGTACATCGACGTACTGGCAAGACTCGTATCATCGACTGTCTGATTGCACAGCAATTACAAATGCGATGCCCGTGCAACTTGACGTACACTGACCCTAGTTGACCAGTATCATACCTAGCGTAGTCCCGAGTTCAGTGTATT
The DNA here is from genome assembly GCA_036927795.1 of Iris macrosiphon. Classification (NCBI taxonomy): domain Eukaryota; kingdom Viridiplantae; phylum Streptophyta; class Magnoliopsida; order Asparagales; family Iridaceae; genus Iris; species Iris macrosiphon. The sequence continues at coordinate 183,980 of JAYESA010000107.1, read as the reverse complement.
TTGATTATGTGATTAGTGTAATGTCTGATGCAATATTGTATTATTTTATGATATGTCTATAGGACTGTTGGATCATCCAGACGATACTTTGGGACAGGACATTGGTATTACCAGCTAAGGACCCAAGGCGAGTACATTCTCTGATAATTTCCAATTATTTGATAATATCTATAATTCCAGTATCTAGAAATGTTACATTTGATTCTTGATACTGTGCTATACGGACTAGTATATAGATTGGATCTGCAGTCATGAGATGTTACATTGATTATCGTATTGACATTGTACAAGACATTGATATTTAGACCTTGTACATGATATATTGGATATTGCTCGTGTATCGTGACGTATCGTGATTGGATCCACTGTAATAGTTGGGGGTGGGGGAAATATTAGTAGATTATGTGATCATACTCAACTCTACATGCATCATAGCTCACCCTACATCTCACGTCGGGTGCGGCCTGACCATTACATGCCTCATAGCTGTTATATATGATTAGCCTGACCACTACTTGCATCATAGCTAACCAAATGGTTAGCCTGACCTTACATGAATCATAGCTAATCATATATAACCAGTTATATATAACCGTGTGCCTGTCACTACCATGTTCTAAAAATAGGAGTATTTTTTATTTTTTATATATATTTGATATTGCGTGTATTTAATTTAAATAATTATATGGGATGTGTATATATATTACGTACAGTGTTCTTAATATTTGAGCTAGTAGACTTGACCTAGAAGCCCACTGGATGAACACCTGACCGAATTATAGGGTTGTGAATTGTCACGACCCGCACCAGGAATTTGGGCATGAGTCGTGTGTACGTCCAGCCTACGCCGCAGCATCGGCGATAGAACGCTGTCTAGGTCTCAACATAATATATATCCTGTCAATAGTCTCAACTCCGTACGGAGTACAATGATAATAATCCACAGTTCTATAAATATATTCAATCACAAGCTATAAGAAATAATGGCACGAAGAGAATGGAAAAGAGTTCTATAATAAACCAACCACAATAAGTCCAACTCAAGTCCTGGGTCTAGATGACCTCACAAAGTCACAAAATAATAAATACAACTCAGTCTCAGTCTAAAACAATAAATACAGAAAAAGTAATCTAAGTACAGGCAGGTAAGATCTCCTCTATAATAGGCAACTCCTCTGGGATTTCCGGAGTGAAATCTCCCTCTAATCCTGGGCCGTAATAAGTGGGGCACAAGTTCTCCAGGTCCTCTGAAAAATATTATCCAGTCAGGATTGGAGCGAAGCACAAGCACTAACAGCAGTTTCATTAAATTGATAAAAACTATAAACAGTGTAAGAAATACAAGATGAGAATATATGCTAAAAATATGAAGTACTGGAGAAATAAAAATAGGCAATAGAGCATCTAGCAATGAGCAATAAATAGTGAATGCTAGAACAATAAGTAGTGAATGCTGGAACAAGTGAATCTGAATAAAGAATAGACATCTAGCTAAGTGTTTGAATTATCAGTTTATTATGTGATCGGCTTGGGACTAGATCAGGCTAGTTATATATGATTAGCTATGATTCTTGTAGGTCAGGCTAACCATATGGTTAGCTATGATGCATGTAGTGGTCAAGCTAATCATATATAACAGCTATGATGCATGTAAATGGTGAGGCTGCACCCGACGTGAGAAGTGGGGTGAGCTATGATGCATGTAAATGTTTGGATATGATCACATAATCTACTAATAGTTCCCCATTCTCCAGCTAGCACGATGGATTCCAATCACGACTCCTCATGATGGGGATCTAGGGTGCTAACCCGTGTATCCATAGTATCGGAATCAAGTATGTACTACAACTGAATTTATAGAAGTAATCAACAATAAAAACTGTCAGAGAATGTACTCGCCTGTGGTCCTGAGCAAAGGGTGAGAATCGATGTCCAAAGTGGGATCACAATAACCTATATATAAGATATCAATGTTAAATGGTGTTTGGAATGATAAAAGTAATTAGCTAAGTTGAAATGAGGGTGTTAGGCCATTTCTAAGTCTTTGGTGAGCTGTCTATGCCATACTTAACCATACTAGTCATATTAACTATAATTGTCATTGATACTAAGGTAATTAGTATATACGAGTTAGTATTAGTCTTATACTAGCTATTTATATCATACATGTATATTAACTCATATACCTATGCTAGTTCTCAAAACCTTGGCAAATAAATACATTACCTATACCCTTGTATCTTACTTAGGTATCCACTGATATTCACCCTGCACAGTTATACACAGCCCTAACACACTATGTTCACTGATACTCTAATTCTCAACTCATACACATAAGTTCTCACAGTGAATTTACACTCACTCACAGACACAGGAATTCACTGCACTAAGATACACTGGTTCTCCCTACTTAGTTCACTCACACACAAAGGTAACTGCTCTAGTACCTGAGACACAAGGACCTACACTGGTATACTGCCATTGAGGAACTTCCCTAACTGACACACACAGGTATACACTAGCTACTGATACTAATCTACTGCACAGCACACACAGGTAACTGCTCTACACCTATACAGGAACTCACACACACTCATGCAGCTACCCATAGAATTCCAACACTGGCACACCCTTACTGCTAATCACTCACACCTGCACTACACATACTGAAATCAAAATCCTACACACACACACACAGGTAGACACAATTTAATTAACACTGAGAATTCACTCACACAGAATACCCTTAATCAACCCCAACCTGATACATAAAACCTGGGCCTGCCTCTACACTCCAATGTACATACTCTATTCACACACAGTCACATACCTGGGAATTTCTCACTGATACAGACCACTGCTACACACTGCACATAGGCTCCCACACTGGTACACTCCCAGGTTGCATACACATACACACACGGTCATTCACACAAGCATGCTCACACTGAAACACAGTTACACACAGGGGAAACACTAGTTATTAATACACTAGTACACTGACCTGGGAAAATCACTCATACACACACAGAATTTAACAGACAGATAACTGATACACTAGACCTATACCCCTGATACACTCACGCAGATACACACAGGTAGTTGCAGACATACTCAGGCACACACAGATACACTCTCAGGTATCTAACCCCCAATTCACTGCACACACCCACATCACACATATGCACACAGATTCTCACTGAACCTGGAATATTCCCAACACCACACTGCTACACTAGTTCTCACATACACAGCTTCTCACTCAAGTGAACTGGAGTTCACAGTTCTCTCCATTCAAACACCACATTCCTAGAACCACTGATACACTAAAGATTTCTAAACTACTACACACAGATATCTATAATCTAATTCCTACACTGTGAACTCACACAGCATCCCTCTAGAACTAACACTCTGACACACTACTCACAGTTCACTGATACACATCCAAAAACCCTATGCACAAAATACACACTGATCAGGATCCTCCCTGTACAGAAATTACACACATATTGGCACTTACTGATACATAATCCCCCCCTTTCTCCCAATACTGCTACCTGAGACCTAAACCAAGTCACCACACATCAACTGTCACGCCCCGATCTCCCGCAGGCAAATCGGCCGTTCCCGCTAGGCGGGAATGACCCTCGCCAGCGCTCCCGCGGAACGATCGCTTAACCCATCCGGGCGTGATGTCGCACGAGCGTGATCCACGCCCGTGCAAGGCCATGGTTCATTGGCTGGCGGCAAGAGTTCTAGGCCACAAAGTCGCACAGATTGTCCGAGTGCAGCGGAGTTTAGGAACGCATAGCGATCGGTAACAGGTTCACTGAGTCGACAATATAGCGGAAGCATTGAAACAAAGTAAAGTAATCTCTTTATTGATATGAACAAGTATTACAGGCGGCGTATAGCCGAGATTACAAGTCGCTCAAGCCTCTCTCTCTGAAACAGTAAAAGCGTGCCAAGTGGCTACAATTGTGGAATGATTGTACAGGCGATGGTCGGGCGATGTTCATAACTTATGTCTTGTATATGTGCTTCAGTCCCGGACGCACCGTTGCAAGGCTTCAGAGGGGACTCCTGGCCTTAGCACGCACGAAGGAGGCGTCCGCACCGTACGAGGTTCTCCCGCACCCTGCATACAAACTGGTGGATTATCAGTACATTGAATGCACTGGTGGGGAAGCTACTCGCCCGCTCGACAAATCCAAACACGTAATACAGGTTCCGTGCACAACTATTAAGTTGTCTTTCTAGTTGCCTTAGGATCAGTTTCATGCAGATATTGAATAGCCTAACGTGTCGGGCAGTGCGTCGTGCGATGTCAGAGGAAACACGGCGAGACTTACCAACTTACCATCTCCTTCCCTGTCCAAGGCAAACATTGTTAATTTAAGCAGGGGCATGTATAAACATTCAGGAGCATAGCATATGCAACATGCAAACATGAGAGTCATTGAACGGGACAGTATTTGGTGTGCTCAGTTGTTCTTGATGCAATGACTCGCACGCGGATAGCCGCTAAGCGAGGATGACTTATCTATATGAACATGAGTCGCTGGCATAGCCATAAAGGACTAATCCCAGACGAGAATGGAACGCAACGAGAGCACACGATGCGCTACGAACCATCTCGCCCATACACGATGGATTGTACATGAAGTAGTCCAAGGCCAAGATGGAATGCAACAAAGTACACGATGCGCTACAAACCATCTTGTCCGCACACGATGGACTACACATGTGATGTGGTCCCGGGAAAGTGGAATGCAACGTAAGTACACGAGGTGCTACAAACCACTCGCCCGAACACGAGGGACCACACAAGAGTTCCATCCGGATCGGATCGGCCCCAGTACCCCGGTGACCGTCCGTGGAACTATACCTCATTTCCGAGTTGTCCGCGACATGCACTTTCTTTTTGGGTCATTCAATTATCACGAGATACACGAGAACACGAGAACACGCGTGCACTTTGAACAAGAGAACACGAGAACACGAGTGCACGGGAACACGAGTATACGAGTACACGGGATACTTGGATCTTGTTCTTTGTACAATAACTTATCTTGATGCACTCCCCTGGTTCGGGGCTGCGTGGTGACCTAACGGTCCTGGATACTTGCAGGGTCAATCATACACGGAACGACTACTAAGTAGTCTCCCGGAGTTGGATGAAAATACGGCAACATTCAAGCAGACAAGCATGCGTTTCTAGTTACATAAGCAGGCACGTTGCTCAGGCCCGAAGGTAGTCCGAGAGATGAAACTGTGAAGGGACTTAGCATGCGAGGGTCTGAATATAAGCAGTATTTCCTTTTCCATGTTCTAGCAAGCAATACAAGTTGGGATTATTCCCTTAGCTAGGTGCGTTGGATTTATTAGCATGCAGGGGGTGATTCACCTAGCGACTAGCATATATAATTCCAGGTTTTATGTGTGCTGGCTAAGCAAAGACAAGTTCACCGTAGCCACCCACCTTAGCGATGATTCGCCTCGGTAGTGCGATACGTCTGAGCGAGCCTCTGAAAGTCCAAACCGGATTCCTGTAGGGACAAGTCTGGATATCCTTTGCTTCTCCTTTGAGACAAAGCGGGTCGGGACAGCTGCACAATTGCCGTTTGAGACGGCAGTCCGCTTGAGCAGAACGGGGTGTTACATCCTACCCAACTTAGAAAAAGTCTCGTCCTCGAGACTTACTAAGGACAAGCAGTAATCTAGGGTTGAGGCAATCCTAGACAAGTCGTTTGTACTTGTTCATTTGGATCTTCACTTGCACAAGCGTCGAAATCTGCATATCGTTTAGACTGGATCGTGCGCACTTTCGAAGGTACCTTCTAGCGTGAACACGTCAACCAGCTCAGTGATAGCGAAGTCTTAGCACTCGAGTTTCACATTTTTCTTAAGTCTTGGATGGTGCACTAGTTCAAGGCGTCCCTCGAATAGATGCATTCAACCAAACTTAGGGTTAGTGAAAATCGAACAAGCTACTAGCGATACTCTCAGGGGTTCGCACAGGTTGGCACAAAGGCCACTCGCAGCATACAACCAGACAAGCAATCATATCATTCAAAACGCATTTTGAAAGTATTTAGACTTATTGTTGGAACATTCCATCGAGGTATTGAGAGAGAGCGTGCACATAACCCACGAACGAGCTTTCGAAACAGAGATATCGAATCAAAGTCCAAAGGCGTAGAAGCCAGGCTCTGATACCAACCTGTCACGCCCCGATCTTCCGCAGGCAAATCGGCCGTTCCCGCTAGGCGGGAATGACCCTCGCCAGCGCTCCCGCGGAACGATCGCTTAACCCATCCGGGCGTGATGCCGCACGAGCGTGATCCACGCCCGTGCAAGGCCATGGTTCATTGGCTGGCGGCAAGAGTTCTAAGCCACAGAGTCGTACAGATTGTCCGAGTGCAGCAGAGTTTAGGAACGCATAGCGATCGGTAACAGGTTCACTGAGTCGACAATATAGCGGAAGCATTGAAACAAAGTAAAGTAATCTCTTTATTGATATGAACAAGTGTTACAGGCGGCGTATAGCCGAGATTACAAGTCGCTCAAGCCTTTCTCTCTGAAACAGTAAAAGCATGCCAAGTGGCTACAATTGTGGAATGATTGTACAGGCTATGGTCGGGCGATGTTCACAACTTATGTCTTGTATATGTGCTTCAGTCCCGGACGCACCGTTGCAAGGCTTCAGAGGGAACTCCTGGCCTTGGCACGCACGAAGGAGGTGTCCGCACCGTACGAGGTTCTCTCGCACCCTGCATACAAACTGGTGGATTATCAGTACATTGAATGCACTGGTGGGGAAGCTACTCGCCCGCTCGACAAATCCAAACACGTAATACAGGTTCCGTGCACAACTATTAAGTTGTCTTTCTAGTTGCCTTAGGATCAGTTTCATACAGATATTGAATAGCCTAACGTGTCGGGCAGTGCGCCGTGCGATGTTAGAGGAAACACGGCGAGACTTACCAACTTACCATCTCCTTCCCTGTCCAAGGCAAACATTGTTAATTTAAGCAGGGGCATGTATAAACATTCAGGAGCATAGCATATGCAACATGCAAACATGAGAGTCATTGAACGGGACAGTATTTGGTGTGCTCAGTTGTTCTTGATGCAATGACTCGCACGCGGATAGCCGCTAAACGAGGATGACTTATCTATATGAACATGAGTCGCTGGCATAGCCATAAAGGACTAATCCCAGACGAGAATGGAACGCAACGAGAGCACACGATGCGCTACGAACCATCTCGCCCGTACACGATGGATTGTACATGAAGTAGTCCAAGGCCAAGATGGAATGCAACAAAGTACACGATGTGCTACAAACCATCTTGTCCGCACACGATGGACTACACACGTGATGTGGTCCCGGGAAAGTGGAATGCAACGTAAGTACACGAGGTGCTACAAACCACTCGCCCGAACACGAGGGACCACACAAGAGTTCCATCCGGATCGGATCGGCCCCAGTGCCCCGGTGACCGTCCGTGGAACTATACCTTATTTCCGAGTTGTCCGCGACATGCACTTTCTTTTTGGGTCATTCAATTATCACGAGATACACGAGAACACGAGAACACGCGTGCACTTTGAACAAGAGAACACGAGAACACGAGTGCACGGGAACACGAGTATACGAGTACACGGGATACTTGGATCTTATTCTTTGTACAATAACTTATCTTGATGCACTCCCCTGGTTCGGGGCTGCGTGGTGACCTAACGGTCCTGGATACTTGCAGGGTCAATCATACACGGAACGACTACTAAGTAGTCTCCCGGAGTTGGATGAAAATACGGCAACATTCAAGCAGACAAGCATGCGTTTCTAGGTACATAAGCAGGCACGTTGCTCGGGCCCGAAGGTAGTCCGAGAGATGAAACCGTTAAGGGACTTAGCATGCGAGGGTCTGAATATAAGCAGTATTTCCTTTTCCATGTTCTAGCAAGCAATACAAGTTGGGATTATTCCCTTAGCTAGGTGCGTTGGATTTATTAGCATGCAGGGGGTGATTCACCTAGCGACTAGCATATATAATTTCAGGTTTTATGTGTGCTGGCTAAGCAAAGACAAGTTCACCGTAGCCACCCACCTTAGCGATGATTCGCCTCGGTAGAGCGATACGTCTGAGCGAGCCTCTGAAAGTCCAAGCCAGATTCCTGTAGGGATAAGTCTGGATATCCTTTGCTTCTCCTTTGAGGCAAAGCGGGTCGGGACAGCTGCACGATTGCCGTTTGAGACGGCAGTCCGCTTGAGCAGAACAGGGTGTTACATCAACACAGGCATATCACTACACACTACTGCCACACACAGAATTCTGCACAGTAAATTTCCCAAACACACAGAACAGTGCACTCCACAGAAAATCCCCCCAAAACACACCATTCATTTAATCCATATGCAAATATATGTGTATATAGATTGGTATACCCAAACATGCAGAAATTAAAATACATTAGATAGACAAGTTCCTAGTAAACATTCTATCGAACACAAGAAGTACAGAAAATAGATTTACATAAAATCCCATGAATCCTCAAATCAAAACCCTAAAATCGAGTTCAACCCTACATATATGAGATAAAATCTGCCTACATGTAAACCCTTATGATTTAGGTCCACAAAAATTGGGGAAAACCAAACGTAGGTCACCCAAAACCCTAGAATTTCCTAGGTCTTCATGTAGGACCTACGAAATCGAGATCCATACAACAAGGTAGATTTTCTAATGGCCAGCAACAAGAAAAACAGAATTAAAATGGATAGAAATTCGGATTTTACCTATAGGGAGATGGTTTCCCTATGAAAGTTCTTCTTCCCCAAGGTTCCTTGACCCAAGCTCCTTGTTTCCCTTGCCTTGGAGGAGGAGGATGGAATCCCTAGGGTTAGATTCCGAATTTGTGGTGGGGGAAATGGTTTTCTCTAATGGAGGCTAGGGTTTTCTTTCTTCATGAAGGAGAAAAGGTTGAGGGTGGCTTCCTTTTATATTAGAAACTAGGTTAGGGTTTCTAATGCATAGTTTTAGGTTAAACCCCCCATGTTAGGTCATGCAGAACTCAATTAACTCAGGTTTAGTCATTCTAGAGTTTGAGGTTCAACCCAAAAATTGGAATTCTAGGGTTTGTCTAGAATTTGGGTTTCAAACTAGGGTTTAGTCATTAGGGTTATAGTCCTAATGAGTTCTAGGGTTTGACCTAAACCAAACACAACTAACAACATATAAATAGTTTTAAAAACTCAGCAGATTTATTAAATACATAATTATTCAAAATAGTGAAATTACACAAATGCCCTTACCTGGAAATGTGGTAGTGACAAGTCTACCCTCCTTAAAAAAATTCGTCCTCGAAATTGGACTGAACTAGAGCAAGAATGAAATCAGAAAAGGAAATATACCTCAAGTCTAGAAGAGATACGGGTATTGCTCGCGCATTTCGTCCTCTCTCTCTCCCAGGTCGACTCCCCTGGAGAGTGATGTCTCCATGCAACACGAACCAAAGGAATAGTTTGGTTTCACAACACCTTCTCTCTGCGGTCCAAGATCTCTACGGGCTGCTCGGGGTAGCTGAGCGTCGGACCAACCATAATCTCCGAGTGGTCAAGTACGTGACTAGGGCCTGCCACGTACTATCTCAGCTGCAACACGTGGAACACATCATGCACTCCCTCTAATGCAGGCGGCAAGTCTAGTCTATACGCCACTGCACCTATCCTTGCAAGAATACCAAAGGGTCCGATGTAGCGTGGGCTAAGCTTCCCGCCTCGACCAAAATGAATCGTGCTACGCATCGAAGAAATCCGTAGGAATACTAGATCGCCAACCTGAAACTCAAGGGGTCTACGGTGGCTGTCGGCCCAATGCCGCTGTCTATCCTGCGCCACTCGCAGTCTGTCTCTGATGAGTTTCACCTTATCTGCTGCATCCACGACCATTTCTGGTCCTAGCAAGGCTCTCTCTCCAACGTCGTCCCAAGATAACGGTGTACGATACCTCCGTCCATAAAGAGCCTCAAATGGTGATATCTTGATGCTGGCCTGGTAGCTGTTGTTGTAAGAAAACTCTACCAGGTGCAGATGATCCTCCCAAGAACCTCCGAGATCTAAAACACAAGTGCGTAGCATATCCTTGAGAGTCTGAATAGTCCTTTCAGACTGCCCGTCTGTCTGGGGGTGGTATACGGTACTGAACTTGAGCTGAGTGCCCAAGCTAGCCTGCAGACTCCTCCAGAAGTGGGAAGTGAAACGGCTATCCCGATCCGAGATGATGCTTACAGGAACTCCATAAAGCCTAACGATCTGTCGCACATACATCTCTGCTAGCCTCTCTGTCGACGTGCCCACCTTGAAAGGTAAGAAATGGACTGATTTAGTCAACCTGTCCACGATGACCCAAATCGCGTCCTTCTCTCCTGGAGAACGTGGAAGCCCTGAAACGAAATCCATGGTCACGTGCTCCCATTTCTACTCTAGGATCGGTAAAGGTTGAAGCAAACCACCTGGCCTTTGCCGGTCTGCCTTTACCTGCTGGCACACTAGACACCGGGATACGAAGCGTGCTATCTCGCGCTTCATTTCATACCACCATACGTGCTCCCTCAAGTCTCGATACATCTTGTTGGCACCGGGATGCATCGAGTACTGAGAACGGTGTGCCTCCTGCAAAACCTCCTCGTGCAGCTCCCCGGTCGGCACATATATCCTCGTGCCGTGCCGTAAGGAACCATCATCTGCGATAGTAAAGTCATCCGACAATCCTGTCCGAACCTGTGCTCTGATACTCCTCAGAGCCTCATCATTATACTGCGCAGCTCTGATCCTGTCCATCAGCTCGGACTGTACCTGTAATCCCCATATCTGAATCTCAGTACCGGAAACTAACACCTCAATCTCCAAGCTCTCCAAATCAGCCAACAAATGTCTATCTGTCGTCAAGTACATCGCCATCGGATACCTGCTCAAGGCATCGGCGACTACGTTGGCCTTCCCTGGGTGGTACTGCAATGAGATATTGAAGTCCTTCATCAACTCCAACCACCTCCTCTGCCTCATGTTAAGTTCCTTCTGTGTGAACACGTACTTCAAGCTCTTATGGTCTGTGAAGATCTCAACACGCTCTCCGTACAGGTAATGTTTCCACAGCTTTAGAGCGAAGATAACTGCTGCCAACTCCAAATCGTGGGTGGGGTAGTTCTCTTCATGAGGGCATAACTGTCTGGAAGCATAGGCAATTACCTTCCCGTGCTGCTGAAGAACACATCCCAGACCCTTCCCTAAAGCATCACTGTAGATGGTGAAACCACCTGTCCCTGCTGGCAACGTCAAAACTGGAGCTGTCGTCAACCTCTTTTCAGCTCATCAAATACGGCCTGGCAATCCTCCGTCCAGACAAAATCTACATCCTTCCTAGTCAGTCTGGTCATCGGCGCTGCAATCCTGGAGAAGTCTTGTACAAACCTCCTGTAGTATCCTGCTAGTTCGAGAAAACTCCTGATCTCGGCTGCCGAACTGGGGGTAGCCCACGACTTCACTGCCTCGATCTTCTGTGGGTTAACCGAGATTCCGTCACCCGATACCACATGCCCAAGAAATTCAACCTTGTCAAGGAAGAATTCATACTTAGAGAGTTTCCCGTACAGCTTCTCTCTCCTGAGAGTCTCTAAGACCAAACTCAGGTGCTTTTCGTGCTCCTCCGGGGTCTTGGAATATACAAGAATATCGTCGATAAACACTACCACGAACTTGTCAAGGTACTGGTGGAACACCTTGTTCATCAGGTTCATGAATACTGCCGGTGCATTGGTTAAACCAAATGGCATCACCATAAACTCAAACTGGCCGTATCTGGTCCGAAAGGCTGTCTTCGACGTGTCTTCTCTCTTCACTTTCACCTGGTGATAGCCTGACCTCAAATCTATCTTTGAAAACACCCTCGCCCCGCTCAACTGATCGAAAAGATTATCTATCCTCGGCAGCGGGTATTTGTTCTTGATAGTGAGGTTGTTCAAAGCTCTATAATCAATGCACATGCGCACCGTGCCGTCCTTTTTTGGTACGAACAATACCGGAGCTCCCCATGGTGATGAACTGGATTTGATGAAGCCTTTGTCCTGTAGCTCCTCAACTTGCTTCTTCAGTTCTGCCAGCTCGCTGTTGTTGACTCTATAGACATGTTATGAAATGGGCTCCGCTCCTGGAACCAAGTCTATAGAGAATTCAACATCTCTGTATGGCGGCAAGCCTGGCAACTCCTCTGGAAATACATCCAGGAACTCCGCTATCAGAGGATGTAGCAACTCCTCTTCTTCCGCTCTGGCTCCGCAAAATATGCTCTTCCTCTGTTCCTCTGCTCCTCTGACGACCTCAAACTCCGGCTCTCCTGGTGGTCTAAATAACACTCTGCCTCTAAAATAATCTATAGTAGCATGATGCCTATTGAACCAGTCCATTTCGAGTACAATATCGTACCCCAGAAGTGGCATGACGAGTAAGCTCACGCTCATCTCTCGGCCTCCTACTGACACTCTCCGGTCCTTGCAGTGATCACGGACTAGGATAATACCTCCACCAGTCATGATCTTGTAAGTCCTAGCTAATGGTTTTGTGTCTAAATGATGTCGAAGTGCATAAGATACAGACACAAAACTTTGGGAAGCGCCAGAGTTGAATAAGGTAAATACGGGAATACAATCGAGAAGAACCAAACATGTGATCAAGTCTCCTGCTGGCTCGATCTCCTCGACTGCCATGGCGTACGCTCGCCCCTGGGGTGCACCTCTCTGCTGCTGATGCTGGGCGAACCTCTGATGTTGCGGTGGAAGTGGTTCCCTCTGTTGTTGGCCTTCTGGTACGGCAGGTACCCTGTCTGGTCCTCTCTGGGCGGCTGCTCCATCCTGACCTGAACGAATGGTAGGGCAATCCCTCAGCTGGTGTATCGTCGATCCGCAGGACAGACATGAGCCCAATCTCTTCCTGCAGATCTCTCTAGTATGTCCTGTCTTCCCGCAGTATGCACACTGGATGGCGGGCTGAGTCTGTCTCTGTTGCTGCTGCTGGACCTGCCCTTGGGCTGGTGCCTGGTGCTGCTGCTGAAAGGGCCTCTACTGTTGCTGATAGTGTGGACGCTTACCTGGTCCCGCACTACTGTTTGCTCCTCCGGAAACATCGCGTCCCCTCTTGGGCCTGAGGTCAAAGTCGTCCTCGGCTATCTGGGCATCCATCAATATGCCCTCGTAGGTAGCTGTGCGACATCCCGACGTGCGAGACTTGATCTCCCTTGCCAGCCCCTTTCTGAACTTCCGGGTCCTGTCCCCCGGATCTCTAATCATCGATGGTGTGAAACGGCTCAGGCGGCAAAACTCCGCGGCATACTCATCGACGGACGAGCTCCCCTGGGCTAAGTCATGGAACTGACTCTCCAAAGCTCCCAGGGCAACATCAGGAAAGAACTTCTCCTTGAAGAGCTCCTTGAAAGCTTCCCAAGTGAGTCCCCTGTCGAGGAGTCTCGGCTATGTACGAAACCACGTCAAGGCGATGTCGAACATCTGGCTGCCGGCGGCCTCGATCTGAAGGGCCTCCGGAAGCTGCGCCAAGCGCAAGTTTCTCTCGATGTCCTCTAGCCAATCATCGGCGTAGAGTATCCCTTCTGTCCCCTTGAACTCCCGAGGCATCATCCTCTTGAAATCCACAATGGTGCCCGGCCTCTGGTGGTGCTGACCAGGATGCTGCTGCTGCTGAGTGACTCTCTCCACAGCCTGGAGAGCCACCTGATGAGCATTCTCCATGTTCACCCTCATCATCTCTGTCTGGGCCTAGTATGCCTCAGCCTGCACCCTCTGGGCTTCTGCCGACATCCTCTGGGCATCGACCATGCCCTGAATCAAAGCGAACATCTGTGCTCCATCGACGGGCATACCTCCTGGATACTGAACTGGTGGTGGGGGTGGGGGTGGTGGTGGTGGTGGTGGTGGTGGTGGTGGTGGTGGAGGCGTCGTCGTAGCTATGGGGACCCTCTAAACAGGTGGTGGAGGACCCCCGAATGCTGCAGACACACCCACATGTACTGGAGATGTAGGAGGTGCTGCGGATGTCTGTCCGACAAGGCGAGAGGTGGCAGACCTCTCTGACTCTGCTGCTCCGGGTCTCCGGGATCTGGTCCTCGGCGGCATCCTGAAGACAGATCAAAGGATTTAATTAAGGCAATAGACACGATATCATCAAGGAAGGACATTAAATTTCTAAAGGAAAAATCATTAAGAGTAGTATTATAAGAATCAGAATTTCCTAATTGTGATTGAGCATATCCTCGGCCTAAATCCCTATTTTCCTAAAACAGGCTCGTAGTAATACTCTAAGCGAGCACCACTACGATATCGCTCTAATGCGAATCTAGGACTTGACCTGCATGGGCCACCAATAAAAACGTGTCACGACCCGCACCCAGAATTTGGGCATGAGTCGTGTGTACATCCAGCCTACGCCGCAGCATCGGCGGTAGAACGCTGTCTAGGTCTCAACATAATATATATCCTGTCAATAGTCTCAACTCCGTACGGAGTACAATGATAATAATCCACAGTTCTATAAATATACTCAAACACAAGCTATAAGAAATAATGGCACGAAGAGAATGGAAAAGAGTTCTATAATAAACCAACCACAATAAGTCCAACTCAAGTCCTGGGTCTAGATGACCTCACAAAGTCACAAAATAATAAATACAACTCAGTCTCAGTCTAAAACAATAAATACAGAAGAAGTAATCTAAGTACAGGCAGGTAAGATCTCCTCTATAATAGGCAACTCCTCTGGGATTTCCGGAGTGAAATCTCCCTCTAATCCTGGGCCGTAATGAGTGGGGCACAAGTTCTCCAGGTCCTCTGAAAAATGTTATCCAGTCAGGATTGGAGCGAAGCACAAGCACTAACAGCAGTTTCATTAAATTGACAAAAACTATAAACAGTGTAAGAAATACAAGATGAGAATATATGCTGAAAATGTGAAGTACTGGAGAAATAAAAATAGGCAATAGAGCATCTAGCAATGAGCAATAAATAGTGAATGCTAGAACAATAAGTAGTGAATGCTGGAACAAGTGAATCTGAATAAAGAATAGACATCTAGCTAAGTGTTTGAATTATCAGTTTATTATGTGATCGGCTTGGGACTAGATCAGGCTGGTTATATATGATTAGCTATGATTCTTGTAGGTCAGGCTAACCATATGGTTAGCTATGATGCACGTAGTGGTCAGGCTAATCATATATAACAGCTATGATGCATGTAAATGGTCAGGCTGCACCCGACGTGAGAAGTGGGGTGAGCTATGATGCATGTAAATGTTTGGATATGATCACATAATCTACTAATAGTTCCCCATTCCCCAGCTAGCACGATGGATTCCAATCACGACTCCTCATGATGGGGATCTAGGGTGCTAACCCGTGTATCCATAGTGTCGGAATCAAGTATGTACTACAACTGAATTTATAGAAGTAATCAACAATAAAAACTGTCAGAGAATGTACTCGCCTGTGGTCCTGAGCAAAGGGTGAGGATCGATGTCCAATGTGGGATCACAATGACCTATATATAAGATATCAATATTAAATGGTGTTTGGAATGATAAAAGTAATTAGCTAAGTTAAAATGAGGGTGTTAGGCCATTTCTAAGTCTTTGGTGAGCTGTCTATGCCATACTTAACCATACTAGTCATATTAACTATAATTGTCATTGATACTAAGGTAATTAGTATATACGAGTTAGTATTAGTCTTATACTAGCTATTTATATCATACATGTATATTAACTCATATACCTATGCTAGTTCTCAAAACCTTGGCAAATAAATACATTACCCATACCCTTGTATCTTACTTAGGTATCCACTGATATTCACCCTGCACAGTTATACACAGCCCTAACACACTGTGTTCACTGATACTCTAATTCTCAACTCATACACATAAGTTCTCACAGTGAATTTACACTCACTCATAGACACAGGAATTTACTGCACTAAGATACACTGGTTCTCCCTACTCAGTTCGCTCACACACACAGGTAACTGCTCTAGTACCTGAGACACAAGGACCTACACTGGTATACTGCCATTGAGGAACTTCCCTAACTGACACACACAGGTATACACTAGCTACTAATATTAATCTACTGCACAGCACACACAGGTAACTGCTCTACACCTACACAGGAACTCACACACACTCATGCAGCTACCCATAAAATTCCAATACTGGCACACCCTTACTGCTAATCACTCACACCTGCACTGTAGCGCCCCGTTCTCCCGATGCGGAGAGCGCGGCTAAGAAACACAAGTCGGTATCGTTCGATCGGGATAGATGGAATTAAGAACTCGTCCTCGTTATGGATTTGTTTCTTCGAAATCGATTCCCATATTCAGTGGACTGCGCCCCAAGGATCGGCTTAGCGGCAGAGTCAGGAGGGACCTCTCCGCTGCTATCTTTTATTGCCTCGGTTTTCGATATCGCTTGTTGCTTTCGTGCTTTGAGTTGGTTTTGGGATTTGCTTGTTTTCCTTGAACGATTTCGATGGTTTTTATTGCTTTTGTTCATTGAACTGCACTTCTATTTCGAGATTGGAAAGAGAGGAAGAAGTATTAATCGAGCTGTTCGTGTGCAGGTGAACGAACAGTAGGCGGCTTGCGAGCGGAGTCGTGAAGCGCCTCTTTCCTTCTCCTTCCAAAATCTAAGTAAGTGGCTACCAACCCGATTAGCTAGTCCTGCTTCCAAGCTTCACAGCTAATCAATCTGCACTCTTCTTTGCCCCGATCAAACGATACCAAGTAATAATAAAAGAAACCAAGATAAAAGAAAATAGACTTGGTTCTTATGCTTGTCAATCAAATATGTGAACTGTTATCATACTGTATGCTAGTTCGTTCATAACTGTTCTATAAATCGTGCTGAGTATGGAACACCTTGTATGCGCTAAACTGTTCAATGAGGCTATGTTAAATAAATCATGCAATACCGACTGTCCCGTACTACTGTTTGCCTCAACTGCATGAACTGTTAACTTAGCAAACGTATTGTTCGATCACGGACAACTTGTGCACAAGGTAACTGGTTTCTGCGGACGGTCGCTGGGGCACTGGCACCGATCCGGTCTGGACGGAACCCTACTGTATAGTCAACTGTACTAGACGGAATGGCTTATAGCACCCACCGTACTTTCGCTGTAACCTATTCTCGTCTATGACTAGTGTCCTTTATGGCAAACGCCAGTGATCCATTGTATATTTAAACCTGTTGCATACTAACTTGTGTCTTCATTTCAGGGAAGGCATGGTAAGTATTGTGCAAGTAATTCAAACGGTCAGGTAAAATCCACCTAACGGTGGCACGTTCATTTCAGTAAATTCAATATGCTGCTTACTTGTAAATAAACTAAGGCAAGATAGAAACCCACAAAATATGCATGCTTCACTAAACAACGTGTTGATTGGTATAGTCAGGCTAGCTCGCCTTCACCAGCATGTTTCGATATGCTGACCCTTGTTGAAACAGGTTCTCCGCACCAAGGCGAACCGAGCGAGGAGCCAAAGTCGTCTACCCGATCCAGTCCAACTGTTGGCGCATCTTCACCGCGCCCCCTGAAGCATTTTGAAGACAGGAGCTGCAACTCTTCATACACAAATGCAGCTCCGTGGCAAAGCTATCCTCCAGCCAGGAGGTCTTTATCATTTTGAGTTTATAAAGGGATGTAATGTACAGGATTGCTATCTCATTTTGAGTCAACCCTTTTGTAAGCCGTTCGGCATATTAGCTGACTCGTTCAGGAGTTTGTAATAGATGTTCATTATCAATAAAGAGAACTTTTCTATGTTTCAAATCTGTGTTTCAATTTATCTGCGTACTCTGAATATGGGCTTGCTATGCAAATCATTAAAGCCTTGTGCGGGCGCAACTCCAGGCCCGCACGGCGGTCACGATTCGGGGGACGCCTTAAGTAATTCTAAGGAATTGGGTCGTGACATAGTGGTATCAGAGCACAGATTCAAAGTTCCTTAGACTTCGTACTGGAAAAGTTCCTTTAACGATCGAAATTCCTGTGCGAACTCTTGAACTCGCTAGGCCAAAATGAGATACGTTCATGCAATAAGTCCATAATACATTATGATCCTAATGTAATTTACCTTCTTTTGAAGGAATGGCTCCAGCGCAATCTGCAGCGCAAACCCCAGACGAAATGCAAGGCCAAGAAAGTAGTTCGGATACTTCGGAAAGTTCAAAGAGCCAGCGAGCCGTGCCAAGCATCGATCCCGTCCAACGAATGTTGCAGATGTTGGAGGCAAACCAACAAAGGGACGAGGCTCGCTATGAACGGGCCGAGAAGCGGGCGGAAGAGAGTCAGCTCAAGTTTCAAGACAATATAGAAGCACGATTCTCAGTCCAACAGAAGCAGGTAGATACCCTGCAGCAGATCGTTCAGACTTTGGCATCCAACCAGTCCGTGGCAACGCCAGCGACTCCGGTGGAACAGCCCGTGCTTGAAGTAGAGACGCCGCAAATACCAAGGACGAGGGACGTGACTGCCTTCGACTTTGGCCACTTCAAGAAAGTCTACAACACCCCATTCAACGGGACTGAGGACCCGGTCGTAGCTCTAGATTGGTTGGCCGAACTTGAAGATTACTTCGCTCTGCTAGAGGTCCCCGAAGATAAGCGCGTCTCCTGCGCGCAACTACAGCTCCGCCTCAACGCACACGATTGGTGGGACGTGCATCGACGATCTCTCCAATTTGATCACGGAGAGGAGGCGATCTCGTGGACGACTTTTAGTGCCGCATTCGAAGAGGAGTTCGAACCCCCTCCAGTACAACGTCAAATGGAAAACTAGTTCGTGCAACTGAGGCAAGGCGGTAAGACAGTTAAGGAGTACTCCGCCGAATTCATCCGACTCTCCAAATTCGCTAGGGCCTATTTACCTGATGCAGCGAGTCAAGCTAGAAGGTTTGAAGGTGGACTACGCCCTGCCATCCATTCGCACGTAGCCGTTCCTTAGTATCGTACGATGCGTGAAGTCATGAATCACGCCCTGTCGCTCGAACCACTCTATCCTCATGTTGCTGCCGGCGCTGTGCATACCTACACTCACAAATGCCAAAGCAACGACAGAGGAAACAACGCTGCAAAGCGTCCGAACAACGGTGGCAAGCATGGAGAAAAGTTAGACAAAGTATGCCATTTCTGTAGACGGCCGGGGCACACAATAGATAAGTGCCGCCTGAAACTTGGGTTATGTTTAGTTTGCGGTGAAGCAAACCATACCGTTCATGACTGTCCACTGAGCCGCCTTAACCGTCGTCCTGAACGAAATGCTCCCTAACGGTAGGTCCTATTCTTAAGTTTCGGGACGAAACTTCCAATTAGTTAGGTAGGATGTAGCGCCTCGTTCTCCCGATGCGGAGAGCGCGGCTAAAAAACACAAGTCGGTATCGTTCGATCGGGATAGATAGAATTAAGAACTCGTCCTCGTTATGGATTTGTTTCTTCGAAATCGATTCCCATATTCAGTGGACTGTGCCCCAAGGATCGGCTTAGCGGCAGAGTCAGGAGGGACCTCTCCGCTGCTATCTTTTATTGCCTCGGTTTTTGATGTCGCTTGTTGCTTTCGTGCTTTGAGTTGGTTTTGGGATTTGCTTGTTTTCCTTGAACGGTTTCGATGGTTTTCATTGCTTTCATTCATTGAACTGCACTTCTATTTCGAGATTGGAAAGAGAGGAAGAAGTATTAATCGAGCTGTTCGTGTGCAGGTGAACGAACAGTAGGCGGCTTGCGAGCGGAGTCGTGAAGCGCCTCTTTCCTTCTCCTTCCAAAATCTAAGTGAGTGGCTACCAACCCGATTAGCTAGTCCTACTTCCAAGCTTCACAGCTAATCAATCTGTACTCTTCTTTGCCCCGATCAAACGATACCAAGTAATAATAAAAGAAACCAAGATAAAAGAAAATAGACTTGGTTCTTATGCTTGTCAATCAAATATGTGAACTGTTATCATACTGTATGCTAGTTCGTTCATAACTGTTCTATAAATCGTGCTGAGTATGGAACACCTTGTATGCGCTAAACTGTTCAATGAGGCTATGTTAAATAAATCATGCAATACCGACTGTCCCGTACTACTGTTTGCCTCAACTGCATGAACTGTTAACTTAGCAAACGTACTGTTCGATCACGGACAACTTGTGCACAAGGTAACTGGTTTCTGCGGACGGTCGCTGGGGCACTGGCACCGATCCGGTCCGGACGGAACCCTACTGTATAGTCAACTGTACTAGACGGAATGGCTTGTAGCACCCACCGTACTTTCGCTGCAACCTATTCTCGTCTATGACTAGTGTCCTTTATGGCAAACGCCAGTGATCCATTGTATATTTAAACCTGTTGCATACTAACTTGTGTCTTCGTTTCAGGGAAGGCATGGTAAGTATTGTGCAGGTAATTCAGACGGTCAGGTAAAATCCACCTAACGGTGGCACGTTTATTTCAGTAAATTCAATATGCTGCTTACTTGTAAATGAACTAAGGCAAGATAGAAACCCACAAAATATGCATGCTTCACTAAACAACGTGTTGATTGGTATAGTCAGGCTAGCTCGCCTTTACCAGCATGTTTCGATATGCTGACCCTCGTTGAAACAGGTTCTCTGCACCAAGGCGAACCGAGCGAGGAGCCGAAGTCGTCTACCCGATCCAGTCCAACTGTTGGCGCATCTTCACCGCGCCCCCTGAAGCATTTTGAAGACAGGAGCTGCAACTCTTCATACACAAATGCAGCTCTATGGCAAAGCTATCCTCCAGCCAGGAGGTCTTTATCATTTTGAGTTTATAAAGGGATGTAATGTACAGGATTGCTATCTCATTTTGAGTCAACCCTTTTGTAAGCCGTTCGGCATATTAGCTGACTCGTTCAGGAGTTTGTAATAGATGTTCATTATCAATAAAGAGAACTTTTCTATGTTTCAAATCTGTGTTTCAATTTATCTGCGTACTCTGAATATGGGCTTGCTATGCAAATTATTAAAGCCTTGTGCGGGCGCAACTCCAGGCCCGCACGGCGGTCACGATTCGGGGGACGCCTCAAGTGATTCTACGGAATTGGGTCGTGACATGCACTACATATACAGAAATCAAAATCCTACACACACACACAGGTAGACACAATTTAATTAACACTGAGAATTCACTCACACAGAATACCCTTAATCAACCCCAACCTGATACATAAAACCTGGGCATGCCTCTACACTCCAATGTACATACTGTATTCACACACAGTCACATACCTAGGAATTTCTCACTGATACAGACCACTGCTACACACTGCACATAGGCTCCCACACTGGTACACTCCCAGGTTGCATACACATACACACACGGTCATTCACACAGGCATGCTCACACTGAAATACAGTTACACACAGGGGAAACACTAGTTATTAATACACTAGTACACTGACCTGGGAAAATCACTCATACACACACAGAATTTAACAGACAGATAACTGATACACTAGACCTATACCCCGGATACACTCACGCAGATACACATAGGTAGTTGCAGACATACTCAGGCACACACAGATACACTCTCAAGTATCTAACCCCCAATTCACTGCACACACCCACATCACACATATGCACACAGATTCTCACTGAACCTGGAACATTCCCAACACCACACTGCTATACTAGTTCTCACATACACAGCTTCTCACTCAAGTGAACTGGAGTTCACAATTCTTTCCATTCAAATACCACATTCCTAGAACCACTGATACACAAAGATTTCTAAACTACTACACACAGATATCTATAATCTAATTCCTACACTGTGAACTCACACAGCATCCCTCTAGAACTAACACACTGACACACTACTCACAGTTCACTGATACACAGCCAAAAACCCTATGCACAAAATACACACTGATCAGGATCCTCCCTGCACAGAAATTACACACACATTGGCACTTACTGATACATAATCCCCCCTTTCTCCCAATACTGCTACCTGAGAACTGAACCAAGTCACCACACATCAACACAGGCATATCACTACACACTACTGCCACACAAAGAATTCTGCACAGTAAATTTCCCAAACACACAGAACTGTGCACTCCACAGAAAATCCCCCCAAAACACACCATTCATTCAATCCATATGCAAATATATGTGTATATAGATTGGTATACCCAAACATGCAGAAATTAAAATACATTAGATAGACAAGTTCCTAGTAAATATTCCATCGAACACAAGAAGTGCAGAAAATGGATTTATATAAAATCCCATGAATCCTCAAACCAAAACCCTAAAATCGAGTTCAACCCTACATATATGAGATGAAATCTGCCTACATGTAAACCCTTATGATTTAGGTCCACGAAAATTGGAGAAAACCAAACGTAGGTCACCCAAAACCCTAGAATTTCCTAGGTCTTCATGTAGGACCTACGAAATCGAGATCCATACAACAAGGTAGGTTTTCTAATGGCCAGCAACAAGAAAAACAGAATTAAAATGGATAGAAATTCGGATTTTACCTATAGGGAGATGGTTTCCCTATGAAAGTTCTTCTTCCCTAAAGTTCCTTGACTCAAGCTCCTTGTTTCCCTTGCCTTGGAGGAGGAGGATGGAATCCCTAGGGTTAGATTCCGAATTTGTGGTGGGGGAAATAGTTTTCTCTAATGGAGGCTAGGGTTTTCTTTTTTCATGAAGGAGAAAAGGTTGAGGGTGGCTTCCTTTTGTATTAGAAACTAGGTTAGGGTTTCTAATGCATAGGTTTAGGTTAAACCCCCATGTTAGGTCATACAGAACTCAATTAACTCAGGTTTAGTCATTCTAGGGTTTGAGGTTCAACCTAAAAATTGGAATTATAGGGTTTGTCTAGAATTTGGGTTTCAAACTAGGGTTTAGTCATTAGGGTTATAGTCCTAATGAGTTCTAGGGTTTGACCTAAACCAAACACAACTAACAACATATAAATAGTTTTAAAAACTCAGCAGATTTATTAAATACATAATTATTCAAAATAGTGAAATTACACAAATGCCCTTACCTGGAAATGTGGTAGTGACATGAATTTATTTATATTATTTAGAATTTAATTATTTAAGGTTGCAATTAATTACCGTAATTTTATTTAATTGTTGCGTCTTGCCGTTGCTTCGATATTTGGAGCGCTACCCTATCTTCTGTCTTCCAATAAATTTCACAACCTTGCCCTAGACGTGCCCGCCTTCTATTCTGACCTTTTTGTAACTCGTAATTATGCTCTCTTGTGCTTCATTTTAGCTGCACAATATTCGTCGCAGAAGTTTATTTAATTTCTAAATAAATCCAACTTTGTATCGTTGTGCGTTCTAATCAAAATTGGAGACACAATC
Source organism: Iris macrosiphon (assembly GCA_036927795.1). Taxonomy (NCBI): domain Eukaryota; kingdom Viridiplantae; phylum Streptophyta; class Magnoliopsida; order Asparagales; family Iridaceae; genus Iris; species Iris macrosiphon. The sequence goes on along the minus strand of JAYESA010000107.1, from coordinate 160,519 downwards.
TCAACCATTTTTTAGCAACCCAAATTAGGGTAATATTCTGTTCTGAGTCTTCTTCACTAATGATATTTGTGTCCCAACATAATTTTGGCCCCATGTATTTCTAATTAATTTTAGAAACCGCTTGTATTTATTTCTAATTAAATTGGGGATACCATTTTGATTAATCCCGTTTAATCCCAATTTAATCCAAATACCCCACTAATTAAGCCCATACTAAACACACAACACCCCCTCACCCTACAAAATACCAAACACCAATTCTCCTACATTTTTTCCATTATTTCATGTGTTTGTGCAATTACCAAATCTTAAGGGGCTAAATTGCAAATATTGCAACATGTGGCACCCCCTCATTGGTCAAGGCCAAATGGAGAGGCCACCCTCTTCTTTGACCGTAGTCAACTTTTCTCCTCCCCTTCCTTTGCATGAAGAAACCTATCTCTTCATGTAAAATCCTCACCCCTCATTTGAAATAAAATACATCACCACCCTACATTCAACACACCCCTTCCTATAAAATGTCACATCACCTCCCTCTTTCCCAAGCAAGCCCTAATCTCCAAACCTAGGAAAGCCCCCATCTTCTCTCTCCTCCCTCCTCACTCAACCGTAGCATTTCTTCCCCTCTTCTTCTTCTTCTTCTCCTCCTCCTTTTTTAAAAAAAGAAAGGAAAAGAAACCATTACACCACCATCTCCAACCTGAGCCCCCTACTCCGGTCAACCCCGGCCGAGCGCCTTACTTTTTCCGGCCAGCTGAACCTCCAGGACCGCCTCGGCTACGACCAGCCCAGCAAGGCCGTCGCCTCCGCCATTGCTGGAGCTTCCATCGACCCAACTTTACCACCCCGAGTCGTCCTTCCACGAGCCACCACTACCATCATCAGTTTGGCCACCCGCTGCAACTCCATCCCCGACCCAGCATCACCCCTTCGTCCCCGACTTCACAGGCGGAGTAGCCTGCCGTCGTCGGGGCAGTGACCACCACTGCTATCAGCCACCGCCGGAGCTCCACCAGCGTCGACCCGCTGCCACTTTCCCCGACCTCCATCTTCCCGAGTCCACTCCATCACAACCCCGGCTGCTTCAACCCGAGCTCCACCCGGCCGAGCTCTTCTCCTCCGGCCACTCCCTCTTCCCCGGATGCTGCCATTAAACCACCACCCCGAGCTTCCTTCTCCAGCTAGACGACTGCATAGCGTAGGAGAAGTCGACCGTCGACCTGCAGTCCCCATCTTGTCGACGACCTCGACTGAACCTAACGCCATTCCAGTCATCCTCTCCTCCTCCCAACTCACATGAGTTCCCTGCACCCCCTGCTGGAACCACCACCCTCATCAACTGCACCACCCTCATCAGCTCCACTCCGGCCAAACCTCCATCGAGCCCCACTCCTCCCTGCATTCCCAGTCCGGCCAACCTCCCCCGGCGAGCTCCTCAACCTCCCTCTGCCTTTTCCCCCTCAGCCGAGCCACCCCCTGCCTCCTCCTTCTCGACCACCCGATCCACCCTTCACCAGCCCCCTCCACCAGCACCTTCGTCGTCGCCTTCGTCATCATCGTCGTGGCCTTCATCGTCGTCATCCCCGTCGTCGTCGTGCATGCACGCAGGTACAATTTTCTCCCCCTCGTGTATACGTACGCATGTATGTGTGTATGTATGCGTGTATGTATGTAGTATATGTGGGATTCGCATATGTATACATATACGTATATATAACATATTTCTCTATTAGTATATTTATGTATTCAAATATATATATATTTATGTATTAGTATGTACGTAATAGTATATATATATATATATATATATATATATATATATATATATATATATATATATATATATATATATATATATATATATGTGTGTATATGTATATGTATATGTATGTATATTGGTTTATTTTTATATTGTATATATTTAATAAAATATATACTGGTATAAATTTAATTAATGTATTAGTATTTGTATATGTTAATATTAATGATGGTATATATATATATATATATATATATATATATATATATATATATATATATATATATATATATATGTATATATATATATATATATGTATATATATATATATATATGTATATATATATATATATATATATATATGTATATATATATATATATACATATATATATATATACATATATATACATATATATATATATATATGATATATTTCTCAAATTAGTATATATATATACTTAAGTATATGTATTGTAGACGTATGCCCTACTATACGTTTAAAACGAATATAATTGATTGGTATGTTTAATATATATACATAGTGTCAATTCATTAGGGTATATACATATATTAATATATGTAATTAATAGGTATACGTATATATTGTATATCTATTTAATTTGGTGTATATATATATTGTAAGTATTAATGCTAGTTATTAATAATATCTATATTGTATATATACTAGGTGACCCGTGGTTACATTAACCTGTGCCCATGTAGTATGGTAGCATACTACAATATGTACATTGACGTACTGGCAAGACCCGTATCATTGACTGTCTGATTGCACAACAATTACAGACGCGACGTCCGTACAACTTGACGCACACTGACCCTAGTTGACCAGTATCATACCTAGCATAGTCCCGAGTTCAGTGTATTTTGATTGTGTGATTAGTGTAATGTCTGATGCAATGTTGTATTATTTTATGATATGTCTATAGGACTTTTGGATCATCTAGACGATACTCTGGGACAGGATATTGGTATTACCAGCTAAGGACCCAAGGCGAGTACATTCTCTGATAATTTCCAATTATTTGATAATATCTATAATTTCAGTATTTAGAAATGTTACATCTGATTCTTGACATTGTGCTATACGGACTAGTATATAGATTGGATCTGCAGTCATGAGATGTTACATTGATTATCGTATTGACATTGTACACAACATTGATATTTAGATCTTATACATAATATATTGGATATTGCTCGTGTATCGTGACGTGTCGTGATTGGATCCACTGTACTAGTTGGTGGTGGGGGAAATATTAGTAGATTATGTGATCATACCCAACTCTACATGCATCATAGCTCATCCCATATCTCACGTCGGGTGCGGCCTGACCATTACATGCCTCATAACTGTTATATATGATTAGCCTGACCACTACTTGCATCATAGCTAACCAAATGGTTAGCCTGACCTTACATGAATCATAGCTAATCATATGTAATCAGCCTGATCTTGTCCCAAGCCGATCACATGATAGACTGATATTTCAAACACTTAGAATAGTTACAGTTCTCTAATTTGGATCATATACTACATCACCCGTATATGATATTGTACCTCGTTCTCTTCGTTTCATATATGCACTGACTGTATCATATTGTCTATATTGCCTGTCTCTTTATTTTGCCATTGCATTTATTCATTGTCTTCTCTCAGTATATAGCATTATTTGTTTATTGTTTTATAGTCCTTATCAATTAAATAGGACTATTATTTGAGATGTACTTTGCTCCTTCCTGACTAGAAATATTTTTTTAAACTATGCCTTAGAGGACTGGTATCCGATATTTATGGACCACAGGGTGAGTAGCTACAGACTTGGACTTGGTAGTTCTGTTGTGATTCCGGAAGTTCTAGCCGGAATCACTAGTTATATAGTTAGTACTTTTAGCAGATTATTTTGGTACTAGATTTGTCTCCGGCATACTTGTTGAGACTTGGATTATATTGTTAAGTTAGATTATTTCTATTTAGACTTGTGTTGTATTTTATCTTATTTCTTCGAGATCTTATCGTGCTGTAGTTATGTGATTGAGTATATTGTTCATATTATATTGGGGTATCTGTGTCTCCTTATGGAGTTGGATGCTCGTGCGAGATTGTTTAGATAGTATCATGACCTAGACAGCGTTCTACCGCCGATGTTGCGGCATAGGCTGGACGTACCCACATACTCGTGCCCCAATTTCCGGGTGTGGGTCGTGACTGTGCCCTGTGCTGCCTGCAGGCTGCTCTAAAATCATAATACAAAATCCTCCATCCTAATCTGACATGACTGAAGTACGCCGTGTAGTCGTACTAATTCATCCAAATATAACTGAGCCAATCGATCGACGCCCTAGGAGATCTTGATCGCGATAAAATATGCCGACTTGGTCAATCTATCCACGATTACCCAAATCGCATCATTCCCTCGTTGCGTCTTCGGCAAGCCAACTATAAAATTCATGGAAATATGATCATATTTTTACTCTGGAATAGTGAGGTTTTGCAGCTTCCCGCCTGGTCTTTGCTGTTCTTCTTTCACTTGTTGATAGGTCATATATTGTGACACAAGAGCACCACATCTTTCTTCATACCGTGCCACCAGAAGTTTGCAAGAAAGTCCTTATACATCTTTGTACTCCCCGGATGTAGTGTATAAGTTGCATAGTACACTTTCGTTAATATCTTCTTTCGAAGCTCTGTATCGTTAGGCACACACAATCTTTCCTTTACTCGCAATATTTTGTTTTGGCCTTCCGCAACCAGAATGTAATATCCATCAGGACGTGGCTGCAAAAATAACCATGTATTGTTTGGTCGACGCCGCACCACACGAGTATGAGAATTATATTTCTCTAGGAAGACGAAATACTACTCTCTTTCCCCCGTAATCGATCATCACACCACATGCACTAAGCCAATCCATTACCAGAATGATATCATAATCCTTGATGTCGAGAACAAAGACATCTAGTGACAAGTTTCTACCTCCATTACATATGTAGCCATCCCAACATATCAAGTTAGCAGGCATATCCACCCAGATGGAGTGCTAACACTAAGTTTTACATTTAATATAGATGTTTTCAGTTTATGTTCTACATCATAATCAACAGATATGAAACTATGAGTAGCACCAGAGTCAAATAGTACACATGTAGGAATGCTATTAAATAGCAGTATACCTGTTACGATAGTATCCGAGGTGAAGGCTTCGTCCCGAGTCAAAGTATAGACTCGGCCTTCCATACCCGTTCTTTGATTTTGATTTTGATTTTGCCAAGTCTAAGGTATCCGTGGAGCCTGCCCATGATTCTTGTAATTCTAAGGTGGCGGCTGCTGGTGCGGAGCACCCTGATTAGCATTTCCCATGAACAATCCCGCAGTCTTTGGCCCAGGCGACCAAACTTAAAGCATCCCCCTTCAGGGACTTGGCAGTTAGGAGCGGTGTGCCCCTTGTTGCGACATCGATGACAGTAAGGCCCACCATAATTATTTCCCTGGAAGCTGCCATTGTTCGGGCGCTTCGGGACATCGTATCTTTCCCCAGTATTAGATCGTTTATGGTTGACATTAACAAATGGTAGGGCGACATGAGCTGTTGCAGGATAGTGTTTATCCAGCTCCTTCACACAGTCGAAAGATTCTTTGAAGGTCTTATACTTGTGAATCACAACTTGCGACTGTAGAGCAGGCCTGAGTCCTTACTCGAAGCGAAGAGCCTTGGCCGCTTTATTGGCAAGCTGGGTACTAGAATACTGAGAAAGGCAGCAAAATTATGCCTCAAACTTCTTCACAGACTTGTCACCCTGTTCCAGCCTGCTCAACTCTTGCATATTCTGGCGCTGTTCTGTTGAGGAAAAGTACTGTTCCAGAAAGGCTTCCTTGAATATCGTCTACGTAATCTTCGTAGCCCTATTCACTCCAACAAGCATACGTTTCTGACTTTGCCACCAGTAGTGCGCGTTGGACACCAGCAACAATTGCGCACACGATACCATCTTAATCCTAGAGATATTAAGGTGTTCAAGATGCTCCTCCAGTTCAGCCAACCAATCCACCGTGATGGTGGCTTCTTTCGTTCCCTTAAACGGAATATTGTAGTTCTTCTTGAACTCTGCAATATTCGTGGCAAAACTTTTCTTCTTCATCGGTTGAGGGTCATCTGCCCCAACGATGTCAACTCTCCTCGTAGCAGGGGTAATTGGGACAGCTACAGACATAGCATTAGAATTATTGGCTATGACTGTCTGCAACATCTGTTGCAGATCATTGATTTGTCTTTGCTGGGCCTCTCCCAGTTTCTATTGTGCTTTTAGCATGCACAAAGCCATGTCCATCTGGTCTGTCGAGGGGGCTACAGCTGCCAACATTGTCGTCATCGAACTACTTGGGTTTCCGTGACCAGACTTGGTTATTTCTACAGAACACAGAAAGAAATCATTAGTATCATAAAATATTCTGGACTTATTGTATGAAAGCATCTTATTTCGAGGCAATAAAAATTAAAGGCTTCAAAACCCATAAACTTGTGTCATTTTCAAAAATCTTAAAACCAAGAAACTATGAGGAAGTAAAACCGTGCTCTGATACCAATCTGTCATGCCCCGGTTCTGCAGAACCGAACGTCCTCACTTCGGCTTCCTACATCCCGGTTCTACAGAGCTGCTATTCTCACTTGACGTGATGCCATACAAGCTTAGGATTGTGCTTGTACAAGGCGTGCTCATGTTTATTTTATAAAACATATATTTGAAGATAGAGTTTAAAGCATTCACAGAGAAATTTAACACACATTGAAATGGAAATAGCACTTTATTATTCTTTGAAATAAAACATAAGGCCCTCAAATGATCGAGATAAAAATGCTAACTTGGCTTACAACGTGCAGATATATTGAAATGAGATACAACGTTTCTCCATAGATCATATCCCTTGTTGAAATATTAAAAATACTCATAGACCACCTTCAGTAGCAATCTTCTTCTCCACTTGGAAGCTTCAGGTACACGGTTTCTAAAGAGTCAGAACAAAACCTTCTATGTTTTGTCGATGCAGCTAAATCCCCAGAACTTGAGGATGCTCACAAACATAGGTCAGTATGCAACATGTACTGGTGAGCGGCCACAACCAATCTCACCTAAAAAGCCAGTACTAAGTAGATATGAAAAAGTAGCAGTTATTCTGATGTGATCTTGCTATATTGCCATAAGTTCAGTTTAATAATTCATAATGTAGAACATAAGGAACATAATGATTATCACCATTTGGTGATTTCTTAACCATAGTCGTTCAGCTATCCATGTATTTGAGTAATAACTTACTCAGTCTGCATAAGACATTGTTAGCTATGACATATATCTATATGAAGGTCATTGATTCAGCATCAAACTTCGACTTAGAGTTGGTTTAAGGGGTTCCCCTCTCCGAAGGGTAGCGAGCCCACTTGGAGGTTTTCGAATCACCGTGCTATCTTGCACATGCTTTGATTCCCCCCAGCATGAACGAATCTGTGGCAGCGGATTCCCGTTCGAGGAATTATTCCTTGTGCACAAGTTGTCCATGACCATGTACATGATGCAACTTTACTAATAAAAGAAACACAATATGCACGTATAGAAACTTGATAATTATCCCACAGTTCTCGTTTGAGCCATAACTCGCCATACTTACCGTCCTCAAAGGTACTTGTATAATCTACCCTTCTATAATAGCACAGGTTAAAAGAATGTGATTATTTATCTTGCATTATCTTTCTGGGTTCTTGGTAGGTATCATTGATCATTTTATTAAGCATGATGGCTAAAAGATTCATCGAAGGATCAAATTCACTCACTAGTTGGTGAATTAAAGAGAGATCTTCTTCTTCAGGACTTCAGGCACAGCTCGCATGCTCACCTGCATTGGCACAAACAATGGTTCAGAACTCTACTTCTCTTTCTCTCAGTAATTCATCGAAAAAAATCACAAAACCAACAGCAAAAACCCATCGAAAACCAACAACAAAAACCAACAGCACACGAGTCTTGAGGCTTAGACCCTTATATAGAGTTTACTCCCCAAACCCCATGCACTACATCTTGGGAGAAACTTCGGAGGATTCCATCCCATAACGAGGAATGGCTCCCCATTTCTTTGTCCCGATCAATCGATACCGGCAGTGTTTCCCCATTCTCTGATTCCGACTCGGCCATTCCAACCGCTAGCCTACACCGCGCTCGACAACAGTATCACCACGCTCAACAACTGGATCGAGGATCTACACATATTACTTGGACTTGACTAAGATTGACTTGACCTCGTATTCCTTTAGGAGAGGAGATTGATACTAGGATTGGCTACCTTGACCACTCTACCTTGACCAACCCCGATCGGGAGTTCCACACAGGGCTACGATAAAGATTTACTGTAGTTTGGGAGTTCCATACATGGATACTCTCTATAGGACCGTTAGAACTTATTAGGCCTGCGGTTATTCGATTTGTTTGTTAGCCACGTTTAGTACCACACTTCTCTACGGCATGCCATTACCTTAGTGTTCCTTATGTTTAGCAGTTGTTTCTTTCGTGTTTACTTTCTTGTCCCCCTTGCATATTTATTTATTATTACATATTGGCATGTTCCTTGTTCTCCAGATTTAACAGAGAGTACCCGCCGATTTATGAACTGGCACCAGACGAGGGTACGATAGTAGTTGATGGCCCTGCATATGCTTAGTTTACTTTCTATCATAAATTTAGCTATATTTTGTTATCTTTTATTTACGTCTACTAGTAGTGGATTTGTCTCCACCGGACATCTTTTAAATTCGTGATGAACTTGAACCTTTGAATTTATATTCATCATTGTCTATTTGGTTTAGTCGTTGATGAGATTTAGTTATACATTTGACTTGTGATATTTATATATCACGTGTGATATATAGTTCATATACAGCTTAAGTGTGTAATCTTAGGTTCCATATATTGGATTAGCCTACGTATACATACTACTGGCATGGTTGCGTATCCTAGTCCTACGTATTTTAGGACTGGGATGTGACATATTTTTATGGTGGCCCATGTAGTGCCCCGCTCCGTGAAGGCACTATATACAAGATAAATTAGTTTGCTGACTTAAAAAGAAAACCTTCCTGAAGAGCTCCTTATTGAACCAAAAGATGACTGATCTAGGTGAGTGGGCAGAACTTTATTCTCTGATTCTTGCACACTTAATAATGAATCTGAGTTTTATAATGATTGTTGCTAAGTAGATGATGTTCACATGATAATGATAGAACGAGAACCTGCATGCTTAACTAGAGAACTTGTAATATTGTTCTAATGAACGAACCTTAACCATACTAAGTATAAAAATGAATGTTGCATGCTAAGTTAGACCAAACTACTACCATGGTAATAAGAAGAGTACAAAGAATGCTTGAATATGTCAATATATAGTATGCTAAACAAGAGTAAAACTGCATGCTTATCTAGAAGAGATAGAAGAACCGTGCCATGCTTGCTTAATTAGAGATCACTTATATGTTTGCTTGTCATTGATGCAAAGATAGAACTTTAGCATGCTAGATTTATAAAACTGTTACTGGTTTCATGTTAAAAGAACTTCTACTTGAAACATAGACTTGTTATCGAACTCGTTCAGAGAATAACTCGATCATGTGTCAAAGCAGCTAGTATGAGCGTATACTAGCATAGTGCTTGGCCGTGAATTAAAACTATCGATCCATTGATAAGAAGAAGAGAGAGAAGTTTGCTAAATCATTGTTCGCTTGAATTTATAGAATTATCTGATATGAGTGAATCTATGCATTAGTCTGATAACTTTTGCACAAGGTATCGGGCCTCTCGAGCGGTATCCTGGGGCACTGGAAACCATTCTGCCTAGAAGAGACTAATCAAAACACCCTGAGTCCATAAAGTCCTCGCTATTAGGAGGGTGTTTATGTATATTAGTTAGATGGTTACTAATCATGGGTTTCCCATAGGCTATCATATATTTAGGGCACATGTTAGGTTAGCCTTCTTGCATACCTATCCGTTTAATACAGAGAAGAACATGAAAAAGTACTTAGATATTTATTTAAATTGCTGCTAACTTGTATGTCTGTTGTAGGAATAACTGTTTGACGAAGGATAAGATCCAATGAATAAGTGATGCATTCATAATTGAATATGCTTACTATATTGTACTACTCCTAGACTTGACTTGAATATGCTAATGTTCCCTTGATAAGATGAATAATCCACTCGATGCTGCTTATGTTCCTTAGTGATAATAGATATTGCTCACGATATATGTTGCACACTTCACGATAGAACACTTCCTATTGTATGCTTGAATGAATTTATTATGAACTCTTATTTCAAAAATGTTTTTAAAATAAGTAATCTGATTTGATTCTGTACTGCATGAAACGAACCTAGGTAAAAAGTAACAAGGTTACTAGTAATATAATATTTTGTAACATGATTACTTAGTGTAGGTCTTAGAGAGTGTTGCTTCTGTTCGTAGATTTTATACTCACCAATAATTTTCCCAAAGTGCTGACCCCCCACTAGTCTTGTTCACAGGTACTGGATCATCCGCAGTGATAGCAGATCCTCATCCTCAGGAGCCGGAGATCAATAGATGATGCCTTCAGACGCGTCGAGATATTTTAAGATATTTTTGTATAAAAGGATGTAATGTATAGAACAATGTCATAGTAATTGAGAGGGAGCTTAAGAGATTTATAATCTCAGCCAAGTTCCACTTATAATACTTCTTGAATATCAATAAAGAGATCATTTTCTTATGTTATTGTATTCATTTTACTTTTCTGCATATTGTGCCGCTGCTTCTTACTTCTGATAGATTATTTGGTACTTGTAAAAAGCCTTGGCCTTGTGCAAGAGCAACTTAGACTTGCATGACATCACATCCAAGTGAGGACGATCGGTTGCGCAAGGCCAAAGCTAGGATGATCGGCCCTTGCGGGATCGGGGCATGACAATCATTACTAGGAGGATTAACTTGGATGAAATAGTTGGTAACATTATACCAAAGGTAGAGTTCTAAAAACGATTATAGGTCCAATTTCATTTGATGTAGAGCTTACACTTGGAATATATAAAGGAATGAGTACAACAAGAATTATGCTTATAGTAAGAGAAGCTTAACACACATGGATAACATCATTTAGGGAAATCAAATTAAAGGATTGAGGATTAAGAGAATGATACTAGCAAAAGCTTAAGAAAATAATTAGAACTAGAAGTAGGTCAAAACTCAAGAAAAAAATTTAGAAAGAGAAGATTAACTATATAGAGAGAGATATAAAATAAGAATCGTGATGGAAATATGACAAGCCCATAAGGATAAAATTAACACAAAGGAACCTATATCGATGGTTTGAATATAAGAGTATGTTGGATAACTTGAGAAAATATGATAATACATGTTATAGAAGAAGATGCTAAGGGGATCAATAGATGGATAAATCTTATTCTTGATACTTAAACATAATTGATGTGAATGAACCTTTGAAAAAATTAGTTTATAGAAGCAGAGTAAGTAGGTTTATAAGGGATAAATATAGTTGCTAAGTAGGACCATAATTGGACTCTGGTCATAGTGATCGAAGAAGCAGGGTACTATAGGAGTAGATATAAAGAAGAAGTATTTATGAGTCATTGCAAAAGTTGGCAATTGGGTAAAAAAGTCGAGAGACAAATATGGTTATGGCACAAAGGATATACAATTTTTTTTAATTTTACCCAAGGATAGGAGGAGTGATAAGGCCATAGTGGTACAAAATTCTAGCTACCATGAGATTTCTATTTTTTGACTTAGATACTTGTTATCTTCTTATTAATATTAACTAACTAGCTAGGTTAAACATATCTTATAGGCGTATTCTAGATTTGTTATTTGAGTGGTTTGGTGCTTATTTAACTAAATGATGTAGCTTTTGAATTTAAATTAGGTATGCTTAATTGTCGGGTTGGCAGTAATAATTAGAAATAGTGACTCAAAAGATTTTATATTTAATGATATGGATTATTAAACTGGTATCCAAGATAGAGTAATTGGATAGTGGCCATTATATATACTGAACGATGCGTAATGTAGTACCCCGTTCCCCCTTTTCGGGGAGCACGACTAAGAAATACTTGGTATCATTGGATCGGGACAGATTGAATCAAGATTATTTCCTCGTTATGGATTGGTTTCTGCAGAATCATGTCCCACATTCAGCGGATCGTGCCTCAAGGAATGACTCGACGACAGAGTCAAGAGGGTCCATTCCGTTGCGCTGGTTTCTTTGCCTGTTTTTGATGCCGCTTGGTTGCTTTTTTGTTGGTTTTGTGACTTGCATTTTCTTGAACGATTTTGATAGATTTCTGTCTTTGTTCTTTGAAATTCGTATTTTGTATCGAAATTTAGGAGGCCGAGGCAAGAGATATTGATCATATGTTGGTGCATGCAGGTGATCGTGTATGCGACGCGCAAGCGAAGTCTTGAAGATCTCTCATTTCTCTCCTCCAAATCACCAACTTATGAGTGATCTTACTTTTGATTAGCTCCCTTCTTCCAAGTCTTTATTCCAAATAATCTGGCTCATTTGTTCATTTTTGATCAACGATGCCATAATAATAAAAACTGAGTTAAGATAATAAGAAGTAGACATGGAACACTAATGCATATAACATAGAAATCTTTAGATAAATAAATTTAAAATAAGTGTCACATACATCTCATAATATAATAAAATGTATAAAATAGATACATCAATGACCCAAGAATGGGCTAATACACACAAACACACTAAAACCTGTCCAAACAAGGACTATTACTAATTAGGGGGAGCACCGCCGCGCATCTGGGATAAAAGGAACTCATACTGCTCCAGTAAAAGTGTCATCGATGCCGATGGAGGAGTCATTGTCGATGTCAGTGAACCAAGAGGACGGATTGTCACGTCCCAGTCCCAAAATACCGAGGGACCAGATGCGTGATAATGGCCAGCAGCACGCACCGATGGACAAACCCAATTTAATGGATCCACCGGGGCATACTTAAGCTGTAGGCTAACAGGTAAATAGTAGGTACAATGCTACAAGTCACAGTCTATACTAATCTCATCCACAACAGACAAACACAGATCAAAGCCAGAATAATGCAAATAAAATAAACTAGCATATCTCAATAAAAGTGTCTCGGAGAACAATCCGAGTACAAGTCTGGTACATCAATGAAATAGACTGGAAATAAAATAACTAGAAACAGAAATAAATGAGTATCTCAAGCAAATACTCAGGAGAAGTCCTCTGGTACAATCTCGTCCTCAGATCCAGGTTCTGCTCCAAGGTGTGCACCTGCTCCTGCTAATGCTAATGCTCCGGTCCCGTATACCTCGGGATAGATCTCGTCAGCTAATCCTGGGGACATAATCCGGATCCAGGTCCTCAGGGGACATAGCAAGGTACAAGAAAGCTCATGCCAAAATAAATGCAGTGCAGCAGATAATGAAATAAATGGGGTAAGTATGTAACCATCTATGTAAAAATGCAAGTGAGAGCATCACGAGTACTCAGGCTGAGACCACTACAAGCTCTGTGTCTGTGAGCCGGTAGCAGCAATAACTATATATTTTACTATGTGTTTACTATGTTTTATATATATATAATCAGCCTGTAGCCTGTGTGTCTCTCCCCACCCAATGTAACCACGCATATCATGTCCATAACGTCTCATGTCCATGTCAAGCGCGATCATAGCTAAATGCAGCAAGTCATAAAGTATCTAAGAATATAGTATCTCTGTCAAGTCCTGTATCCTACACAGAATCACCACGAATATCTCAGGAAGATCCTGTCTCATGAATGGTGTCAAGTGTCCTGGGTCAGAAGGTACTTGGTAAGACAAGTACGATGTAAAGTGTCACGTATAACCATCTCTAGATGACAGTACCCAACACCGCGTACAGTGTTGGCACCCGACTAATGATCGGACGCTAAGTACGTCAAATCGGCCCTATGTTGAGCATGCACAGCAATGTATATATAAATATAAGTCAAGGAAATAAATAGCAAGAACTGCAGGATTTGGCAAGGTACACTTGCCTGGGGTCCTGGCTCCAACTGTAGCTCTGGTCTCAGTGTGATCTGCAGGTACTACTCCGATTGCTGAAATAAATATCACCATTAGATTCAAAAAATATCAAATAGCTAGAAACGCCTGTCCTTACGTCCAATTTGGACACAGGGGCAAAAAGGTCATTTTCGGGCCAAAGTGGGTTCTATATGTGGGCCCGCTTTGCACCGAAAAGCGTGCCGAGGGTAACAGTCTCTAAATGGGACAAACTATGGGTCAAACAATTCTAAATATCAATATGATCCCAACGGTATGTCCAAATTTGGATTCCGATGAGCCGAACATAATTTGGTCCAAAAAGTCAACTGTGGGGCCCGCCAATTGGCGATCTGGTCAACCGTCTCAAAAATGCGTGAAAATTGGGTCACAGGACCAGCGTGTTACCATGAGTCCAGTGGCACAAGTTTCGTCACAATCTGACAAGCGTGCATAAAATACGGGCGAGTTCCACAAAAGTGGCGACACGGAATGTGTTCGCGGATACGGCCTGATTCCGGTGCGCACACGCGTCCAAATCAGTCCCCACAAATTTTTACGTGTCCGATTATGCAGCGTGCACCATTCGGTACACTTGGCACACGGCGGGGCAGTCCTGTTTGGCGGGGCGCGCTCCGATCTCCAATTTTTAGAAGACCGGAAAAAGTGGGTGCGCGCAGTTTTGTAACGAATACAATTTTGTCCACAGCAACTAATAGCACAAAGTTATTATACAAAAAATAAACTAGGTCATGTAATCTACAAGTATCAAAAAGAATCATCAAATTCGGATCTCTGTGGTGGGAGATACGAACTCGACAATATGGGTGGTCATCGCAAGTTTCTGCGATTTCAGAATTGGGTAAGTCCGGGCCAACTTGGGCGCTGTTTTGCACCTAGGGGCACACGTTTTCCGAGGTTGACTATAAAACAAATATTGGAGAGGGTTGAGGGAAGATCATACCTATAAAAACGGAACAGCGTTTGGTCGAGCGAGTCAACGGGAAAATACGCCGGAGCGAAGGTGCCTCGAGTGGGAAACTGCAGTTCGCGATGTCGGCGTCGACGGGATGGTTGGATGGCTTGGGGAGGCTTCTCTGGCTGCGGTGACGGCTCTAGATGGGAAGGGGAAGTCTGGAGTTTTAGGTTAGGGTTTTGGAAGAGCTAACTATATATATATATATAAGTTATATATAATTAGGAGAGAGAGAGGGAAGGATTGGAGACGGGTCTTCTATCCGCGGGTGAAGAGTTGGGTAGTGGGCGGGCTGAATTGGACTTAAGGGTCTAAGCTGCGGTGAAATCAACTACTCGGCTGAAGGTTTGCTGAAGAATTCAGGTGGCTGTATGGATTCCTAAGGGCTTTAGGCTATTAATTTGTTTTGTTATCATTATACTATTATTATTGTATTACTATTAGTTAATTTATTTAATAAATACTTATTTAATTCCTTTCTTTTCCTTTCTTTCTTTAAATATATATATATACATATATATTTGTATATATATATATATTCACACATAAGAAAATTTATATAATAGGGTATTGCACATCGTTAGGCTAGCAACTGCTCAAGGGGTCTCCTACATGGAATAAATTCCAAAAAAATTCCTGATGGTCCCACAAGTCCTCTAAGGGCCCGAACACCTAACATAAAAATTATTAAAAATATATTTCTCCTATTTGGACCTAATTACTATAATTTAATTAATAATTAACAGAAAGAAAGGTAAATACGATTTTCTAGGAAGGGGGTTTTACACGGATCTGCTCTAATGCTAGCAGTCGAGCATTGTGTGAATCCATGGCAGATATCGCCCTCGAAGTGATCTCCGCCAACGACCGACTCAACAAATCCTGCGTCACATGTATCCTCGCAAGTGAGTCATCCATGGCTGTATGGAACCCCTCTATCTCCGTCTGTCTGCGCTTCGTAGACTAGTCCAGAGTTGTCAAGCTGTGCTCTGTCGTCTGGCTCATAGTCTTGAGCTCTATAAGGCTATGATCTGTCATCTGGCTTAAAGTTCTGATCTCCATAAGGCTATGCTCGAGCAAATTAAAACATGCGGTGATTGTCGCAACGTCCGTCTGCGGTGTAGATTATGGCCGCTCCGTAATCCTTTGTAGAAACTCATCATACGATTCAGCAATCTGACGGTCAATGCTCTCCTGGGCTTGTGCAGATGCCTAGGAAGGCTGCGAGGAATGCACACTGACAAAGGGGGCCCTGAAGGACTGCGTCACAACAAAGGCGCCGTAGGATCCCTGTCATGACCCACACCCGATGTAGGGATGCAAGTAGGAAACAACGCCCAGCCTACACCTCATAATCGACGGTAGAACGTTGTTTGGGTAATCTATCTAGCAATATAATGAACCACCAACAATATCAATATACTCAATCACATATCTAAGATGGAAATGAGCACGAATTTGATAAAGAATAGAATAGTCACATACAACTCAGGAGTCTAAAATAATAACATCAATGAGTCTGCAGAAACTAAACAAATAACCTGGAGACAAATCCAGTACAAAGAATACTAAGGAGCTACTAGTCCCGGGTCATCTGTCTCAGTTGGGATAAGTCTCTCCTAAGCCAGGGTCTCTGACTCTAAGCCCACAACATCCTGTGGTCCGTAATGTGTAGGGTACCACTCCTTAGTGTCATCTGGAAAAAATATATCCAGTCAGGAAAGGAGCAGAGTATATCTCTAACAGCAGTTCTAATCAAAGATAAAATTATGTAACAGTAAATAGATGTGAATATACAAGATGCAACAATAGGTACAAGAGATATACAATAAGGAAATACTGGAATAAATACAATAATGAACAATATGGCAATGAACAAGATTACTAATGACTAAGTATGTGAGTACTAGCTTTAACATGTGATCGGCTTGGGAACTTTCACAAGAAAACTTGCACAGAAAATAATGGCCTGGTTAGTCATACGTGCGATGTATGACCAACACTCATAGGAAAACAAGACTTCTACAAGAAGGTTATAATCACATATCCACACTAAAATACTCTCCACCCCCGATTGGTATAGTGGATCCAACCATGGTATGCTATGGCACGGGATCCTCTAGGAATGTAGCAAGTCTCCCTGAGAATCAGTGTCTGTACATGTACAAGATAATCAATGAAACAAGGCTTGTTGGCACCTAGATGTATGGAATACTGAGAGCGATGCACTTTTTATAACACCTCCTCATGCAGCTCCCCACTAGGCACACACAATTTAACTCCATGCCACAAAGAACCATCCTCGGCAATGGTGAACCCATCCTCCAATCCTGCTCTTACCTGAGCTCTGATTCTTCTCAGAGATACATCCTCAAACTGGGTTGTCTTGATCTTGTCCATCAAATCTGAGTGTATCTGTAATCCCCATAGCTCTCTAAGTCCTCCAACAAATATCGATCCTGCATCAAGAACATAGCTACCGGATACCTGCTCAAGGCATCGGCAACTACATTAGCTTTCCCAGGATGATACTGCAAGGAGATATCAAAATCCTTTATCAGTTCCAACCACCGATGCTGCCTCATGTTCAACTGCTTCTGCGTGAAAACGTACTTCAAGCTTTTGTGGTTTATGAAGATCTCCTCACGCTCTCCGTATAAATAATGTTTTCACAACTTCAGGGTGAAGATGACTGCTGCCAACTCCAAATCATGGGTAGAATAGTTCTTTTTATGAGAACGCAATTACCTGGATGCCTAGGCAATTACTTTTCTATTATGCTGAAGAACAAAACCCAAACCTTTTCCTGATGCATCACTATAAATAGTAAAACCTCCATACCTTGATGGCAACGTCAAAATAAGAGCAAATATCAACCTTTTCTTCAATTCCTCAAAAGCAACCTGGCAATCCTCCGTCCAAACAAACCCTACATCCTTCCTGGTGAGTCTGGTCATCGGTTCGGCAATCCTCAAAAAATCTTGCACAAACTTTCTGTAGTAGCCTGCTAATCCAAAAAAACTCCTGATCTCTGCTACCGAACTTGGGGTCTTCCAAGACTTCATTGCTGCGATCTTCTTCGGATCCACTAAAATACCATCACTAGTCACAACATGCCCCAAGAAATCCACCTTGTCCCAGAAGAACTCACACTTGGACAGCTTCCCATACAGCTTCTCCTTCCTCAGCACCTCCAACACAATCCGCAAATGCTCCTTGTGCTCTTTCGGTGTCTTCGAGTATATGAGTATGTCGTCGATGAATACCACCACGAACTTGTCAAGGTATTGATGGAATACCTTGTTCATCAAGTTCATAAATACTATTGGTGTATTAGTCAACCCAAACGGCATCACCATAAACTCGTACTAACCATACCGAGTTCTAAAAGTAGTATTCGGTATGTCCTCCGGCTTCACTTTCACCTGATGGTAGCCTGATCTCAAATATATCTTAGAAAATACCTTGGAACCACTTAACTAATCGAACAGATCATTAATCCATGGCAAAGGGTACTTATTCTTGATAGTAAGATTATTCAATGCCCTGTAATCAATGCATATGCGCACCGATCCATCCTTCTTCGGTACAAACAATAATGGGGCTTCCCACGGTGAAGAACTCGATCTGATAAACCCCTTATCCTGCAATTCATCCACCTGCTTCTTCATCTCGCTATTGTTTACTCTATAGACATGTTGCAAAATTGGTCCTGTACCCGGCACCAAGTCTATATAGAATTCAACATTTTGATCTGGCGGCAATCCTGGCAATTCCTTAGGAAACGCATACAAGAACTCTGCTATCAACTAATACGGCAACTCCTTGTCTTCCATCATAGCTCCACAAATAATGCCTTCTCCATGCTCTAAAGCTCCTCTAGCAAACTCGAACTTTGGCTCTCGTGGCGGACCAAACAAAAGTCTATCTCCTTTACAATCTATACTAGCACGGTGCCTACTCAACCAATCCATCCCGGGTAAAATATCGTAACTCGGAAGTAGCATTACAAGTAGAAATGCACTCAACTCCCGGCCTCCTAGAGTAACTCTCCGATCCTTGCAAATATTATTAACCAAGATAATGCCTCCCTCGGTCATGATCTTGTAAATCCTAAGCAAAGACTCAGCTACCAAACTATGCTTCAGAGCAAAAGAAACAGATACAAAACTATGGGAAGCACTAGTATCAAACAAAGCTAAAGCTGGAATAGAATCAAAAAGAATAGAACCTGCGATGACATCTCCGTTGGGTTCATCCTCACCGATAGTCATAACAAATGCTTGTCCCTGACATGTACCTCCCTGCTGCTATTGCTGGACATAACGCAGTTGTTGGGTCGGAAGCTGTCCCCTCGGCTGTACTACAGGTGGTCTCGTCTGTGCCCTCGGAGCTGAAGCTGCTACTTGAACTGCACGACGAGGACACTCTCTCATCTGATGCCCTTTAGTACCATAATACAAATAAACTCCTAACGTCTTCCTACAAACTTTCCAGATGTGGTCGGGCTTCTTGCAGAACTGGCAGGAAGATTGTTATAACTATCTCTACTGTTGTGGTTCCTGGTGAAACGGCACCCTAGCTGGAGTCTGGTGCTGTTGTGGCTGCTGGAAAGGCCTGGACTAGAAATGAGGACGTTTGGCAGATACTGTACTGTTGTTGGCCCCCAGAAAAGAATCACGGTCTCTCTTGGGCTTCAAACCCAACTCCCGCTCAACCTTGCGTGCCTCCGAAAGTATCTCCGAGTATGTCTCACAAAAAGACGGAATGAGGATCTTTACTTCCCAGTTTAGACCCTCACGAAAATGAATAGCCCAAACCTCCGGCTCTTTCACCAAATACTCTGCAAATTGGCTCAACCTGTCGAACTCCGCAGCTTATTCCTCCACAGACTTGCTTCCTGAATCAGGCTCTCAAACTGCCTCCCCAAGTCTAGCATGTCTGCCCGAGTGAAGAACTTCTTCTTGAAGAGGTCCTTGAATACCTCCCAAGACTATCCCACGTCAACAAGAATCAGCTCATTCCTGAACCAAGTACGAGCTATGTCGAACATTTGAAGTCCTACTGCCTCAACCTTCAGATCCTCGGAAAGATGGGACACCCTCATAAGACGCTCAATTTCCTCAAGACGATCATCAGCATAGACGATGCCCTCCGTCCCCTTGAAGACCCTAGGCTCCAGCTTCTTGAAGACCTGGATGTTGCCTGGCCGAAGCTGGGCAACCTGAGTAGCAACCTGCTGCTGGACCGGAACTCCTCTCTCTACTACTGCACGAGCAAGTTGATGAGCACTCTCGATGCCCGATCATAAAATATTGATCTGCCTCTGATGTGCCTCAGACTGAGCCCTTTGTGCCTCGAGCATCTCACAAAATAGTGTAAACATCTGCGACACATATGCTGGCATGGAAGGTGGAGGTGTAAGTCCCTCAGATACAGCTGACACAGTCCTCTGAGTAGGTGGTGGACCTCCGAAAGCAGCTGACACTCCAATCACATGAGAAGTGACTGGTACAGGCCCTCGAGACATCGCAGACCTCTCAGAAGCTGCTCTCCCCTGCTGCGATCTAGTCTTAGGCGGCATCCTGAGACAAAGCAAAAGAAAGAATCAATTTGGCACATGATGTAAGACACACAAGGAAGGACAGTTTAAAGATCAAAT